>OX123185.2:10513760-11049772 GCA_944739405.2 Euclidia mi
CGTGGACAACATTACCTCCAGATCGATGGAGTGGCTATGGGTAGCCCTATAGCACCGGTAATGGCCAACATCTGGATGGAGCACTTTGAGGAATCCGTAGACATGCAGGCGTCAAATGTGAAACTATGGAAAAGGTATGTCGACGATATCTTCTGCATCATGAAGGGCAACAAGCAGGACGTAGAACAATTCGCACACAAATTGAACTCCATACATCCGAACATCCGATTCACATTCGAAATGGAGGTAGACGGATCGTTACCCTTTCTCGACGTTAAAGTGACAGTGAGAGATAATGGTACCCTTGGACACACTGTGTATAGGAAACCGGCACACACCGACAGGTATCTCAACGCGAACTCGCACCACCATCCGCGGCACTTGGATTCCGTTGTGTCCTCGTTAGTAAACAGAGCGTATGACTTATGTGACCCCGAACAATTAAATAGTGAGCTGTCACATGTTCGGGAGGTACTTAGGTGCAACGGATACAAGAAAAACTTACTCTGTCGGAAGAGGAACGAGCGTAAACCTGAGGTAAGCAGAGTGCCCGCTTACATGCCGTATCTAAAGGGAGTGACGGACAAAGTTGGAACAGTACTCAAGAAATACTCCATCAAGACTGTATACAGTCCGCTCTCTAAGATAGCACACAATCTGCGTACACCAAAGGATGTAATTCCTCTCCAAACACCTGGCGTCTACAAAGTCGATTGCAGCTGTGGTAGTTCATATATCGGGCAAACTAAGCGTACAATCGCTGAAAGGGTAAAGGAACATATCGCAGCTGTAAAAAACCGACATATTAACAAGTCGGCGATAGCTGAGCATTTGTTGGAGTCTGGACCAAACCACTGGATAGAACTGCATCAACCACAAGTCTTATCCACCGATCGTCACTATTACTCCAGGATAGTACGTGAAGCGGTAGAAATCAAGAAATATAACAATTTCAACCGGGAGGATGGATATAGATTATCGGCCACTTGGAATCCAGTCATCAGCAAGTGTAAACACCGCCGCAGTGATAAATCTCAACAGTGTGTAGACGTCATTAGTGTAGTGTGTCGGAGTACCGACATTGCGAACTTAAATAAAGACCAAGTGAGGGTAGGTGCTGAAACCCGCACTTCCACAAGACGTCGCTGAGCTCTCATCAGTCTCTCCGCGACCACGCTCGGTGCAAGACGAGCGAAACGTCGGTAACAAATAGGTATTTATACCTTAAATAATTTAAGTTAACGCGATTAAGACCCGCTAAATTAATTTCTATGATGTATACAAATCGCGAAAGTTTAAAATCGATTATACGATGTTGTTCTACCCACCAATGGCCGCAGGACCTTAGCTACGTGTTTAGCTAGTTCGTAAGTAGGTGAATCAACTTGACTGACGATAGGCCGTAAAGGAACGTTGTTCTTGTGAACCTTTGGCAAACCGTACAGTTTAGGGGGTAGAACATTACGAGGTCGCAGTAAATGGGATACCGTATCTTCACCGATCGCGTGCTGGCACTCCTTGATCAGCCTCTGGGTATTACGGTTTAATCGAGCGGTCGGGTTATAATTTACCTTTTTGTAGGTGTTGACGTCACTTAATAAATGACGCATTCTTTCGTCATATTCGCTAACGTTCATAACTACCGTCGCGTTCCCTTTGTCAGCTTTCAGGACAAGTACGCTCTCATCCTCACAGAGTTCGCGTAATGCGACACGTTTGGCGACGTTCGTGTTAGGCTGAGGAAGCTTGGCTCGACGTAAACAAACAGCGACGTCTTGTCGCAAAACTTCAATTACATAACCCTCAGGTGCTTCGACAGAACGCCACTACATACCTCGAATGGTTAGGGAGGCGATTGAAATTAAAAAGTGCAAAAATTTCAATAGAGAGGATGGGTTTCAACTGTCGAGTATCTGGCATCCAGTGGTACGTCTATGTAAAACCCGTGAAAATAACAAAGTCAAACCGCGAGCTGACGTAGTTAGTATAGTATGTCGTGATCGGGTACAGTGCAATAGTGATAACAGTGCTAGTGGTGTTGAACGCAAAAAACGAGTAAGAAAGCGGGTAGACCGCTATACTTGCTCGTAACAGTCACCCACCCGCAATACCCTCAGTACATCCGTGAACATGGCGCTTGCAACAGCGTCGAAATATCGGTTACTCCAAACAAAGGTACGTCGTATATATCCCGAAAAACAATTTAAAATCTTCGCCTTTATTTTTTGTATTTACATAACATAGCTGTTGTTGATCTCATTATCAGAAAGAACTTAGAAGGGCGATATAAAATTCATTCCGTAGTACTACCATAAAAAGATGAACTATCCAAATTTAATATTCTCATGATGTTCAATCCCAATAAATTCATTTATAAAGTGGCACAAAATGTTGGATAACTTTACAACTTCATGACCTCATTACCTTATGACCTATATGCTTTCAAAGCTAGATCCATTCAAATGCGCGTTCACCACCGCCACATGGTTATAGCCGCAGAAGGCTTAGTGGCTTACCTTTCATTTTAATTATACACGCCGGGACACGTTATGACTGCTACTGCAAGCTTTCGATATATGGCCGCCTATTATTACTAGATGAAACGATTATTTATTGGCTTTGTATTTGGTTTTCTTCGACTTTACGATACGGCATCATATTTTGGGGAAACTCTACTGACTGGCTACTAGCATTTAAAGTTCAGAAACGCTGTATCAGAACCATAATTATTTAATATTAAAATACCCGACAGTTGCAAACCCTACTTTATAAAGTATAATCTAATGACATTACCTTGCATCTACATTTTTAAGTGTGCCATGTTCATAAAACAAAATATAGACTTATTTGAAAAGAGGTCTAGGGTTCGCCATGCGGATAAGTTATGTGTGGTGGCCAGCAAAACAGCTCTAATGCACAAAAGCTTTTGTTGTAATGTAGTCTGCATATAATATAATAAGCTACCAAAACAGATCATTGATATTGAATATACCCAAGTATTTAAAAGGCGTCTTCAAAAACTGCTTACAGCTAAATACTATTACTCTGTTCAAGAATTTCTAGAAGATAAGAATATTAAGAATTTTTAATCAGCGATAAATTTGATATTTTAATTATCTTATTTGACATTACATTATCTATTATTATTCTTATTTGACATTTCTTTATAATTTGACATTCCATTACAATTATATGTGTTATTATAATTTGACATATATTATTATTGCTACATTAAAATTTTATACTTAATAAATTTTATACAATTATATTCTGACATTGTGTTTTTTATATTAAATTCTAAAGCTGTTTTATAAAACATGAAATTGGCAAATCAATCATATAATTGTACCGGAATATACCTATAAAAAAATTTGCATGCCTAATGGTTGTGTTTGAAATAGAATTAGTTTTTATTATAAGTCAAATCGATTAGATCGATTGAGTAACATTTTGTTTAGTCTATTGAAAATTTCTGACAATGGTCACACTGAACTGTCACTTCCGTCTTCCGCTTGAAAAATTAACACGCCGTTTGCAAGCTCGCGTGCCTTGTACCTAAATTAAATTGATCGCCCTTTGAATTAACGCGAATTGAATCAACTCGTAATTAACTTAATACGTAATTGCCGCTTTTGACTTCCGGCAAGGTTTGTTGTAAATTGATGACATAGTGAACTTTTGTGAAAAGTTTTGTGAACCGCTAACGTGCATCGTGGTCTGGAGAAGGACTTCGCCGAATTGTAAACTGGTATCCATTGATTCTCTTGTTATTTTGGCCAAAATTATAAGTTAATCTATAGGTCCACTTCAAGAACATCACCAGGAGCTATAAGTTAAAATCTTCTTATAACTACTTTATAATTTGTCATCGCTGAGAATCTCAGCAATATATGTCAGACATTTGATTACTTTAGGACAACTGGATGAATATAAATTAGCTTCCACTGTGCTTACAACCAATTCCCAGTAAGCCTACGGTAATTCTAGACATAATTTTGGTAGCAAGAGCGTGGTTAACTGTAGTTGAAATTTAGCCGCTGTTGCATTACTGAGTATAAACTCAGATTGGTATGAGCTTGTATCTTATCACCTTGTAGACAGTATTGTAGTGTTTGTCAGGTCAGTTATTGACTAAAATACATAATATTTAATTGTATAAGTTGACCTAGATAATTTGAAACACATTGTCACATAACCTCAATCAGTAATTGTTGATTTGTATTGTTGAGAAATCTAACTTGGATTTGTTGTTGCATTAATAAGTCAGTTTGTTTGGATACATAACAGCTGTATGTATCAATAAATTTAGTAAATTTAGTTTATTGCATATATTCATAAACATAACAACCAACTTGACCTTGCCACTTGGGCGGGTCACATTAATAAACTTTGTTTTGTTATAATATAAAGATAATATTGTTAGGTAACACATATTCTGTGCTTACTTCCTATTGTATATATCCTAAATAATACAGCCAGTCTGTCTGTTGCAAGTAATTAGTTAATTTATTTGAATATATAACTTTAATTAACTTATTCGAAGGTTCAACTTCGACTTTGTTTTGTGTCAATATATATTGAAATTATTAATTTTGTTGGACAGTAGATACCTGTCACTTGCCTGCACTTGCAGTAAACAGGCTAATACTTTGTTGGTTTCAAAGAATTAAGAAAAATTAAGTTTTGATTATTAATTTTATTTAGCGCTTGTCCGGGCTCTTTTGAATTTTGATTATGTCAGCTATCAAGGACTTGCGTGCGGCTGCTGGTGCTATTGCATCAGATTTGCGCTGGTTTGCCTCGGCCAATGCTTTAGTGAACCGGCCTGATCGCCAGCAGGCCTTACTTCAGAGGTACGAGCGGATTGACGATCGCCTGGCAAGTGTGGAACAGCAATTCCGCACTTTCAGCACTTGCTGTCTTGAAGTGTCAATCAATGATTTCACCGCTGACCAGCGAAATAAGGTCAGCGAAGACTATGCCCAGGTCTTAAACCTGTATGATGCTGTCTCCAATAGTGCGAGACAACTAGTTGCCGATAGGGAAGGGCAACCTGGCCTGAAGCAGGAGCTTCCTAGGTCAGCACCGGGCCTGGTGAGTAGGCTCCCTACTTTGGACCTCCCCCATTTTGATGGCTGCCTAGGAAGCTACTTGGGCTTCGTTAATTTGTTCGACAGCCTAGTCCATGATAGGGCTGACCTTCGGCCGGCACTAAAGTTGGCCTATCTAATGTCGGTTCTGGATGGGGAGGCTAAGGGCCTCATCCAGCATCTGCCCGTGTCTGACGAGGCGTACCAGACGGCTCGGGACCTAATCACCCGTAGGTACCATAATAAGCGTGGCCTCGCCGACACGCACATTGAGCAGATTTTGGGCTTGCCGACGCTCACCCGGGTCTCTGGGTTGCGCACCCAACTGTTGAACCCGCTTTTGGTGGCCATCAACGCACTTAAGTGCCTTGACCTGCCCGTGGACCAATGGTCCTATCTATTGGTGCACATTGTGCTGAAGAAGCTGCCTGCCGACCTGAGGTTGCGTTTTGAACAGCGCTTTGGTGGGGATAGCGCGACCCATCTGCCCCCCTTTGCTGACCTGGAGAAGTTCCTGGAGGATGAGTGCCGGGTCTTGGACAACTCCGGTGGTGACACGCCGGCTAAGTCGCAGCCGCCCAAGGTCAAGGAGCAGGCTCGCGTTCACATCCGAGCCAGTGTTGACCGGCGCCCTCCTCGCTTTGCAGTCACGCAGAGCCCAGTGGAGTGCTCCTACTGCAAGGTCACGGGGCACAGAACGGCCAGTTGTAGGGCATTCTTGGACCTGCATGTCGCCTCTCGTAGGCGCACCGCGAATGCCCGCCGCCTTTGCTTCTCTTGTTTGGGGTCCCACTACCAGCGAGACTGCCCAAATTCTCGCCCCTGTCCTCACTGTGGAGGACAGCATTTGGACATTCTCTGTATGAATGCCAGAGAGGTTGGCCGCTTGTCCAACCAGCCGACGCCGCGCACGGGCGGGTGTTTTGAAGGTGGCAGCCGAGGCTCACCGGCGCGTAGCCGAGAGTCGCCTCGCTCAGTTGATCGCCACGCGCCCCGCTTCGAGAACCGTAGCGTGCGCACGCCTCCTCTCTCTCGCGCACCTGAATGTGCTGTTCAGCGTCACCAGCACCATGACTGCTGCCCCAGGTATTCCCCTCCTTTGGCGGAGCGTCCCCGCCTTGACTCGCGCCCACCTCGTTTTGGGCGGGTGCGTCACTATGACCACCCACAGATGGCGCGCGGATCGAGTCATCGCGCCTTTGAGGACTTCAAGCCGCACCCCCATTTTGATTTGCCTGGTCCTGGCCAACGGTCGCCGCCCAGGCAACAATAGGTCATTGATCCCTGCCCTATAACGCCAACCTCCCCAATTGAGACCGTTATCATACCAACGGTTGCTGTTAGGGTCTGGGGACCCACGGGGACCTCTGTTGTTGTCCGTGCTATATTGGACACAGGTTCACAAGGTTGCATTGTTTCCACTTATTTGGTAGGGCAGGTTAAATTAAATATGGGCTCTTTTCCAAATTGTATACGGGGCATAGGTGATGTAGCCTCTAATGTTGAAGGGCAAGTTAAAGTTTTGTTTGGCCCTGTTGAATCTTCACACCCGAGGATTAAAACCTCGGCTATTGTGTTGAAGAATATTTTGGGTATGCACCCACAGAAACAGCTACCCGCTGCTGTGGTGAATTTGACATCGGGATTGGAACTGGCAGACCCCAAATTTGACACACCGGGACAAATCGACTTGTTGATTGGCTCTGATGTCCTCGGTGGAATTTTGATTGGTGGGAAACGGGTCTTGGTGCCAAATGGTTTGACTGACATCCCGACCATATTTGGATGTGCTTTGATGGGACCTGTACCTAGGGACCCCCCTCCACCCGAACTTGATAATTTGTTGGCTGTAGGCTCTGCTCTCTCTGATGCAGTTCAGAGGTTTTGGGAGGTAGAGGAGCCCCCTCAAGTTGCCCGTTTGAATCCAGAACATGAGGAGTGCGAGCTGTTCTTCCAGAACAACACTGGTCGACTCTGTTCTGGTCGGATTATTACGAGGCTACCCTTCCTGTCTGTTCGGCCTCCGCTTGGTGAGTCACGACCTTTAGCCGAAAAGAGATTGTTGGCTATGGAGCGTCGCATGGGTCGTGATCCGGAGCTCAGACAGAAGTATATTGAGTTCATGAGAGAATATGAACAATTGGGACACATGTCAGTGTCAAATTTGGATTGGCGTTCGGTGGAGCATTACTTTCTCCCGCATCATGCGGTATTGAAGCCATCGACTGGCAAGCTGCGCACAGTTTTTGATGGTTCTGCGCAGACTTCAACAGGCGTATCCTTGAACCAGTGCTTGCATTCTGGTCCCAAGTTGGTCAAGGACCTTTGTGACGTCATCACCAGCTTCCGACGACATCAGGTTGTCTTTGTGGCCGACATAAAAATGATGTTCAGGCAGACGATTATCCACCCTGATGACCGTCGCTTCCAGCTGATCCTTTGGAGAGAGTCTCCTCGCGATCCCATGGTCGTCTACGAGCTCAATACAAATACGTACGGGTTAAGGTCAAGCCCCTACTTGGCAATACGTTCTCTTTGGGAGCTCGCAGACCGCGAAGGCCTACGTTTCCCAAGAGCCTCCGCCATCTTGAAGGACGATATTTACGTCGATGACATTTGCTCGGGCGCCTCCACAGCGGACGAGGCGATCCTCCTGCGGGACGAATTGATAGGTATTTTGGCCTCCGCTGGTTATGAGTTGCGCAAATGGATTTTCAACTCGCCAGCGCTTTTGGAAGGCTTGCCAGAGGATCATCAGCAAGATCCACATTTGTTTGAGATTGTTGACAACCCCGCCATGATGGCTGTTCTCGGCGTTCAGTACAGACCAGTCCAAGACATCTTTACATATAACGTAGACTTGAAATTGCCGTGTTCTTGGACTAAACGTCTCGTATTGTCTACTGTCGCCAGAACCTTTGATCCGAACGGTTGGATCTGTCCAATTATATTTTGGGCAAAATGCTTCTTGCAGAAGCTTTGGACAGCAGGATTGACCTGGGACGAACCTCTGCACGGCACTCTTGTTGAGGAATGGACCTCTTTTGTATCCTCACTTCCTGCCGTCAACGAGATCTCCTTGCCTCGTCCCATCCTTCCTCCCGGGAAGTACAAGGCCACCCTTCACGGGTTTTGTGACGCCTCGGAACGTGGTCACGCCGCCGTGGTGTACTTGCGCACAGTTAGTGCCTCAGGTCAGGTGAGGGTTTCCCTGATCATGGCTAAGAGCAAGTTGGCACCCCTCCGGACATCTCTGACCATTCCAAAATTGGAGCTCTCGGGAGCAGCCCTACTTGTACGCTTGTTGAACCACGTGTCCAGTACTTTGGGTAAAAGCATTTGCATTAATGGGACCTACGCCTGGACAGACAGCCAAATTGTTCTTTGTTGGTTGAAGGCTTCGGTCCACATTTTGGAGGTATTTGTTGCTAATCGCGTTTCCCAAATCCAGAAATCCGAAGTCAAGCTTGTTTGGAGACACGTGCCAGGTGAGCTCAACCCCGCTGATTGTGCCTCGCGCGGATGCTTGACGCCTAGTTTGATAGTTCATTCGCTGTGGTGGGGTCCGGAATGGTTGAGTCGACCAGAAATTGATTGGCCTCGAACGCCAGTTTTGAATACTTCTAATTTGCCGGGTCTACGAACACTCGCTCTTGAGAAGGTAGAATGCGCCTTCGACCCCGATTTTTGTTGAATCGTTACAGCTCCCTCGACAAGTTGTTAGGTGTCACTGCTTGTATAAAGCGTTTTGTTTTTAATTTTAGGCACCCACAACAGAAACGACTGACACCGTTTCTCTCACCACAGGAACGACAGGAGTCCCTCACCTTTTGGGTTCGTTCTGTGCAATTGGCGCATTTTGAAAGGGAGATTGCTATCCTCAAGTCGGGGAAATCGAAATTGTCGGGAGCTGTATCTAAATTGAACCCCTTTTTGGACGAAACGGGTCTCTTGCGCGTTGGAGGGCGTCTCAAGAACGCCAACCTCCCTTACGGGGCTCGTCACCCCCTTTTGTTACCTAAGGACGGTCATTTGGTACGCTTGTTGGTAACTGACCGTCACCTTAAAAATTCGCATGCTGTTTGTAATGCTTTGTTGGCCATTTTGCAACGCGAATTTTGGATTTTGTCTGCCCGAAGAATTATTCGGAGTGTAGTCTTTCGCTGCATCCCTTGCTATAAGCTCAAGGCTTCTACCATGCAGCCCTTGATGGGAGACTTACCGGCAGATCGCGTAACTGAGAGCAGGACGTTTGACGGTGTTGGCACGGACTTCGCAGGTCCCTTTTTGGTGAAAACGTCGACACTTCGAAACAGCAAGACTGTCAAGGCCTACTTGTGCGTTTTTGTTTGTCTCTCCACAAAGGCCGTACACTTAGAACTGGTCTCCTCGCTTACGACCGAGGCGTTTGTAGCCACATTTGACAGATTTGTATCCCGCAGAGGGCTGCCTTCCTTGATCCGTTCTGACTGCGGCGCTAACTTCAAGGGCACTTATAATTATCTGAATGATGTTGTTAATTTTCTTGAAACCAACAAGGCTGATATAGGTGATAGGCTTGCCCGACGTGGGATAAATTGGTTGTTTTCCCCACCAAATTGTCCACACTGGGGTGGTATATTTGAGGCCGCCGTAAAATCGGCCAAAACACACTTGCGCAGGACAATCGGTGAATCTGTCCTTACATTTGAGGAACTCGCAACTGTGTTTTGTAAGATTGAGGCCGCTTTGAACTCTCGGCCATTGTGCCCGATCTCCTCAGATCCGAATGATTTGGAGGCCCTTACGCCGGGCCATTTTTTGATTGGTCGCCCACTTGTCGCCTTGCCTGAGTACCCCTATATTGATACGAGACCTGGTCGTCTCTCGCGTTTTGAATTGGTACGCCAGATTACTCAGAGCTTTTGGAAACGCTGGAACTTGGAATATTTGCACATACTCCAGCAACGCGTTAAGTGGACCGACAAGACCGATCCACCCAAGATTGGTGACCTCGTTTTGATCAAGGAGGCTAACCTTCCGCCACTCAGATGGCGCAGGGGGCGCATCCTTCATTTGGTAACTGGGGCTGATGGAGTTCCCCGATTTGCTGAGGTCTTGGTGGACGGTTCGATTCTGAGGAGAGCGGTTGCAACATTGTCACGTCTACCAACCGATTAGCGGACCGGTAGGCCGGTCCGGGGCGGGTGGATGTTTGAAATAGAATTAGTTTTTATTATAAGTCAAATCGATTAGATCGATTGAGTAACATTTTGTTTAGTCTATTGAAAATTTCTGACAATGGTCACACTGAACTGTCACTTCCGTCTTCCGCTTGAAAAATTAACACGCCGTTTGCAAGCTCGCGTGCCTTGTACCTAAATTAAATTGATCGCCCTTTGAATTAACGCGAATTGAATCAACTCGTAATTAACTTAATACGTAATTGCCGCTTTTGACTTCCGGCAAGGTTTGTTGTAAATTGATGACATAGTGAACTTTTGTGAAAAGTTTTGTGAACCGCTAACGTGCATCGTGGTCTGGAGAAGGACTTCGCCGAATTGTAAACTGGTATCCATTGATTCTCTTGTTATTTTGGCCAAAATTATAAGTTAATCTATAGGTCCACTTCAAGAACATCACCAGGAGCTATAAGGTAAAATCTTCTTATAACTACTTTATAATTTGTCATCGCTGAGATCAGCAATATATGTCAGACATTTGATTACTTTAGGACAACTGGATGAATATAAATTAGCTTCCACTGTGCTTACAACCAATTCCCAGTAAGCCTACGGTAATTCTAGACAGGTTGAATATGGTAAAAGAACCTAAATATGTATTAGTATATAAGATCTGCTGTATGCCCATATTCGCAAATGATTAAATGAATTATGAATTTCTGCCTATATTTATTTTCCTTTATTTTACATGTTTTCGATTTTAGAATCTAGCAATCAAATTGCTTGATTTATGTAGTTTCCATTAATTGTGAACAAGGTAAAATAAATAACATCATCATCAAAATTAAAACCGTGTTTATAACTGTCCTACTTCTGGGCACATGCCTCTTCTCATTGCACACCCAGGCATGCATAGATTCTTTCGATATTTTTCCTTCACAGTTTAACAAGTTATCATCAACAGTTTTATACGCATAGAGGACGCCAGCGGCTTCGCACGCACATATTTTCGAATTTTCCGTTTTGCCCGATCCCGTGGGAATTTCGGGAAATCTCGTCTTAGTGCACCCCTACGGTCCCCAAGGAACATGCATGCTAAATTTCAGCTTCTTGCGCCGAGTAGTTTCGGCTGTAGCTTGTTTGTCAGTCAGTCAGTAACGCAAGGATTTTATATATTAAGAAGATAACTTAGAAAATTTAAAGGTGTGGTAGGCTAAAACTCGAGAAGTACCGGTTTGTTGGTCCTTCCACTACGGTATCGTTTTCATATCTTGGAAAAGAGATGACCATACAGAAAATAATTTATTGTAAAAGTAAAATATAATGTAGAAATAGTAATAAATAGTTTTTGACCTTTGTTAGAAGTAAGTAATTGCAAGTGTTTTAATTTTATTGTGACAATTTGCCTTAACTACAAAATATCAATGTTCACAAAGATTACAAGTGTGCCCTAATTTCATACGATTGCTAGCCCGAGACTTTGTATTATAAATCCAAGTAATTTACTGTTTTTTGTCATTCCAAAGTTTAATTTACTACACAGAACAGTTCTTAGTAGGGTTCGTTTGCATATTATTAAATTGTTCGCTCCGGAATGGTACCACCCATTCCAACGCGGACAATCTTTGCTCGACGCATTCAAGTAATAAATTAATTAATAATAAGGGCCTGTTTTAAAGCAGATATGAAATATTAAAGTTATAAAATATATAATAATGATTTATAATGTAATATATAATTTACCTTATAATACTACAAAGCTGAAGAGTTAGTTTCTTTTTTTAGTTGAACACGCGAACCTCAGAAATTAGGTACTGATCCCATTCGAATAAATATTTTCGGTGAGCTCTAAATAACGCGAGTGAAAATATATATAACTGATTTATTGACCTGTCTGTTGGTCTAGACACTGACTACTGAACCAGAGGTCCTGAATTCGGTTCCCGTCCAATATAAAGCTTTGTGTGATAAAAATGATGATTCATTTTGTGTCGCGATGTAATTTATTAATAATGTTAATGCATTTATTAATACGTAACTATGTTTATTAGTTAGTTGGCTGCCAAAGTACAGGCCCTGCTTTTTTGGGATCAGATCACCGTGTGTGAATCAAATTTCCCCGTTTTTCTTTCCACATATTTACCCTTAAATGTATGTTGTCCCAGGATGCCATTATTCATCATAATTTGTAAGTTGTACAGTATAGTTACTTATTAATAGGTAGTAACGCATAGAGGTAATGCAATATGTTGATACCTAGCGAAATAGTCAATGCAATTTTTTTGTTAGCAATAGAGCCAATTCATTAAAAAGATACCACAGCACAGGTAGCAAATGAGGAGGAATATATCGGCAGAGCAACATATATTTTTGCTACTTAGACATTATCATTTTTGAAGATAGGAACTAAAATAACATTTGAATACTATTATTTTCGGCTAGTACAACTTAATTTCTAATACAAACATAGACATTTTTTGAAGTTCTAATTTTATTTAAACAGTACAAACGTAATAACACAAACGTGCTTAAACATCTTGTTTCCTCATTGTTGCTTAGTAACGTACTTCAGTGTATTCATGCGCTCGTTGAAACGAACGTAAAATACCACAGACTGAACCTCACACGTCATTAACAATGCTGCCGTTTTTAAGTTCTCTACTATTTGTTCAACATGCAAAGGGAAAAAAGCTCTAATGAGCCTATTCGAATTTTTTCATTGCATTACGAGGAAAAATGAAGTCATTTCAACAGGAGCGTAAGGGGCCAACCACCATCCCTCCCTGCATTTTTGCACGACCACAAAACGTCTAGTATTTCAGAACGCCAGGTCTAATATAAAATTAAGCATCATTTGACTGTACGAAGTTGCCTCTAAATGTTTGAAAGGGGAACCCATTTCAGCCGAAATGCAGCTTAATTAAAGTTTAGCCTTGCTGTTGAGAGGGAACGGCCCGCCCTCATAATTTATTCCTACGGAATATAATTCGGCCAGATTTAGTAACAACCGCGGCAACGAAAACGTTTAGAGTTCATCCAGTCTTCTATATAAACATGGTTGAAAAGGCACCGCGGGTTACAATCGAAATTAAATTCAAAGAAGTCTTAGGTAAGGTTTAAACTTAAATCATCGTTTCGAAGGCTGCTTTTATTTCCAGAAAAGTGGGTGTAGAAATACACCTCTGCCTACCCCTTCGGGGATAAAAGGCGTGACGATATGTATGTATGTATGTATGTATATATAGACGGGAATTAACGCGAACATGCAAATTAGGTATTTACATACGGCTTGCGACCACGGGACGTGCAACCGTCTCGAAACGTCAAGCAAAATAAGGTATGTAAATACCTAATTTGCATGTTCGCGTTAATTCCCGTCTATATATATATTCTTAAACATGCAACGCGAGTGTTTAAAAGTTTCTTTTATTTATAGAACAAATCGCACTAGTAACTCCTATTGTTTCAAATTCATTTGAATTAGATTTCGTTTATCCTGCTCAATATAGTGCTGTTTCTACTGATATAATAATTATTTTATCTTTAACTGGCTTTTGCCCATAAGCATATACCTAAGAGCTTACAAAACGAGGATTCTTAAACAAATGTTCAACGCACATTTTACTCCCCGTGTGGCTAGAATGTTTAATAATTTAGGCAACCCATGTCTTTTATATATAATTACAGGTCAGTAATATGAGGAAGATGACTAGGTTTATTCGTATATTCTGAGTCATATCATGAGCCGTTTAGTATTCCGCGATATTGTATTCGTGACCATCCATCGTGACTGTCATTTTATGATTCACTGCCGACTCTATTAACACCCATACTTAGCACCCTTCGTGAATCTTCCAAGAATTTTCCCTTTATCAATAATATATTTTATATTTGCATAAGATAGCAAATATAAGATACCCTATTAAAATAAACTATATCTTGTTGAAATAATAATTGGAATAACTGGTAGGTATATATGTTCACCGTTATTTCGACACTTGTGCTTTTATCTATACTCATCATGTAAGGAACAAAATTGGTGTTAATATTTTAAAACTCAAGAATAAACATATACAATTTAATACAAAATTAATTCTGATTTCGGTACTACGTTTAAAGACCGAACAAAGATAAAATAAAAATAAAGGGAGCGCAATTACCTTAGGCATATGTATTAATAAATATATAAATTTGTTAAATACGCGTGAAAGAAAAACAATAAAGATATCATTAATTTGTTTCGCATACCATACAAGTGTTAATAATAATTTGCAGATTGATATGTTTCTCTTTCACGCGTACTTTTCTAACATAATAATAATATGGTATTTAAGGCGCTGTCCTAAGCGACTGTTTTCGTAAATGAGGGGGTGAAGCAGGGGAGGTGAAGGGAGCTTAGCTCCGTCTACTGCGGGGCGCCCCCCTTCATTCTCGTCGCGTGCGGCCGTATTCTGGCGACATCCGTATTCAAATATTTCAAAATCGCAAGCAAAACGTTTTAGCATACTGAATTGAGATACTGATATTAAAATTTATATTACATACATCAATCTGTTTGTACAATATAGGCATAGCGCAATTTTTGTTCTCAGTGCAGCCATGAGCAAAACTGGTTTACATTAGACGTTATAGGTATTAAATGTTGACGAAAGTAGGTAAATACCTACGTGCCGTAAGATGATAAAAATAATTAAGTCAGTTCCATGTATGGAGAGGCTATTATTATGTTTGTTTTGTTTTTGTATAAAAATAGTGAAGCAGTTCATAGAATACCTACATCTAATTCCATTCCTGCCAGTTTTCAAATCTGTTTTGCAATAAATTGGCTGTAACATACGGGCGGACAGACAAACAGACATTGCGAATCTATAAGGGTTCCGTTTTTACAATTTTTGGCTACGGTACCCTAAAAAACACAATACTGCTTTACTAAGCGCAAAAGCCGTATCTCAACTAAAGCGAGTTACGAGATAATTGAAGTTTAGTAAAAGTTGATTTCTTTTATTTATTTATGGATGTTTATTGTTATTATAGGTATAATTATTATGGCAAAGGTTTCAAAATACGTCGCCGTTTTTAGGGGTTGAGAGTGATTGGAGAGGGAGCAGGGGAGGTCTTGAAACCCCCCTCACCATTTTCACTTGCCGGAAATACTTACTTGGTTTCCTCTGAAAAAAAAATCTCCAAACATCGGTGTGTATGGCACTGCCAACATTCATCACACTAGTTTAATAAACTAAGGTTGTCGGAGCCCTGCAAAGGGCTCCTATTTTCAGATTAAGGGTCAAAAGAGAACCTAACATAACCTATTTATTTACTTATTACAGTCGCACCTAACCCAAGGCACTCGAAAGCAATGACGCACAAATTTGACATTAGCTGTCAATATGATCATTCCAAGATGGCAGTTTTGCGTTTCGTTTCACGTTTTTCACATAAAACCTAAAAATTACATTTGTAAAACTGTACTAAAGTATAAAAACTATGCGTAATTGCCGAAGTATTTATGAAATTTTGGAAATTGTTTATAAATATTTAGACGCAACTCCGGCAGCCAAAATTACTTTTAGGGGATTAAAACGAACTACCTTAAGCCCCCTATACTACCAACACCCTCAAATTCAGGCGACTCGTTTCGAAACCCAACCCATTATTATTTTTCAAAATAGATGAAACATCAAAAATATATGTGGATATACCTTATTCATGAGATACTGCTATGTCGCTTAGAAAATTATAGAATTAGAATTTGAGTTACTGCTTTTTCGTTAGCTCTCGTCATACATGTTTGTATGGAAAAATATAAAAAATTTCTTTCGCTTCAAATATGTGTTGTTTCAAAGAAAATAAATATTAAAAGATATTTATTTATATTCATTTATAATTTATTAACGAAATACAGAGTTTACAGCTCATCAAAAGTTAGCTGTCTGCTACAACCTGACAGGTTTTCTTTATTCTCATCGAATGTTAAAGGCAGTGCGTGAGGTTATAAGACTTATTATTTGCTGTTGTTCACGAGGCACAGTTTCATTTACTTTCCTTTTACGGCTTGGTATTGTAGAAATTTCAAGCACTGATGAAACATTTTCCTCTCCGTGATCTCGCAATGCCATCCCTTGAGCTTGACGAGAATCAACAATTTCAGGCAACTGCCAATTCATATAAAACGCCACAAGCTTCTCCCAGAAAACATCATCTCTTTCTATAATTTCTATTTTTAGTGGTATACTTTCGCCACTCCACACAGCAAATAAACACTTTTGTTTGCGTGTAACGTGGCGTTGCCCCTGAATTTGGTAATAACAATTACAATATTTGTTTAGACTAGTCAGTTCACTTTTTATCATGTTTCCATATTTGTATTTTATTTGCTCTTATACTATTCTCCAGGCCATTCTTATAGGCAACTTTAGAACATTAAATTTCCACAATCGTGTTTGGACCTATTAATCCATCTGGCGTGGCACCAATAATCGAATAATCCACAAGGCTCGATTGTTACATTTTCTTGCTTCGCCAGTTGTTGCAAAGCCAGTTGTTCATTTTAGATTCCATGCGCAACTGATTTTACATTGCAAATATTTTATTTGTACAAAATATTTTTTACTAAGTTGGCTTTACTGCTGTTATCTCTTCTTTTTACCACTATACACAAATTTCAATCTGTCAACATATTCTTACGCAATTCGAACCAGTCACTGCTATCCCTCTTGTAATTTTTGCTTATCACTACGGGATTTGAGTCAAATTTGTTAAAAAAATTGTTTGGCATTTCTTGGCTAGCTCTTGAACAGATCGTGTTAGGAATGACTGAAGTCAAATGTGTGTAAGACGTTGCAGAACTGTTATCCTTAACTTCACTGTAATTTCAATAATGATAATTAGTTACGTACTTTATTATTAAAAAAATACTATATCTTGTGTTATAGCAAACAGAGAAGTCACCTTCTTACTTATAAATGATTGATTTTAGAAATTAAAAAGATATTAGATGTACTGAGACATACCTAATAGTTTATGAATAATCAAAGTTTTACCCGATGTACCTAAAAAGGTTTATGTTCAAAACACAATAATACAACATTCGTTACCGCTTGTGTGCGGATTGCGGAGCGCCATATTAGCGCTGTCATCATTATTGTTCGCCGTGGCGGCATCTTAGCGCTCCAGGCGCTCTGACAAGCTGACAAGGTGATGAATTTGAAATATAGGTACATAAAATGATTCGATTTTATGTTATTACTCTTTCAAAAATTGAAAACTGTGGCAGCTATGTATTGTGAAAATAATTTATATAATTATATTATGCATAATCGATAATATATAAGTAACATAATTAGTCATAAAAGACTCATATGAAAATAATTTGTGTAAAAATGTTACATATTTCATAATCACTTGGCCATGGATGAATTTCTATTTTATTACGACGCTTTCTTGTACAAATCCTTCGTAGAACTTCATTTCTCTAATTGTCCATATTTTATTCTTCTAATTATATATTTATAAGCACAGAAACAATAACACATTAAACGCAACAAGAGTATAAACTTAGGTCCTAATTATATGTGCCCATAGTTACATGAAAAGCCTATTTGATTCAAAGTATTCAGTCTATAACATAAAACATGAAATTACGAACTCAAATCGGCGTATTATAATAACTAACAGGTTTACGTAAAATTTCGTGCCGCGGAGACGCAAGCGACATGACCTATCTCTCGCAGGGCTCATAGCCGAATGATGAGGTCTGGGCGGGGCGTAAACTAGCAACTGATACTCAGTACACCGCTTATGCTAATAAGGTTTAAATTGCTGAAGCGTTTGATATTGAAGGGATCTAACGAGCGTCAAAATCATAGACGTTTGGCAGATTTTATTTAATTTTACAAAATATACACGTAAAATATGAAAATAAATAGGGTAATTCTTTAGTTCATTAGATTTCCTACAATATTATCAAAAAAAATATGACAGCTTACGATCAAAATATTGCAAACAGTGAGACGAAAGATTATTTTCTGTCTCGATTTTGTGATTTTTTTACCGTGATTCTATTTTACGTACATGAAAAATTCTTTCAAAAGTCTTTTGTTCAGACTTTTGAATTTAAGCTCTAATTTTTGCTAGTTTGTAATATGTACCGTTATGGCTAGATGCGCGACGAAAAATTAGGTGTTTCACGGCTTCTGAGGTATAACAGCGCCTTAAAAAAGTACACGGCCCTTTGACAGGCGTATACGGAGACATAGGTCCAACGCGCAGAGGCCCTTGATTGATACATAACTATGACTTGTAATTATTTATAAACAGTCTAACATTTATATGACGTCTTAACATTTACATAATTTTAAACCATGCTAAAATAAACGATGATTTTCAGAAACATATCGATATTGGAATATAATTCTCAAAAGATTGCAACAGTTCTAAAAATGGAGCAAGCAATGCATTCAATTTGTAATAATGTGAAAACTTTTCAAATAACAATTAAGATAGAACGTTATCATGATGACGGTGGAGGCCAATAACTGAAGATTATGGAAAACTTATTAAAACTTTCTGTGATAAGGAATTGAAGTGAACCAACCAGCCAAGTGTTATGAATGTTCTAGAACGACAAATAAAAAAGTGTGACTTAATCGTGCCGGTGACGTTGAAGGGAAGGAAATTGAATAATATGAAGTTGTATAATATTTTTGGTAGCTGGTTCTTTCATAAATTTCATTTCTTGTCATTTCATCGACTGCCTCCGTGGTCCAGTGGATAGCATATGCGACTGCTGATCAGAGATCCGGGGTTCGATTCACGGGTCAGGCAAAAGTGTTACTGGGGTTTTCCGAATTCTCAGTAGCAGCACGGAGTCTGGTAATGTGCCCGGTAACGCCAATAGGCTCGCTCTCTATTACGTGTGACCTAAAAATTCATGACGAATTGTGAGTGTAATATTACACCTCTGACTACCCCTTCGGGGATACAGGTGTGAGTCAATAAGTAATATAAAAATATATTATTACTAGACTTCGCAAGCGCCTCCAACCGCGTGGGACATTTTACTCCTTAACAGGAGCAATTTGCAAAAATACTCTCTTAGTACGTTTTCAGCTTCATAATAATGATTGATTTTAAAGATATAACTACGCCACAAAATCTAAAAAAAAACTAGGTACCAAGTACAAAATAAGTTGATCTTTATGCCTCACAATTTTTCGAATATATATACATTTAGTTTATCTATGATTTTGTGCAACTAAATAAAAAACCATAAACATTGACGACCGGTTGGCGCAATGGGAGTGTAAGCAACTGCTACGCCGAAGGTCGCGGGTTCGATTCCCGCTCAAGTCAAACATTTGTGTGCATGAACATGGATGTTTATCTTGGTCTGGGTGTTTCTATATATAATATGTATGTATTTACAAAAAAAAGTATATATGTATGTTTATCCATTATCTAGTTCCCATAGTACAAGCTCCGCTTAGTTTGGGACTAGATAGTGCTGTGTGAATGTGGTAGAATATTATTATAGAATATTATTTTTCTTCACCAACCATATAAGTAGAAGCCAAAACACAAAACAATAATAATTTTGGATATTGATATCTTAATTTGGGTCGGCTATTGATAAGGG
Source organism: Euclidia mi (assembly GCA_944739405.2). NCBI lineage: Eukaryota > Metazoa > Arthropoda > Insecta > Lepidoptera > Erebidae > Euclidia > Euclidia mi. Next base: position 10,533,647 of record OX123185.2, read on the forward strand.
ATGGGTTCATTGATGTATGGTCTCTGAAATAGATACATCCCATGGGTGCAGTGAATGAAAACTCACATCACAGGATACGGCAATTTCAGAATGAAATGACATTGAATTTTTTTATTTCATTATGCGTAAAAGAATTGATATAATTTTGGGGTATTACTAAATACCAATCTTTGTTAAATACTATTTAAATTGATACTGATACTTTGCAACTTTACAGTTGATGTTAAATAATGGATACAAACAACACCCAAACTCAGAACATTCAAGTTTTTAATACAATTTAAAGTTCATACTTTTGTTAAACACAGAGGTAAATAAAAGTAGCCGAGATCCCATATATTCAGAACCAGGTACTAATTAACATACTCACAATAGAAGAATACTACATACTCATGAATTTGCAAATCAGTTACAAACTTTCGAAAAACTTTCAGCAATTTTGTGAAAATTGTCTCATTTGATTATAAACCTTTTCAATGATAAAAATGTTAATTATAAACATGTTTCGTGGCTTTATTAAATTAGGTCTTTAATGAACTTTCGGTGATGGAACCCGTGGATGGCTTTCTGAGAAACGTTATTCATACCGGGCCTTTCAGTTTCCAAATTTAATTTTCAAACCCACTGGGTTCAACCTTTTTAATACTGTTATAACAATGCTGCTTTAGTTTTTATATTCCTCTAAAGGTATAAAAATCATGAAGCTTTATTTATTTTCCTGAAAAGAAACCATTTACGTATTAGGAATAAATGCTGTGTCGCGTAGAACTGCACCAATATTCAATAAATGGTCACAAAATAATAATATGCAGATTCAAATACAATAATTTGTGAACGAAATGTTGTCTCGCAATTACAACAAATATTTTTTCTTTTGGATTTTACAATCATACAACCGATTTGAAACTGAACTGAACTTTATGTGTCTAAAGTCGATCGCTTAGGCGATCCACTTAAAACACTATGTTCTACGAGTAAAAAAAACTACGGTAGTACATCTCTTTATTTAGTTTAACGCCACTTCATTATATCCTTGTAAAGTAGGTCTTGGCGGTTTAAAATGCGTTTTCTTTATTCAGCTCAGAAGCTACAGAGTCTAGAAATTATGACTCTCATTAACGATGTACCGAGTTTTAATTATTTCAGCGTTTTAGTTTGAACAATCTACTTTTTATTATTATAAGATGGAGGTAACAATGGTATTTATAAACATTGAAGGTACACACAGAATAACAGCGTTGTATTGTGGACACTATCACGATGCAACAATATAGCTGAGTGTGCACCTATCTGTCACAGATTACTGTTATGCCTTGTGATGTCTTATTTTATATATATGTTATACCTTTCCAGTGTCTGTGACAAATAAATAGGTTTTCTTTCTTTCTTTCTTTCTGAAGAGCTGCAGCAGTTTTACAGGCAAAAAGAAACACGGATAACATCTAAGTATACAAAGTCAATCGTGCAAAAGCTAGTTTTAAACATGGTTTTAAGAAATCTATACTCAACTATACTAAAACTATATTTATACTATAAGCACTATCTAGTGTTACAGTCGCTTTGTATAAGGCAGAAAATAAGCTGTTAAAGTGTAAGGCCTTAAAGTCGTGATAAGCTTCTTGATGGAAAAAAATACAATAAAACATTTACTTTAAACGATACAAGCCTATATATTTTGACAACACATACAAGCATAAAAAAACTATCGCTGTCGTGGGAGTGCACTAAATTTGCCGAGTGAAATTAAATTAGCTACATAATTATGTTGTATATCATATCTGGGCGTCCCGGGCGGTCCCTAATTTAACTGTTTATATTCATGGCGTCAACTCCGCGTTGTATCGTAGAAGCTTTGTTTATCTCGCATACCACAAATTTGTCGCTCGAAAGTTACACCAATAGGACTTTCATACACATTACTCCCAATCCACTTTTTGAGTGTTTTAACCCTGTACTGATCAGAGTTTTAAGATAAAAAAATCAAGGTGAGTTGTCTTTTTAATAAATGTTTTTCCAGTTACGGTACTTTATAGGTACGTAGAGACGGAAAACTCGACATCAAACCCTATACGACTGCCTCGTTGGTCTCGCGGCATAAATGTGCGCGTGGGATCGGGAGGTCCTGGGTTCGATTTCTGGGTCGGGCAGTGTTATTGGGTTTTTCTGTCACGAAATTCTCAGTAGCAGCACGGAGTCCGGAAATGTGCCCGGTACGGCAATAGGCTCGCCCCTTATTACGTGGGACCTAAAATATATCTGGCGAAAAGTGGGTGTAGTAATACACCTCTGCCTACCCCTTCGGGGTTAAAGGCGTGACGTTATGTATGTATGTATAGGTACTAATACATTATCGGGTTTAATTCTGATAATACTTATTTATTACAAGCCTTAACTTAAAAAAAAACACAATACAAAATGTGGAAAATATTTTTTATCGTTAAGCGCTTTTTTAAGTTAGCTTGGATGCTTTTCAATCAATTTTATGAAAACTTTATTAACCACGATTTTCAACGAAAGAAATAAAATATTTTTTGGGTACTGTGGGACATGGATGTTTTTATTAGGTCTTAGGGCCTATGCACGCCACGTTTTATAAACGCGCCGTTGATGCGCGTTTGTAGCGATACAGACGCGATACGCACGCAAGTCAGACGCAGTCTGTCTACAGGCTGCGTCTGACTTGCGTGCCTTGCGCCTTTGCACACCTATATAATTTCAAATACACGTTTGAACCGATACAGACGCATGGGTGTAGCGATACAGACGCGGTGCAAACGCGCGTGTGTAGCGATACAGACGCGCCGGTGCCGCGCGTTTGTGTCGATACAAACGACAACAAACTGCTCTGTAGGATAAATTCGACGGCGCGCTTAAAAACGTGGTTTGCACAGGCCTTTAAAGTTCTATTTGCATCTGCTTTCGTTCCTTTTTTTTTATTACAGTGTCATCGGTTCTTATTCATAAATCTGTAAAGTTTTATTTCCATCCAACATGGCGACGTTTTACAGTGGGTAAAAATCACGTTCAAATTTTTCGTTCGAAAACTACAAACCAAGTTAATAAGAGCGTGTTGAAATATTTTTTCTTTGTCATTCGCTTCCTAGAACCAACTCTTATTTGACTAGCAAATAACAGGAACTACGAAGTACTACATTTATTACTAGAAATCTACCTTGCAGCTGTAGTAAATAATTTGTTCGCTGCTCTCTAGGAAATATACTCTACTTAATTGAACAACAAAGGGAGGAAAAACAGATCAAAGTAAGCCAGTTTTTCCCAAATCAAGTCTAGATCCAGTTGATATGAAGTCAATTCTTGTTTGCTCCACAGTACTAGGGTTTTGGACAGTAGGATCAGATAAAGCAAGCTGGCAAGTAACGCTACATTTTTTTTCACGATAAAAAGCGTATTCAGAGTGGATATATCCAAAAGTGTGGCTTGTTATGCTAAAGTATTCTCTATTGCCTCTTAAATATTTACTATTTTATCTTACCACTAATTTCAAACATGTACTTTTTACTCAGCTGTAAGTATACCTTTTACTCTTTTAAATAATAAGGCAATTATTTGCCGCAATAATAAACTTAAAAATATTATTTTCATCATGCTTCAAGCATTCTTCCGATTGCAAAGCAACATCCTGAAAGCTGCGGTCGACTTATAAGCATACGACAATATAAACATCTTATACCCATGGTTAATATTTTTTAATATGTAGGTAGCCTTATTATATCCTAATACTTTAGCATTCTACTAATTCAAATTATATTATATTCTTCAAAGGAAATATTAATACGATTCTATTTCTGAGCAGATTGACTATTTTAGATAAGCACCTTGTCAAAACACCATCTCGACTTAAATTAAACAACGTTCTCATAGATTAATGGTGTAAATGTTTTCATTAAAATTGTTCGATCATAATCTTTTATAAGATCCGTAAGGCGGAATGGTGAAATAAAACTAATTAAAACGGAGGGAAACCAAAACCCTCTTGCGGATTCGGGTTTAATTTCTAAAGTGGAACGAGCTAATGTTAAAATTAAGATATGGTAAAAAGAGGTTATGATCATTATCATATTAATTTGATATCGCATTGAATTAAGAACTTGAAGGATGTCGTACTGTTTGAAGTAGTCGACTTGCTGTTTGGCAGTGCATTGTAGTAGGCTATGGGGTCAATCCCCACAAAAGACATCCGTTTGTGTGGTTTTCAAAAATATTTAGACCTGAAGAATTACTTCAGGTCTGTTGGCGTCAACTGATTGTATATTCCCTGCGACATAGATTTACTTACGCAGAAACTATCTTCAAAAAATATATTGACTACAATCAGTATACTCGTATAACAGTTTTGTTCTGTATCGAAATTTAACATCGATTAATTTCAAATCTATCAAATAGTTTCAGCGGTCTTACACTGGTTTGAACATTATATTAAGTTACGAAATCTTTCAAATATTTGTCGACAATACTCACTTAGATTGCTTTTTCATTTCGCACACAATATGATGCAAACTAACAGCACAACTTATGATGAGTATAATATAAAATTAAACTATTATTATTCAAAAACCATGACAACCATATCAACCACTACACAGCATTCCTAGGTAAACTTTTAGCGGTTATTGCGTGGATTAAGTGATAGTATAAAGGCGTTTCTATTATTTTAAATTTGTGCTAATTTTTAATGGATATTTTTGTATTGATAACTGAAATTGCATGCAAAATTGCAGTAAACGCCATGGTCTAAAACGAAACATCTTGGATGGAACCGTGTAAGTTTAGTATGATAATCACTCATTACAAAGGCGATGGACTTATTGTGTTGCTGCAATCATACTTCTCTTCTAGGTAAACTCCATGGTCCTTTTAAGCCTATGGCGGTGGTGGTGTATCAGTAAGTGCTTGGGCAAAATTTAAACATACGTAAAGCAGTTTATTGTTGTTTATATATTTTTTAAGTTGAAAAAATTTTTTTAATATAATTAGATTGTAAATTTTAACAGTATGTAGATGAGCTGCATGAATTATTGTATGTAATCAATAGAAATATATATGGGCGCAAATTAATATATAATGATTATATTGTTACGAAAATGTTAATAATATTTAAGATTGATGCGTTCTCAGTTCTGTGTTCACAAATAATTATTTGTGAACACAGAACTGAGAACTTCACTACTTTAGAATATTAGACACTGTATCGACTGCTTCACTGTTTTATAAAGATTGGGTACCTATTTATAATTTATCGCTTAATTATTAAGATAACTCCAGAAACTTTCAAAGTAAAATCAATTAGTATTAAATAACATAATTCTGACACTTATTTTTATGTTTACGGTAATAAATAACATGCGCTTATATTTGCATCCTGTTGATAGCGCCATCTGTTGACAATGTTGTAAAGCAGCGATTGGTTAATAAAATAAATTTGTTATTCGTCTAAAATCATTACAATATTAATGTTGATTTTTGAACTATAATTGTATAGTAATTTCAATTATATGTTGTAAAGGAAGTGGCAGTTGTTAAACATTAAGTGTAATGACGGTTAGAGTATAAAAAGGACTGTAGGTCACATTTTAATTCAATTCTGTGCTAGAAATCGTCTGAAAATAAACCAAGTAATATTACGTGAGTGTTTTTATTATAATGGAGTCTGGATACGATAACCCTGGCGTATCGCCGACATATACCTACATATGAATCTACCAAACTCTGTTAGAACATCATATACAATCAAATCGGATCGGATTACATGTTATACAGAAACAATGTGTAATATCCGTTAGCAAAAACAAAAAGTCTTTACTAATATTTATAACTAGATGAGCCCGTGGTTACACCCGCGTTATTTAAGGCTACAGCTCATCTACCGTGGCTCATAGCGTGATGTTATATAGCCTATAGCCTGCTTCAATGGCTATCTAACAACGAATTTTTGAAATCGATGCTGTAGTTCCTGACATTAGCGCGTTCAACCAAACAAACAAACTCTATAGCTTTATACAGGGTGTAAAAAGACCCTTAACGAAAAATGAAATCCCATGTTGTACATTAGTACAACATGGGATTTCACTACGAACATTTTTACTTCGGCACCATACCTGGGAAATACTGGTTCAGGAGATATTGAGGCTCTGTATTAGTATAAGATATTAATATAAACTTATTGCTGCGAAGAGTTTGTTTGTTTGGTTAAACGCACTAGTCTTACGAACTACTGATGCGATGTAAAATAATAGAATGTGCGGATAGGCTTTTTATCGTGAAAGGATCTATATAACATCACGCGTTTGGGTCACGGGTGCAGAAAAGTAGCCATAGATAAGCAGCAGATATATAGCCAGCCATAATATACAGCCATAGGTATTAATAGCAGTTGGTAGGTACAATTTTGTATCAACGTTTTTATGTTAACAACCAATACGATATATGTAATTATAGTTCTTGTTTATTTCATTACATGAAAAACTTCCTACTTGTCATAATCTGGAAACCTAATTCATCTACCACAACAATGAAAAAAGCTAAAACACATATTATAGCAATAATAAAATTCTCTAAAACGTTTACTCAAATAACAATTCCAACAGAATCTATTCCCTTTTAACTTGTACTCCACAATGTTGCCGAATGCCAGCCAGAAACAGTTTAAACCAGCCTCAAACTATTTGGAAAGCCACGCCTTTGATCGGGAATCCAACTGCAGCATTCCTTTGGCTATAACTGTTGTTGATTTCGTGATAATAAGTAAGAACTTTCAATATAAACTTCTATTAAGTGTAGTTCGGAATTCTGTTTTGTTCTATTTATTTCGCTGTTGGAATATTAACATACTTTATGGAGAACTATGCAAAGTGGTGATATTAAATCCTGCTTGGTTTTCTATGAAGCCATTTTTCAAATACCGCATAAAGTTATGTTTCAGTGATATATTACACATAGAAAATATTGATACTTTCGTATTGTTGTAGTTATGAGTGTAGCTTGTATGTATTAGCTATCATTATCATCAGCCCATTATACTGTCCCACTGCTGGGCACGGGCCTCTTCTCACTATGAGAAGGGTACGGCCATAGTCCACCACGCAGGCCTAGTGCGGGTTGGCAGACTTCACATGTCTTTCGCGAACATTATGGAGAACTCTCAGACATCACTCTTTCTTCGATCTTTGATCATAGTACTACCGTGTTTTTCACTAACGTTATTCACACAATAATCTGCCCATACCCAAGTCTTCGTCTGCTACCTTTCTTTCAATACAATGTGTATCGAGAAACGATCAGTCGATAATATGATTAATTTACTCTCGATCTTTTGTACCCGCAGTTCCGTACGCTCTTAATGTTGTTATGATTGTGTAACACAATAATAACGCAATAAACGAGATATTATTAAGCCAAGCAGTCAATGAAACAGGAAAAAGAAATAGATAACTAAATGGATACAGATATGTTTTGTATCTTAAAAGGTAAACCACATTCTTTTCATCTTTATTCCTGGCATATGAAAATTAAATTCAGGTAAATCAACCTATGATGTATAAACTGCCCCACTGCTGGGCATGATTTTCTTTTAAGAAAATAAGGTCATAGTCCACCACGCTGGCCAAGTTCGGGTCGGTCAGACTTCACATGTGTTTCGAAAACATTATGGAGGAAAGCTCTCAGACATGCAGGTCTCCTTACGATGTTTGCCTTCGCCGTTCGTCAAGCAATAATTTAATACGCACATAACTTTGGTTCGAGACTGAGACCGTCTGCGTAGCAGCCCGTCTGTCTCTCTACTAGGGTATCGCTGACTTTTATCAGATCAAAGATACAGGCTTATGATTTTTTTAGTAACATAGTAATAGATACACGTCTTACGTCAACGTCAGAGCTTTATTTATGTAACTCACTACACAATAGCGACGTCACAATATGTTGTCGTCATAAAGTGTATTCAGATTAATATATTAATGAATCGTTTGGCATTTTCATGAGAGCTACAAGTGGGTTAGTAGCTAGTTTCCATCCGTGATTTCGAAAGTTTCTGAGTACCAAAAGCGCTGTTCAGTTCTAATTGTTAAACTATACCATCCATATAGGTATAGGTAGAGGCACTACTCAAATACACCCATAAATTCACCAAATTCGACCCAAACCAAACCACTAACACTTTTGTCATCAAAAACTATTCAGATAAATACAAAAGTTTAGTATTAATGTTGGATAACTTCTACAACTTCATGACCGACCTCCTTACCTTATGACCTATATGCTTTCAAAGCTAGCTCCATTTAAATGCGAGTTCACCACCACAAGGTTATAGCCACAGAAGGCTTAGGCTTATATTTTATTTTTATTATACACGCCGGAACACGTTATGACTGCTACTGCAAGCTTTCGATATATGGCCGCCTATTATTACTAGATGAAACGATTATTTATTGGCTTTGTATTTGGTTTTCTGGCCTATATTTATTTTCCCTAATTTTACATGTTTTATATTTTAGAATCTAGCAATCAAATTGCTTGATTCATGTTGTTTCCATTAATTGTGAACAAGATAAAATAAATAACATCACCATCAATATTATAACCGTGTTTATAACTGTCCTACTTCTGGGCACACGATTTTTCTCATTATGCTGCCTGGCCATGTGGGTTGGTAGAAAACATTCAGGCACGCCTATATTTTTTCGATATTTTCCTTCACAGTTTAGCAAGTCATCATCAACAGTTTCATTCGTACATTGCTTCGAAAAGTTAAAGATGCGGTAGGGTAATACTCGAGAAGTACCGGATTGTTGGTTCCTACACTACGGTATCGTTTTCATATCTTGGAGAAGAGATAACCATGCAGACAAACATTTCTTTAAAAGTAAAATATAATGTAAAAGTAGAAGTAAATAATTTTGGACTCTTTTTAGAAGTAAGTAATTGCAAGAGTTTTAATTTTATTGTGACAATATGTCTTAACTACAAATATCAATCTTCACAAAGATTACAAGTGTGCTCTAATTTCATACGATTGCTAGTCCGAGACTTTATATTATAAATCCAAGTAATTCACTGTTTTTTGTCATTCTAAAGTTTAATTTACTACACAGAACAGTTCTTAGCAGGGTTCGTTTGCATAATATTAGTTTCGCTCAGGAATGGTACCACCCATTCCAACGCGAACAATCTTTGCTCGACGCTTTAAAGTAATAAATTAATTAAGAATAAAGTGCCTGTTTTTAAGCAGATATGAAATATCTGCATATAATTAAATTTAAAATAATGATTTATAATGAAATATATAATTTACCATCCACTATAATACTACAAAGCTGAATAATTACTTTCTTTCTTAAGTTGAACGCGCGGACCTCAGAAATTAGGTACTAATCCCATACGAATAAATATTTTCGGTGAGCTCTAAATAACGCCAGTGAAGACACAGACTACTGAACCGGAGGTCCTGAGTTCGGTTCCCGTCCAGTATAAAACTTCGTGTGATAAGAATGATGATTCATTCTGTGTGGCGATGTAATTTATCAATAATATTAATACGTAACTATGTTTATTAGTTAGTTGGCTGCCAAGTAAAGGCCCTGCCTAGTGGGGATCCGATCACTGTGTGTGAATCGAATTTCCTTCCACGTATTTACCCTTAAATGTATGTTGTCCCAGGGTGCCAATATTCATCATAATTTGTTAGTTGTACTGTATAGTTACTTATTAATAGGTTGCAACGCATAGAGGTAATGCAATGTTGATATCTTGCGAAATAGCCAATGACATTTTTTTGTTAGCAGTAGAGCATTCATAGATAGATAATATAAAGACTAGATAATTCATTAAAAATATACCGCAGCGTAGCAAATGAAGGGTAATATATCAGCATAGCAACAAAATAAATATATTTGCTACTAAGAGATTATCATTTTTGAAGCAGATACAAACTAAAATAACATTTGAATACTATTATTGTCGGCTAGTACAACTTAATTTCTAATACAAGCATGAAAATACTTTGCAGTTCTCATTTTATTTTAACAGTACAGAAGTAATTACACAAACGTGCTTTGAACATCTTGTCTCCTCATTGTTGTTTAATAACGTACTTCAGTGTATTCATGCGCTCGTTTAAACGAACGTAAAATACCACAGACTGAACTTCACACGTCATTAACAATGCTGCCGTTTTTAAGTTCTCTACTATTTGTTCAACATGCAAAGGGAAAAAAGCTCTAATGAGCCTATACGAATTCTTTCATTGCATTACGAGGAAAAATGAAGACATTTCAACAGGAGCGTAAGGGGCCACCCACCATACACCCTGAATTTTTGCACGACCACAAAACGTCTAGTATTTCAGAACACCAGGTCAAATATAAAGTTGGGCATCATTTGACTGTACGAAGTTGCCTCTAAATGTTTGAAAGGGGAACCCATTTCAGTCGAAATGCAGCTTAATTAAAGTTTAGCCTTGCTATTTATAATAAGTTAACGCGATTAAGACCCGCTAAATTAATTTCTATGATGTATACAAATCGCGAAAGTTTAAAATCGATTTTTAGCCTTGCTGTTGAGAGGGAATGGCCCGCCCTCATAATTTATTCCTACGGAATATAATTCGGCCAGATTAAGTAACAAACGCGCCAACGAAAACGTTTAGAGTTCATCCAGGCTTCTATATAAACATGGTTGAAAGGGCACCGCGGGTTACAATTGAAATTAAATCCAAAGAAGTCTTAGTTAAGGCTTAAACTTAAATCATCGTTTCGAAGGCTGCTTTTATTTCCAGTCGGTAACGATTCACATTTTTCACAATTACTTGGACGTTGCCACGTAAATCTATCTTCTTTGTTCTCGCGGTTGGATTTTATTTATAGAACAAATCGCACTAGTATCTCTTTTTATTTCAAATTCATTTGAATTAGATTGCAAAGCAATCGTTTATCCTGCTATGTGTCAATATAGTGCTGTTTCTACTGATATAATAATTATTTTATCTTTAACTGGCTTTTGCCCGTAAGCATATACCTAAGAGCTTACAAAACGAGGATTCTTAAACAAATGTTCAGCGTACATTTTACTTTAATTATTTAGGCAGCCCATGTCTTTTATATATAATTATAGGTCAATAATATGAGGAAGATGACTAGGTTTATTCGTATATTCTGAGTCATATCATAAGCCGTTTAGTATCGGGCGATATTGTATTCGTGACCATCCATCGTGGCTGTCATCTTATGATTCACTGCCGACTCTATTAACACCCATACTTAGCACCCTTCGCGAATCTTTCAAGAATTTTCCCTTTATCAATAGCATATTTTATATTTTCATAAGATAACAAATATCATAAGATACCCTATTAAAATAAACTATATCTTGTTGAAATTATAATTGGAATAACTGTTATGTATGTTCACCGTTTTTTCGACACTTTTTATCTATACTCATCATATAAGGAACAAAATTGGTGTTAATATTTTAAAACTCAAGAATATAACAATTTAATACAAAATTAATTCTGATTTCGGTACTAAGTTTAAAGACCGAAAAAATATAAAATAAAAATGGAGGGAACACAATTACCTTATATGTATTAATAAATATATAAATAAGTAAAATACGCGTGAAAGAAAAACAATAAAGATATCATTATTTTTTTTCGCATACCATACAAGTGTTAATAATAATTTGCATATTGATATGTTTCTCTTTCACGCGTACTTTTCTAACATTATGATGTTTAAAAAAGTACACGGCCCTTTGGCAAGCGTACACGGAGACATAGGTCCAACGCGCAGAGGCCCTTGAGTGATACATAACTATGACTTGTAATTATTTATAAACAGTCTAACATTCATATGACGTCGTAACATTTACATAATTTTAAACCATGCTAAAATAAACGATGATTTTCAAAAACATATCGATATTGGAATATAATTCTCCAAATATTGCAACAGTTCTAAAAATGGAGCAAACAATGCATTCAATTTGTAATAATGTGAAAACTTTTCAAATAACAATTAAGATAGAGTGTTATCAAGATGACGGCGGAGGCCAATAACTGAAGATTACGGAAAACTTATTAAAACTTTCTGTGATAAGAAATTGAAATGAACCAACCAGCCAAGTGTTATGAATGTTCTAGAACGACAAATAAAAAAGTGTGAGTTAATCGTGCCAGTGACGCTGAAGGGAAGGAAATTGAATAATATGAAGCTGTTAATATTTTTGGGAGCTGGTTCTTGCATAAATTGTAAATGTATTACTAGACTTATCAAGCGCCTTCAATTAACTCGGCCCTTTTTACCCTCTTAGAGGAGAAATTAAAAATCCTCTCCTTCTCACTAAGAGAAGGAGAGGATTTTTTTGGGCCCTAGCCCTTCATGATATTGCATTGATTTTAAATTACTAACAACGCCACAAAATATACAAAAAAAAACACTTCTACGTACAAAGTACAAATAAGTCGATTTTTTATACTTTTATTTTATCTATGATTTTGTACAACTAAATAAAAAATCTTAAATATTTTTCTTCACCTACAATATCAGTAGAAGCCAAAACACAAAACAATAATAATTTTGGATATTGATATCTTAATTTGGGTCGGGTATTGATAAGGGATGGGTTCATTGATGAATGGTCTCTAAAACAGATACATCCCATGGGTGCAGTGAATGAAAGATCACATCACAGGATACGGCAATTGCAGAATGAAATGACATTGAATTTTTAACTTCATTATGCGGAAAAAAATTGAGATAATTTTGGGGTATATATCTTGCTAAACAATCTTTGTTAAATACTATTTACAATTGATGCTAATACTTTGCAATATTACAGTAGGTGTTAAGTAATTGACACAGACAACACCCACACTCAGAACATTCAAGGTTTTCATTCAATTTACAGTTCATACTTTTGTTAAACACAGAGGTAAATAAAAATAGCCGAGATGCCATATATTCAGAACCAGGTACTAATTAACATACTCACAATAGAATACTACATGCTCATGAGTTTGCAAATCAAAAATTTCAGCAATTTTGTGAAAATTGTCTCATTTGATTATAAACCTTTTCAATGATAAAAATGATAATTATAAACATGTTTCGTGGCTTAATTAAATTAGGTATTTAATAAACTTTCGGTTAAGGAGCCCGTGGATGGCTTTCTGAGAAACGTTATTAATACCGGTCTTTTCAGTTTCTAAATTTAATTTTCAAACCCACTGCGTTCAACAATTTTAATACTGTTATAACAATGCTGCTTTAGTTTTTATATTCTTCTAAAGGTATAAAAATCAAGAAGTTTTATTTATTTTCCTGAAAAGAAAACGATTTACGTATTAGGAATGAATTCTGTGTCGCGAAGAACTGCACCAATATTCAATAAATAGTAACAAAATAATAATATGCGGATCCAAATACAACAATTTGTGAACAAAATGATGTTTCGAAACCACAACTAATATTTTTTCTTTTGGATTTTACAATCATACAACCGATTTTCAACAAAAAAATATACATCACATAAAGTTTTGCCTCACGTTATCTTAGGCGATGAAGCATCCACTTAAAACACTATGCTCTACGAGTAATAAAACGACAGTAGTACATCTCTTTATTTAGTTTAACGCCACTTCATTATATCCTTGCAAAATAGGTCTTGGCAGTTTTAAATGCGTTTTCTTTATTCTGCTCAGACGGTACAGAGTCTCGAAATTATGATTCTCATTACCGATGTACCTTGTTTTAATTAATTCAGGGAAAGAATCTTTCGTGTCTTGCTTATTATTATAAGATGGAGGTAACAATGGTATTCATAAACATTGAAGAGCTGCAGCAGTTTTACAGGCAAAAGGAAACACGATAACATCTAAGTATACAAAGTCAATCAAAACAGTGCACAAGCTAGTTTTAAACTTTGTTTTAAGAAATCTACTCTTATACTAAACTATACTAAAACTATATTAAACTATAAGCACTAACTAGTGTTACAGTCGCTTTGTATAAGGCCTATAATAAGCTGTTAAAGTGTAAAGCCTTCAATACGTAGTAAGCTTCATAATGAAAAAAATATAATAAAATATTTACTTTAAACGATACAAGCCTATATATTTTGACAACACATACAAGCATCAAAAAACTATCGCTGTCGTGGGAGTGCACTAAATTTGCCGAGTGAAATTAAATTAGCTACATATGTTGTATATCATATTTGGGCGTCCCGGGCGGTCCCTAATTTAACTGTTTATATTCATGGCGTCAACTCCGCGTTGTATCGTTTTTCATTTACTTACGTTCTGAGTGTTTTAATTCTGGTACTGATCGCAAGATTAGAGATTAAAAGTCAAGTTGAATTTTCTTTCAAAATAAGTTTTTAGTAATCAGTTTCTGGGGCTTAATTTTGATAATACTTACTAAAAGTTTTGGCGTTCTATAGTGAAGTGATGAGAATTTTTACCTACATGTATTAAATCCTGTACTGCTTTGTAGGTAGTTCGTTAAGGAAATACTTATGCAATTAATTGTTATTTATGAACTGGAATACCCGGTAAGTTTAGCTTAATATTGCTACGAAAATCAAGACAAAACAATAAAAATATTTATTAAACATCCTTTACAAAAAGACAGTACAAAAAGTGGAAAATTGGTCGTTAAGCGTTAAGTTAGCTTGGAAGCTTTTTTATCAATTTTAAGACTTAAGCATCCAAGATTTTCAAGGAAAAAAGAACAATATTTTTGGACTTAGGTACTATATGGGTGATATTTTGAGCTTTTAAACTACTATTTGCCTGCGCTGTCTTCCGTTTTTATTTATTGCATTTTATTCATAAATCAACATCGGTTCTTATTCATAAATCTGTAAAGTTTTGTTTCAATCCAACATGGCGACGTTTTACAGTGGGTAAAAATCACGTTCAAAATTTCCGTTTGAAAAATATAAACCTAGGTAATAAAAGCGTGTTGTAATATTTTTTCTTTGTCATTCGCTTCCTAGACCCAACTTTTAATTGACTAGCAAATGA
This sequence comes from Euclidia mi, assembly GCA_944739405.2. Taxonomy (NCBI): domain Eukaryota; kingdom Metazoa; phylum Arthropoda; class Insecta; order Lepidoptera; family Erebidae; genus Euclidia; species Euclidia mi. Next base: position 10,548,684 of record OX123185.2, read on the forward strand.
CAGGAACTACGAAGTACTACATTTATTCCTAGAAATTTACCTTTCAGCTGTAGTAAATAATTTGTTCGCTGCTCTCTAGGAAATAGACTCTACTTGATTGAACAACAAAGGGAGGAAAAACAGATCGAAGTGAGGCAGTATTTCCCAAATCAAGTCTAGATCCAGTTGATATGAAGTAAATCCTTGTTTGCTCCACTGTACTAGGATTTTGGACAGTAGGATCAGATAAAACAACCTCGCAAGCAACGCTATATTAGTTTTTCACGATAAAAAAGCGTGTTCAGAGTGGTTATATCCAACAGTGTGCCTTATTTTACTAAAGTGTTCTATGTCTTAATATAAGTATATGCTTTTTTTCCCAACAGTAATTTAAAATACAATATCATTTAATATAATACTACACCATCACCATAAAATTGCTAACAACATTCCTGTCCATCCAAAGGTTGCCTAGAAGAGATCGCCCTTGGTGATAAGGCCGTCGTTTGTACATGAATCGTAGTTTTAAGTCACTTTTATAATGTACTGTATTTTGGTGTGCAATAAAGTATATATCTATCTATCTATGTACAAGGACTTTTGTAATGTTTTCCTGAGTAGGAAGAATACTTTACTCTATTAAATGTTATGGTAACTATATGCCGTAATAACATAAGTATCCCAGCTTAATTATCCTTCAAGCATTCAATGCAAGATCCTGAAAGCTCCAATCGATTTCAACATAAACATCTTATATCCGTTGTTAAATTTCTTTAATCTGTTACCTAGCATATAAAATCCAAAATTCAGCATTCTAGATATGAACTAATTTAAATAATATTATTCTAATAAAACAAAAATACAATTCTAATTCTGAGCAGATTGACTATTTTAGATAAGCACCTTGTCAAAACACCATCTCGACTTAAATTAAACAAGTTTCTCATAGTTTAATGGTGTAAATCTTTTCATTCAAATTGTTCGAACACAATCTTTTATAAGATCCGTAGCGGCTTGGCCACGGGGACCGGCGACGCGACCTGTGACACGACCGGTGACGCGACAATTCGCGCGACGCGAAAAACATGCCACGGGCACACGCGTTCGCCGTCGCGACCAGTGTAGACCAGGAGCGAGACGACATTAACTGAGATCTTTTTATGAAATTTAGCTCGACATTGTACGGACTTTGGAGGCAATATCACATTTGTTTCAACCCGGCAATCAAACCCGAGACCTCATGATCCGCTTACACTACCGCAAGATCACAGAGGCAGACTTGATATTGTGTACCTAACCACGGTATTGAAAACTATAGGTACTGTATTTTATCTTTATACAAACGGTCGGAACGCGATTTATACCTACGAGCGCCAGGCTCGGTACCCACCTAACCTACTGCTTACCAAACTCAAGGCGCTTCGTTATACATTCTGTAGGTACCTACTGAATGCGTACTGAACTACTGAGCCGACCCTTGTAGGTATTGTAACTCGAGTTTTGAGTTAAAATACGCAAAAGCTTATGTAGGTAAGTGTGATCTAACTAACTAGGTATATGCACTTCTAAAAACTTACTTAGGAAATTACTTTGAAATCACAGACAGACACTTAAACTTTATTTATACTGTATACATTTATGTAGATACAGATAACATCCAGACGTTCCAAATAGCTAGCCTAACTAAAAATTCTAAGAATAATATCATGCTTGCGGAGAAATAAACAAAAAATTTCATACTGACTCAGCTCCGGCGCTAGTCGCCGCGACTACCGCTCGACGCCGTGGCGTGCGCCGTACTAATTCATACATTTGTTTTGGTCGCGCGACGTGTCGCGCGACACGCCGCTGTACCGCTCGGTGCTATTCACCGGTCGCGTCGCCGGTCGCCGCTGCGCGTGGTATGCTTAGAACATTTCTATACATTTGATTCAGTCGCAAGTCGCGTCGCCGGTCGCGTCGTGCGAATTTTCGCTGGAGCGAATTGTCACGCATACACGCGAAATGTCGCGGGACGCGGGTGGCTTTGTACGGGCTCTCCCTGGAGCGGGTCGCGTGCGCACCAATCCGCGTCGCTGTGAAACGATGTTCTAGCTCCTCATGAGTGCTCCCGATCCGGGCGCCCGTAGTAGCAGCCCGTATGGGTCTCCCGGACAGCTGTGAAAACAGCCTAAAACGGCGGCATGCCCTTTGACACGGAAAGCGGCGAAAGCCGACGATATTTTAATAGAATTAATAGAATCATCTGTTGAGGGGAGTGTTGTTAGCTTAGAGAATTTTTCCCAAATTCGGGGTAATGTTTCTCCATAGTACTGTACTAAGGAAATCAATTCTGATGTTTTATGATGAGGTAGATTTTTTTTATTATTTTTCCTGGTATGCCTTACAAGTCAGTAATATGTTCTTTCAGGATCGGACAGGGGGTTATGAAACACACTGTAGGTAGAGGTACCAACTCAAATACTTACATAAATTCACCAGATTTGACCCAGCCGTTTAGAAAGAAAATTACGTCACCACTAACAATTTTGTCATCAAAACCTATTCGTATAAATACAAAAGTTTAGTATAAACACAATACAATAGAACAAGTATTTAATTTTACTGACTAAAGGTCGTAGCACACATATCAACTCGGAAAGGGATCGGCACCGTATCGCCTTTCGCCTCGCCGTCAAACAGGCGTCAACCTGACGTAACCACGTAACGTAAGCGGATCGGAAGCGCCGGCACGTCGACTCGGCTACGGATAGGCGACGCCTTGCTTACGGCTCGCCCACCGCTGGTTGACGGCTAGGCGCCACTACTTCAATCATTTTGAATCCGAACGCAGACCGCGGGAGGGGCGTGGACGAAGAGGCGTAAGCTAGGCTACGGAGATCCGTAAGCTAGCGTACGGAGAGCCGTAAGCTAGCGTACGGAGAACCGTAAGCGCGGGAACTGCAAGTCGACCACGCACCGCACCGCGTTCGTGAGCTTGTCCCAAGGCGAGGCGATTACGTTACGATTTCGATTAGTGTGCGTTGCAGTAGGGAGTTTCATACAAAGAATACTGAACGGCATCAACTCGGAAAGGGATCGGCACCGTATCAACTGGAGTTGATACGGTGCCGATCCCTTTCCGAGTTGATACGTATGCTACGGCCCTAAAAGTATTTAGTAAACAGCATTACTCAAACAAACGCCAAGTAAAAGTAATTACGGAGCGGTAAAAATGCCCCAACTATTGGTTTAATAGACCCATCACGAGTCGACACGTCAACTGCGACATAATTGGCTAAGTGGTTCGATGTATTAAATCCCGAGTTTGTGCCGATGTACGGTCACGCGATGACTCAATCGTCAGCTCGTCCCAAAACAAACTCGGACCATTGGGCCGAGTTGACGAATTTCAAAATTAATATTTATTTCGTTCGTTATCTCGTCCCATTCTAAATTCTGTTAAATATTAACAATAGCTAAACGTCAAAAACAGTCAGGAAGAAAAGTGTCTGTGATTTATTTTAAACTTCTTTAATAAGACAAAAAAATTTGAAAATGATGTCTGTTAGCGCTAGTATTAGTAATGTTTATTCTGTGGCGCTAGTATGTTACACTGCACTGATGTCATACTATTGGTCAAAGTCAACCATGCACAATGGCAGTGAAGCGTCGTTATTGGACAAAGGGTTATCGGGAATCCAATCAGAGGACGTCAAACTAAGGAGAGAGGTGAAGGTCAAGCTCTCTCTACCCAGCAAATAGCGTGCCATGACAAACAGTTCATCAAACAGTGTGGTTGATGGGCTCGATACTGAATTTCGGTCAGTTTTGTTAAAAATGTGATATTGAATAATATAATATTATAAGTGAATTGTGACGTATGCCATCTTATTGATATTCGAAACACTCGTGAAAATTTGAAGGTGAGTAAGACTTAATTTTCTACTTATATTATCTTTTATTATTATTCTTGAATATACTATAATATACTTATAAATAATTTCTAAGTTATATAGTTTGTTAAAAGTTACTCTAAATCAATCACAGTTACATACGTAGCGACGCTATCTCAGAATGTTAACAAAATGGCGGCCCAGAGATGAATGCAGTTATGGTTCATCATCGTTTTAGTATTTTATCATGTTTCCGAAATCTTTTCCAATGGTTTTTTTTAATCATCTACATGGGTATTTTATTACTTGAAGCATTTTTATTTATATTATTTGTCTTATTAAGTAGGTACAATAAATGGTTATCTAGTTTGAAAACGAGATTCATTTAATTTTATAGGTGAAAGTGGATCTGCCAGGACCATCTAATTCCAATAAAGGTGCTGGATTCGATTTGGTAGCATCGCAAAGAGGAAAAAGTCTTCTTCTTCGTGCTGGATATAAATATGATATAAAACGAAAAAACAAGGATGGATCAACAGTTTGGCGCTGTGTGCAAAGAAGTATCTGCAAGGCAATTTTAATTACAACATGTGCTAATCTTATTAAAAGAGAAGACAACCATGCATGTGAACCAGATACTGTGTCCAACGAATACTCTTTACATTTGGATAATAGTGTGAAAAAAATTATATCCGAGGTTACTGTGCCTGTTTCGAGTATCTATCGTGAAACCGTCGGCAAGATGAAAGACACTAGAATGGACTTAATGAAAAAAATACCAAAATTCAACAATATCAAAAACAAACTTTATCGAAAAAGGAACGAATCGTTAGGTGTGGTAAAAACATGTTTCAAGACTTTAAGGGAAATAGTTATACCAGAAAAATTTCATAGTTTCTTACTTGCCGACTACAGAACTACAAATAGAATCATGATTTTTGCTAATCAATCTTGTAGAGCTCTCCTAGTCAACACCAGTTATGACGTTTTATGCGATGGAACATTTAAATTTTGTTTGCATCCCTTTTATCAATTATACTCGCTGCATGTAGATTTAGGAAGCACTAAAACTCACAATAATATTATACCCGTAATTTTTGCGCTGCTTCCAAACAAAACCAAGAGAACTTACGAAATTTTGTTTCGGTTGATAAAGAGTCAAATACCAGAGTGGATGCCAAAATCTTTCATACTTGATTTCGAACAAGCTGCAATGCAAGCAATAAAATCTTTCTTTCTTGAAACTCCTGTTGGTGGTTGTTTTTTCCATTTTTCGAGGAGTTTGTGGAGGAAATCAGAAAATTTGAATATTATAAAATCAAAATTAGTTAGAAAGCACATAAAACGATGTACCGCATTAGAACACTAACCTAGAGAAACGATTGATAGTGGTTGGCTGTATATCATGCTCATTGTCAAAATGGTATAAACGTGACACAATTTAATGACTATTTTGTTAACACTTGGTTAGATGAGAGTTCGTTCTTTGCTGATAAATGGTGTTGTTACAATAGGTCACATCGAACAACTAATATGGTTGAAAACTGGCATTCGACTATAAACAAGAAAATTAATTCAAAACCAAGAAGTGTTCCACATTTTTTAACAATTTTACAAAATGAAGCCAATTACTACGAAACTTTGCTAATTAAAAATTGCAACATTTTTAAAAAAACAAATGACACCCGTGAAATCGATGAACATGCTGCCGATGTGGTGAAGAAATTTGTAAAAGGCGAAATTACAATTGAACTTTGCACTGAACTTTTAGTTTTTAAAATTTATTTTTTATTTTATTAGGACTTGGTGATTTACAAAATTCTAGTGAGTGGTATAATTTGTGCAATATTTTTATTTAATTTTTAGTATACTTAAATAGGACTGACTAATTCAGAAAATGTTGATCTGTGATATACAATACAATATTTTTATTTAATTACAGTAAGTGTATAAGATTTGTTGTTGATTCGTTTACAATTGTTGATTATCGTTATACCTGAGCCATTACAAACGTGCTAACTAAGTCATAAATATTTTTTATCGACCTCTCGCTCGCACTTCAGGTCTTATGTAACTGCCCTCGTGTTATGTAGAATAGTTATAATAACTTTATCGATAACAGGTAATCAGGAAGACATTCAAGAAATAATGCATAATGTTGTTTAGGGTAATTTGTTTTAATTTTTGTTTATTAAAAAACACTCAACTATACATAATTACTTCAAATTTAACCTCATTGCCAATAACGAGTTGCGTACCATTGTTATAGTCCTTTGATGTAATGATATAATTATGACTCTGTTTGCATGTTGGTAATGGTTTAACTATAGTAAATAAAGGCTGACTTTACAATTTATTGTTAGTAAGTAAGACTGATTATGTGATAGATGAGTGATGATTTTTTTTCCAAAAGGGGCGCACGTAAGTGTATATATCGCCTTAATATCGCAATATTAAACTAAGTATGTCTGTACTTAATTATTATGAAAAGAACTGATTATGTGAAAGATAACTGTGATTTATTAAACGCAACAAAAATGTACCTACTAACTTTGATTTTTATTATTACTTATATAAATGTTGATGCCCTAAATTCTTGGCTTTTATTTACTCGTATATAGTGAAAAGTTTTGGTTTGGACTGTTCCGAAACAACTTAGAATATTGAAGAAAAATAAAGTGGGACGAGATGATGAACGAAATAAATATTAATTTTGAAATTCGTGAACTCGGCCCAATGGTCCGAGTTTGTTTTGGGACGAGCTGACGATTGAGTCCACGCGATCCTTGCTACTAGGGGGAAAGGAACTTACTTAAAAAATAGACCACTACTTTTCAAGTTACTCTTTGACCGAAAACTGGTTAACTGTTTATTTGGTGACACACGATTTGCAGATAACGTTGAACAGTTTGTGCAATGTATGCATTTTAGAGTATTTTATACAAACGCAAAAATCCACCATAATTCACGTACATACATCACTAATTTATAATATTCTTCACATTACCACAGCCCAGACTCAGGATTTGGCCTCATGGTTCAATATTATTTTTGCATATTTTTCTATAACTGCAAATGTGTACTATGATGAAGTGTACTGTTAACTTTGTGTCACAAGTGTTTTATTTTAATATTTGTTCATATAGTAATCACGATCAATATACTAAAAAATAGTTTTTGTTGCTTGCAGAGTTGTAATTTGCGATTTGCTAGATACCTTTGCTGAGCTGTCAACACAAATAATAAATTAATTTGAGACCTTCGTATACCAATAAATTAAGTAATATTCATTTAGTTGATGGTTGAATGAAGAAAAGAAATCTATATTCGTAACTAAGCAATATTATGCGATTGGTGATGTCTATAGTGCACGTGTCTCAATCGTGTAATTATTTTAAAGGTTAAAGGAAATCAAAGTTATGATATTTTCTTCCACTTGCATGTTTGAGAGTTCGCCTGAAAGTTTTCAAAAGACATGTGCAGTCTGCCAACCGGCTTATAGCTAGCGTGGGAGATACTTGTGTCCAGCACTGGGACATATTAACAAAGCTAAAAACTATGAACCAGTATACCAAAAGGCCATTCAATTTTTTTTTCGCAAAATTTCAGCAAAGGCAACACCGGCCTTGACAGCGGCATGTCTTTTTGCTTCTATCGTATCGAAGTCTAGAATTCATAAATTAAAACGGTATTCATGACTAATTCACCAAAGTGGTTTATTTAATTAAAATTAGGTCACATTTTTTCGCGGTTCGTGCCACATTTATTTTCCCACCACTGACATCCCTTGCCCACTCATAAATTGTTGTCACGACCGAGCAAGCGGCCATTACAGAAATATAGCACACACAAATATTTATTTAAACACTAGCCGCTCTGAACTGTGCTCGGGTGGATTTCGGGAATCGCGGCTGAAAGTAATACGTGCCAAGTGTATGGGACTTTCCTGCAGTAAGAATTATTTCTGTGATGTCAAGTCGGTTACAGATATCGTCTAAAATGTTGGCTTTATTTTGTGCAGTTGCTGCTTGTAATCTGGTAAAAAACACTGGTATTCTTTTTAATCGCTTAACATCATGAATAACATCATACATAAAAGCATAATATTTGACACGTGAATGAACTTCAGAACAATAGTAACAGTAACAAATAAGGCTATTTATTTGACACGGTGGAACAAGGTTTTACGTAAAAAGTGGCCGCAAATATGGGTATAATTGGCACGTGCCGTGTATTGACAACACGTAGTATCGCAATAAAGTTTACGCTCTTGAGTGTGAATAAAAAAATATGTACGATATTTTCAGGTTATTGCATTTATACTACAACTGACTATAAACTCACCCAAAATAATAGTAAAATATATTTTATTAATTAATTTGTTAACTTTTTGCTTTACGCATTAGTTTAATATAGTAATGATCGACTATTACTTTTTAAGTCTTTTGTTAAATCTTACAACGCTTAAGATATTTTAGTATTACGTTAGTATACTATTAATTTCGTAAAAGTAAAAGAGTTTTGGAGTATTCAAGCAACAAAAGAGCAAAAGTCGCATATCTAGACTTCATAGAATAATTAGAAAAACGTATACAAATGAAAACATAAATCGTACAGTAAGTTCATTACAATAATAATATGACTGGCTTATAAAGGTTAGGCATGAAAGACTCCGCATTCTAAATACTTGATTATACAAACAACTATATAGGTATTTCTCTTTAAACATTGAACTTTACTTATTCATGGGTTCGTGTCACGCAAGTGCATGACTTTGTTTTTTACATTCCATATTTAAATATTAAATTAAGAAGTGACGGGCTAGAATTCATTGTGTTGGAAAAATACTCAGTACGTAACTACGTATAAAATTTTAATGAAAGTTCACATTAATTGGTTTGAGATTCTTCACGAGACTGTACTGCTGGCATGCTAAATACATATTTCAGGTGAATATTGATGTATACTTATATTATACTAGCGGAGATAGCCCAGTGGTGTACGTAACGTACTGCCAAGATGATGGTCTCGGGTTCGATCCCCAGGTACCCCGGGCCTGTGTCTTTTCGAAGTTATGTGTGTATTAAAAATGTTAATTATCGCTCGCTTAGTAATGTGCCCGGTAGATGGCAATAGGCTCGCTCTCTATTACATTAGGATCTAAACATAACTGGCGAAACGTGGTTGTGTAATATAGCTCTGCCTACCCCTTCGGGATAAAGGGCGTGAAGTTATGTTATGTTATATTATAATACTTAACTTGCTCTTGTGGGACTATATATACCTAAAAAGCTTAAATGCCAATATTTTTGTAACTAATAGCCTAAGTGAGTAATATGGTGGTGATACAGGAGAGAAATTATAAGTGTAAGCAAACCTGCAGAGCCATAAACCAAATTATATTTTCAATGTACAATAATCGGACTATACCTCTCTGCAGTGTCACAACGTTCAGAGCATATTCATCTCTAAATTACTAATTCTTGGTCCAAGCAATATATACTATAGGTACATAATTATATAAAAATTATTTTTAAATAAAAAGAAACCGACTTCAAAAAAACACTAAGGAACTAAAAAACAAAAAATAATTGGTTTTGGAGCAAAAATTTTTGGAGTCGGTGCCAAGCCAAGTATTTCTGATCTGACTATAAAAGCTCTACACATTTTTATACAACTTTTGTTGTTAATAGAATAGGGAGTTTGTAATTTAGTAACTTTTTGCGTAAGTGCTTGGCACCGATTCCAAAAATTGTTCCTCCAAAACCAATTATTTTTTGTTTTTTAGTTCCTTTGTGTTTATTGCAGTCAGTTTCTTTGTATTTAAAAATAATTTTTATTTTTTGCTTTTTAGTGGTATACTAATAAAAAATAGTAATAGGTGGTAATTAGGTACATAGGATAGTGTAGGTGGTAAATGATGGGGAGGCCTTCTTTACGTGCTTCAATTCTGAAATGTAGACCTGTACCTTTCTAGCAATTTGAAGTTCTTTTTTGGTAACAACTAACTAGCCTAAACACGTTCGTTTCAGTTCCATTATCAGATCCCGGAAGTCAAGCAATACCAAAGTGTTTGCCAAGATAAAACAAATGAGCCTAAACACGAAGAGACTGCGTTATTGTATTACAAAGATCCCATGGCCACCTTCCTGCTCTATCATCAGAGTTTGGTAAACATTCAGTACTAAAGTCCATGTAAAGACGAATCAAACGAGCTCAAACTCAATGCGATTGCGTCATTGTATTACAAAGATCCCATGGCCACCTTCCTGCTCCATCATCAGACCCTGCAAAACATCCAGTACCAAAGTACATGTAAAGACGAATCAAACAACCCTAAACTCGATTAGATTGGGTTATTGCATCACAAAGATCTCGTGGTTACCTTCCAACTCTATCATCAGACCATGGAAATCATCCAGCATCAAAGTCTATGTAAAGACGACTCAAACGAGCCCGAACTCGACGGCATTGGGTTGTTATCGTCAAATCGCTTTAAGTGTGCTTATAAAATTTGAAGATTTCCTTCGATTTTTCAGGACTCCATGATCGTATCCTGACCTTAATGATCATGGGACCAACTAGGAGGTATACTCTTTCAATCAAAACAAGAATTTTCGAAATCGGTCCAGGCGTCTTAGAGAAATCGGGGAACATACATTAAAAAAAAGATTCCAACGAATTGTTAACCTCCTCCTTTTTTTGAAGTCGGTTAAAAACAGAAAATAATTTTCAAAGGCGTCATTAATGTTCTCCACGTCGCCGCCAATTACATATCATGTCACATAAAAAATTTACACGTTTTTACTGGCTGTTGTTGGTTCAAATTAAATCCTGTATGTGGCACAAAGAATGACACGAGATCGATAAATGCTTAATAGAACTTGACTTCGTGCCAATCTTGAATCTGACCAATGATTTCCACTCTCCGCGAGGCATAATACAAAAAAATAACTAAACGATAGACATTATATTTAGTATAGAAACTTTAAAGAAAAGAGAAATTAAAGAACTACGATGCGAAGAAAACAATATATCTACTTACAAACAGTATATATTGTGAAACATATCGATAACGGTTCCTTTTCTACAAAGAGGAACAAGCAAAAATACGCCGCCATTTAATATTCTCTACCACTCAATTATGACGAAGTGAGAACGTAATGAAACATAATTTATTTACTACTCAACAGAGGGCGATTCTGAATATGTAAATTTATTATGCTACGAATAATTTATTGTTAAATAATCGTTGAGCCTAAAGGAGCGGGTGCTTGCGTGACGGAAAACTAAATATGCCTTGAAATATAGGAGTTAGCGGACGAATAAGTTATAATGCTTTTAAATTAAAAACAGTAGAGGTGAAAAAGTTGCAAGTAAGTTATATGCAGCGAACTTTGAATGATAACATAAATAAGAATAAATGATAAAGGTAAACTTTACGACACGAATTTAAGTGAGGTGTTTATATGAGATCAAACAGGCGCAGTAGTTTGCATAGAATAACAATGTCAAGCCGAGTGTAGACAGAGTGATCCCCGCTTATGTCTAAACATATAATCAAGGAACTAAAATATAATCACTTACAGTTGAGCAGAAAATAACTACATTTTTAGAACACAGCTCAGTATAAGAATAAACTTTCTTAGTTATTAAAGCAATACAGCGATCAACACTAAGCTTCAGCGAACTAAATAAAGTTTATCTGTGTAAGACATTAATAAAGCCTAAAGCTTACATAATAGCAATGAGTCACAGAGAAATCCATTTGAGTAAACCAACACAGGCGGTCGACTGTTTTTAATTAAGCCTCCAAATAATATGAGCATATAGGTCAAGCGGTTGTCAGAAAAATCACTTACGATGGTATTGGTTTGAATATAATATTATATTTTAAGTACAAGAGCTATCTATCTATGGAATATTGCTATCTTTGGGTCGCTCTGTAGAAAAGCTAATATTCTGTCAAACCTGATGAGGCTTTTGCGCGGGCCCTGGCCTCCAAAGCGAAAGACGATGCCACCGGGATAACTCTCGAATAAAAATGATGTACAGAAGTGGCACACGAACTATAGCCTGCTAGTATGCTCTGATGGCAAGCGGCTAACAATAACCAACATGACTATTTTTTTTATAGACATGAATTTTTAGGTTCCACGTAATAGGGGGCGAGCCTATTGCCGTAACCGGGCACATCACCAGACTCCGTGCTGCTACTGAGAATCCGGAAAAACCCAGTAACACTTTTGCCCGACCCGGGAATTGAACCCGAGAACTCCGATCAGCAGCCGCATACGCTATCCACTGGACCACGGAGGCAGTCATGACATGACTAATTCGTATGACATTATTTCGATGAAAAAACATTGATCGAATTAATACAGTCAAGCAAACGTTTCATTATATTTCAAAGACGAATCATTTCAAGCTCGTTGACCGGAACAATATTATTTTACCTTGCTCGTTATAAAAAACAATTCTCTTTTACAAATCGTAAAATTCCGTCATAAAAATCGGCCTAAGCACCTTTGTACAGTTCAAACCGTTAATATTAGATTAAGTAACAAGGCAGGCAACGAGTTAGAGGTAAGACTCCACCGCAAACTAAACTACCGTTCGCTTAGCGCGGCCAATTAACTGATCAAACAACTACTTACATTTTGTCACTTACTTCAAGTTAAGTTTATATTAGAATTGAGATTTTGTTTGTAATTTATTTTAGATTACAGTGGTTGGTGTCAAATATTAATGATAAATATTTATCAAACTGACCCTTGATTTTTTGACCACGCCTAAACTGGTCAAATAAAGTAGATTTTAGTTACCTTTATTTTTAAATTGCTAAGAGATTGAGTCGAGAGAAAGGGATACACAATTATAAGTAGAAAATATTACTTTTTGTCCAATGGGTTAGTATATATGCAATTAAAACCGCCAGCAAATAAACTATAAATAAATATTTACTTGTACAAGTCGCTTAAGATTACAAACAATCATCAATCTTAATTCAACGTCCCACATTAATTTATCGTATTACATTTTACTTGATAAATCAGAAATTATCGCAAACTGTGAGATAATGCTGCCCAATCATTACTTGTATTGAATGTCAATAATATATAAATTATTTTAATCTTACCAAATATTTATTATCAAATAAAAGCCTAATATTTGCTTAGTAACAAAAGAAATTATAGCTTATGTTTGAATATAAGAAGGTACCTAACTCGAGACCTAATGTTTTTTTTTGGTTTCACGTTGTTGAGTACAATTTATATTAGGTATTGTTGGCTACTGGTTATGTTACTGACGTCGTGTCTACAATTTTCTGAGCAAAAATTACAATGAGTTTGGTGACTCTTACAATATTATAATATTAAACGTAACGTAATGGTGATCTAATGAGCTGTTAAATGCGTGCTAATCGACTTCACACTACCTATAGATGCAGAAAACTGAATGAAATGAAAACGATGTACCTAGTTTCAGAAATTGGATCCCAGGCTCCAGGGCTAAGGTTTTGAAATCGCAATCAGAACAATGCAAAGATGCTGATGACGACAATATTTAAATTGAAAAAATATACACACAGTATCCACACAGAACAATTCATCAGTTGCTTCGGGTACATAATAATTCGAATTTTGAGGTGTATTGTGGCGTCCACCCCGTGGGATCTCCACCTTGTCGTGGTGGGGGGGCTCAGTAACCGTGGGTTTAAGGTACACCCATGGTGAAGCTAAGCGGGATCCCGGGAGGGGACGCTCCACGTGGGCTTGAGTGAGGCCTGCGTAGGATGCCTCCAAAGTGCGGGTGCGGGGGACAGTTCTGTTTGTCCCTCGCAGTCAGGTGCGGTCGCGGGAGGAGAGGCGTGTCGGTGTTGCGTTGCCGCGCGCCCTATCTTCCGCGACCAAATGGGGGCGCACCATTGTAGTGGCGCGGTGGGACCGCAGAGGAAGAGGAGATGCGGTGTTGCGTTGCCGTCCTCCCTATCCTCTGCGGCCGCTGGGTGTTTTGGCGGCGGAGCCCAACACCTTCATCCGCCGCCAAGGGGGTTTCGTTCGGGGCCCGCCTGACCATCTGGCGGGCCAATACCCGTCGGAGGGTAGCGAGGAATGCTTAGGTGAAACCCTACCCTCCGACACATGGGTACACGAGGAGCTTAAAAAGAAAAAAAGGTGTATTGTGGCGTGCTATCGTACAAAAAAATCTCATGCAACAAGGAAGGTACTACTACTCAGCATCAATCAATCGTCTCAGATCAAGTAAAATAAGATTTAGTGCACCCTATATTGTAAGTGGAGGCAAAAGAGAAAGCCCCAAAAAATTGTCAACACCATACACCTAGTCATATGAACAGTTTTTTTATTTTTTATTTAGCCTGCCAACGTGTCCTACTGCTCTGGAAAAGGCCTCTCCCTTGGACCGCCATGCATCCCTGTCTCGTGTTAAGTTCGGCCAGTCGCTGTAAAATGCATGAGTTGTTTTTACTGAAATAAAATAATATACTACAAAAAGGGCAACAAAACTTTATAACCATTATACAAATATACTAGCTGACCCAGCGAACTCCGTTTCGCCTTTTTAAGAGTTTTTAGGGAATTAACCCTTTTTTCCCAGCCCCTTTTCCAAAGTTACCATTGACTTAGCGCTTAATCTCTTATCATTTCAGAGTCTATAAATGCTGAACAAACAAACATAGATTTTTATATAATATTGAATTCCCCATTCCTTAAAATATCGGAGACAATACCCATGTCGACTTTAAAAAAAGATCCCGTCCGCCATCTTTGATTTCCTATCCGCCATCTTTGATCACAAAATAGATGTTGTAATTTGATTCACCATCCCTTAAATCATCAGAGACGATACCCATATTGATTTTCAAATTTTTCCATCCGCCATCTTTCATTTCCAATCCACCATCTTAAATCACGAAATAGATGTTGTAATTGGATTCCCCATCCCTTTAAACATCGGAGGCGATACCCATATTGATTTTTTTAAATTTCCCATCCGCCATCTTTGATCACGAAATAGATGGTGTTTTTGAATTCCCCATTCCTTAAAATATCGGAGACGATACCCATATAGATTTTTTTAATTTTTCCCATCCACCATCTTTGATTTCCCATCCACCATCTTGAATCACGAAACAGATGTTGTATTTGGATTCTCCATCCCTTTTAATATCGCAGACGATATCAATATTGACTTTTTAAAGATTTTCCCATCCGCCATCTTTGATTTCCCAGCCACCATCTTTGATCACGAAATAGATGTTGTATTTGGATTCTCCATCCCTTAAATCATCGGAGACGATACCCATATAGATTTTTTTAATTTTTCCCATCCGCCATCTTTGATTTCCCATCCACCATCTTGAATCACGAAACAGTTGTTGTATTTGGAGTCTCCATCCCTTTTAATATCGCAGACGATACCAATATTGACTTTTTAAAGATTTTCCCATCCGCCATCTTTGATTTCCCAGCCACCATCTTTGATCACGAAATAGATGTTGTATTTCGATTCCCCACCCCTTAAAATATCGAAGGCGATACCCATATTGATTTTTAAAATATTATAGATTGTATCATATTCGTTTAGCCTTTTTTTGCCTTTGACCCAACCCTCCCCCTTCTCGTTTGACCATTTTATTATTTTTGTCTGGCCCGTAAAAGTTGTGGCGTAATTTTATATAGCCTATAGCCTTTCGGAATAATTGGGCTATCATAGGCAATAACAATTTTTAAAATCCGACTGCTAGTTCCTGAGATTAGCCGACATTATCTTTTAGCCTTTTTAGCCTTTTGTCCGGCCCCAAAGGGTCGAAGCGTTATGTTATATAGCCTATAGCCTTCCGGAATAACTGGGCTATCGTATACAAAAAGACTTTTTCAGATCCGACCGGCAGTTTCTGAGATTAGCGCGTTCAAACAAACAAACAAACAAACTCTTCCGCTTTATTATATTAGTAAAGATATTTTAATATTTTTTTTATATTTGATACAAATCTCCTTTATTGGGCGGATACTTCCATAGTTGTCGTTTATATAACTGCAAAAAGTATTAACACATACAAATTAATTAGTAATGACCAAGTTATCCGGTATCTGCAAAGAGATTGGATGCTTCAGTTATTCTTCTGTGGGTATCTGTGACGTTTCGCTAGATCGGCCAATATGGCGACTGTGATTTGTCTGTCAGAACCATTAGAATCTAACAAAATACTCGACAATCCAAATTTTGCGGATATATGTTGTCGACTCGATATCTTTATTTTTTAATGTTTTATTATTCAGGTAAGGTTTCGATGTACTCCTTGACGAAATAATTATTATAATAAGATTTGACACTGCGATAGCAGCGCAGTCCGTTGGTTCCAATGTGAAACATTCCAAACCACAACTACTTACAAATTAAAAATTAAGTAAAAAAACATTTTGCAGTGGACTAAATTGTGAATCTTAACCATTCTCAAGTCCCCTTGAACACACACAAAAAAATTCATCAAGATCGGTGCAGTCGTTTAGGAGGAGTTCAGTGACATACACACGCACACAAGAAATATATATATAAAGATTTTACCTGTTTCTCTGTTTGTCTGCCGCTCAGCTGCGGTCGGTGTGACAACGGCTTAAATAGGTTTATACTTAGGGTACATAAAATTACTCTATTACGAACTCATGTTTATAAAGTTCACAAACAAGGCAGTTTATGAAAACAATCAAGAAGTTACAAGCCATGTTCGGGTTTTTACAGCCCATTAGCTTTACAAATATTTAGGACTATTCTATTTCCATAAAAAATTATATAACGGTACAATCTGTAGGTATAAAAGTTTTATAGATATTTAATAGGTTGATATTATACCTTAATTTAATATAGAAAAGAAGCTAAGTATAAGTGTATGAGAATTCCATTATGTCAATAATTATATCTTAAGTTTGTAGTACGAGACGGGAAATATTCGCGTCTATAATTCCCACACACTATTTCAACATTCGTCTCGTAACTATCAGAAACCCTTGATATATACAATAGATTTTCGATAAAACATATTTACACATCGTTGAAAAGTAAGTCCTAGAATTAATATAGTGCCAATGATTATAAAATGATACTTTACATTATTATGTATATAAGTATCCATGTAAATGTATGTTTTTAGTGCGACTTCGTTCGCCTACGGATCGATTAAAGTAGGATAGTGTAAATTACAAGCAAACTACACTTCTTGTTTCGGGGTATCATTAATTCGAAACACTAATCGTAAATAGAATAAGCTATTAGACAAATATAATGTACAGCAAAGGTATTAAAAATAAAGATCTCTTCTGAGTTAGTCAAGTCGTATAATACATAACTAATAAAGTTAGCAAAGTGGCTATCACATTCATTTCGACGAATGTACTCATAGTTTTCCGAGAGATGTGCCATTAAGAGCCGTAAAGGCCTTGCCACACGATACAATTTTACCACTGATCAAATTTTCAATCGAATTGGCTTGGCCCGTCTACACGACACAATCAAATCACTGATTTGCATTCCGTCCACCCGATTGGTTAAAATCTGGTGGTACCGCCCACCCGATGAACTTGAGTTGGACGACTGGCGTCTACACGTCACGATTTCATCAAGTGATTTAGTCAAGTTGGACGTAAAATTGTGCCGTGTGGCAAGGCCTTAAGGCAATTAGCCAATTTCGGAGAGTTTTCTCATCCGGGCACATATTGCAAACATCATCCCCAGCGTACAAGACCGTTAATAATGTACATGTACGGCAGAGGGTTAACTCGCAGATACACTCTACATTCACCGGGGGAAAAAACACCGAACACACACATACAGAAATATACAACAACACTGCTCACCAACACATACATATTTAGCACACCACAAAACCAACACACGTTACAAATTCAAACATACAAACCGCGTTAGTGTGAGTGCCGAGGCATATGATAGCTATGTCCAATCTTTTGCGTCAAACAGTTTCTTGATTACAGAGCCGCCGAATAGAGGAAAGCAGACACTTTCATTGTGTAACAAACTCTCATTTTTATTATTACTGGGGCGCCATTTAATTTTCTTCGCCTCAGTTCGGATGTTTTAAGTGTCATAGCAGTTTTATGCTCGGACCGCTCCAAACATCAGCGTTAACTTTTATTTGGAGGTTTGTTTGGTGATTGTGGCGGTGAATTTTGCTCTTAGTAGCATTTTTTTTACAATTGACAATTACGCAACATTTTTGATGTTTAATATTTGAAGGGATCTCGCGATCTGGTGGTATTATGTCGGTATGCAACGTAATGGGATATGGCAAATATAATAAAAAGGAATTGTGGTGTTTCAGTTTAAAATTTAAAGTTATGCAACATTTGAAAACTTTTGCAATTATTACGCATACACAGATAGATATAACAACAGACATTTTTACTAATTGCGCGATTAAGACCAATCGAATAAAAAATCGTATGCATGTATGTGTTAAGACTTATTACCAGGGATGTTACGGATATGGAATTTCGGATATGGATACGGATATTGGATTTTTTTATATCGGTTTCGGTTTCGGATACGAATATGAAATTATTTCGGATTATCCGGAAGTTTCGGATAGTTTCGGTTACGGATATTAGATTTTTAAAGAATTTCAAAAGTAATATACAAATAGATAGTAAAATGGTTTTATTTATACAGGGTGTAAAAAGACCCTTAACGAAAACTAAAATCCCATGTTATACCAATCACTACAAACATTTTTTACTTCGGCACCATACCTGGTAAATAACTGGTTCAGGAGATATTGAGGCTCAAAGTTAGTATGGAATTTTTCTAATTAGGTACAAAATCGATGCATTTACCCCGCCAATATGTTCTTTAGTTGCCCTACGACCCTATGGATAAGTAGGTATTTCGAGCATTGCACGCGCGCGCTTTTAATTGCGGTTTAAAAAAATGTGAAGACCTGAAAAAAAAATTGTTTCCCAGGTATTATTTTTGGTTAGTATGACTTGGTATGATGTCCACAACGAGTACACTTCGGCTTGGTGATGGGTCTTGTGACACACTTTATATAGGTCTTCATTTGGTAGGTACTACAATAAGCCTATGAGTCATTATTACCTATAGGTATGTCAATATTTACTATTAAGTAAATTTTGGGTGTTGTATAATTTAAGTAAGTATAACATAACAATCTTAGCTGTCTTACAAGACAGCTAAATATAATAATACATTATTATATTTTACTCTGAAAATTATCCTAAATATTTATTTCGGTTTCGGTTACGGATACGGATATTTTTTATTTCGGATATCCGATAGTTTCGGTTACGGATATGGATATCCTTAACATCCCTGCTTATTACGCACTGAACTCATACCAATTTAATTATACTTTGAATGTATCAAAATTTCAATTCAATACCAACGTTTTGCATCTGACAGCGCCAAACCGTCGGAACGTGCTAAATCAATTAATTACCCAGGACATTCAGCAGATTAATCTTAGGCAGCACTTAAGAGGATGTCAGGCTGAGTGCATTAAATGTCACGGGCATTCGGTCCGGGCGGTCAGACACCATAAGTAGGCCACTACTACAATGAATCCTCGTGGCGACTCAGACAAAAGCCCAAAGACTTTTGATCCTCCTTGAAAAATGAGAACGAAATAAATACGAAACACAATAGACGTTATCACTGCGGAGTTTTATATCTTTAATACTATTAGGTTAAATGTTGGCTAGGGGAAGTT
The DNA here is from genome assembly GCA_944739405.2 of Euclidia mi. Classification (NCBI taxonomy): domain Eukaryota; kingdom Metazoa; phylum Arthropoda; class Insecta; order Lepidoptera; family Erebidae; genus Euclidia; species Euclidia mi. Next base: position 10,568,301 of record OX123185.2, read on the forward strand.
AAGGCGATTTGGTTTGTAAAGGGAAATATACAATCTTATTACAGTATTGTTTCCTAAGGCAAATCAAAACGTTGTTTGTTAAAATTAAGACGTTTTATTGCGGGTGTGTTTCTTTAGACCAAACTGAATCTTTCCGAGTACAAAAAGATAAGTCACTTTTGTTTTTAGATTTTATAGACTCAGCTGTATTTCAGAGGTTAGCAGTACAACCCTAACATTATCCTTATCGCGTCATTCAATACAAAATAGCTTTCATGTCAAGTGCGGTGCATGCATTCCCTTACGTCACAAAAAGTATTGATGTTTGTTTGGTTGAAATTGAAACATATGAAGTGTCCTGTTTCAATATTTGCACAGGCCCCTACTATACAAGCCTATTTGTAATGCAGGAGGTATTCAAAACAAAATAAGCATAACAAAAAAGAAAACATTTAATAGGATATTATTTTGATAGCGCTGTATTCAAGTAGTTTACATCATTACGACATGTATACATAATATTTTTTTTTAATTATTATAAAATGTTCAGACAATCCTTTGTAAATATAATACGTTCGCCATTCTCTTAATATTTGGTTCTAATATAAATAATCTCCAAATTAGACCTTACCATAATATTGGAACGCAAATAACAGAATAATAAACATAATATTTTATTGCGATTTTCTACTAGCTACAAGGATTTCTTTTATTTCTTCTTTCATCAGCAATAACACATGAATATATATAATATAACGGGTCTTAGCATTTTTTTATAAAAGTAATCATAACAAGGCTTCATATAAAATGTTGGACTTTTGCCAGAATGTTCTAGAAGCCGTATTCCAGGATAAATGCTAGTTTATGATCTGCAATGATGACATGTCATAGGTGTCCTATGTGTGGTAATACCAGAGAGGTTGGACTACGTTTAGACTAGAGAGAACATGTTCGCTATATTTCCTTATACCGAACGTGCAACATGTAATGTCAGTTGGTCTTAGTTGGTTAATCATAACGTCAAATTACGCGTCTCATTTAAAGAGGCATAGACTCCTTACAGACTCATATCTTTGACTGCATTTTTTAAATAGCCGTGCTGTCAAATCTCATCGCTAAGGAGTGATGGGATTTGACAGTGAAAGGAGATATCGATGTTTTTTGAATGAGGGATAATTACGGAAACAAACTAACGGACATATATGTAAAACTGAATCGAACCCGCAAGCTTCGGCGTGGCAGTCGGTTACACTCACGCCAACTGGGTTGTCAAAGTATAGCACTTCAGCAGTTCACTGCTGTACTAATAGGTGCATAAAGGCGAATCATTTGTGCTGGCGGATCACAAATCGGATTACCTACCACTCTAAAAATATCGAGCAGTGTCCAACGTAAGCGATAGCAAGCAACGTGATATGCGACGCAAACAAATTGCCAAAGCCTGCCGCATTAGCCAAGTCAGTTAGTAGTTAGTAGGTAGTGTCAGTTTCTTAGTACTGTCTGTCTGGCAAGTCTTTGCAAAGCACTGTCAGGCGTCGACAGCAAAAACAATTTCAATATTTTAGTTGTTTACTTCTACGGCTTAAATATATCGACACATACTTAAGTTAGACATTTGACCAAAAATATTTATCGATAAATCATTACTGTTACGAACAACACTCGGTGTCCTAACTCTATGTTTTATCGACAATAAAGAAAACATAAAATATTTATTTCTTATTTGAAAAATAAAACAAAATAATTAGTAGCTAATACATATTTATAATTCACATATCATTTGATATTTTATAAAATTACTATCTATTGAGATAATAATGATATTAAAATAAATTTTCAGAGAATGCTAAAGAGAAGATTATCGCCGAACTTTGACTGCAAGAATGTTCGCGTAGTAGTTTAAACAGCCACCTCGCTGTTCAAAGTGCGTCGAGTATTGTAAGTTCGACCCATAGTTCCACAGACAGTGCTTTGTGTGATACACAAATAATTGATTGGCATCTGGCTGTTCTTTGTGTTCGCTGGTATTTGTAAAGTCGCCTGCAATACGCGATGCATGTCAAGGGTGCAATGGCCATAGCAAAAGAGTTTAGTGGCATCAGCTTTGCTATTGTGTCGTATGCCTATGTCGTATTGTACAGTACCTGCATAGCATATAATACCGTTATGCTTTGATATGATATTATACAAAGTAAAAGTAAGAGATAGTGGTAAAGTAACCATCAATTGAAGATTTCCTAGATAATAATTATGTAGTCTATAAATAATGCTAGTTTTTATTCAGATTTTCAGATTCATAATATTTTTAAAGCTAGTATCCTATTAAAATAATGCAGTGAAATTTATTAGTGGCTTGCCTCACCTGTTGGTCTGGTAGTTATTGATCCTGACAAAGCTGAAAGTCGTGTGTTCGAATCCTATACATACTTATATAGACTCACGCCTGTATTCTGAAGGGTGGGCAGAGACTACGGAACGTCATTTGCAACGATCCTAACATAATATCTCTCTTGCTTCATTCACTCCCACCAAGTTTCTCATGCATGCTCTTCTATTCAGGGTACTTCTGACCTGTCCTTTTTTAGGATATCTTCAACAGGTCAGAAAACATCCGTCTGGGTCTTTCCTCGTCCTGTCCCATTCACACGTGCCTTACCTTGATATTTTATATCTCTCCATGTGCCCAAACCATTTTAACATGCACTTCTCGATGCTTGCCACTACACATTTTTTCGATTCTCAACCAGGATAAATCTTTGTGAGCTGAACACGATTATTTGTTCGATTGTGTGTGGGTATGATTCATCTATCATTATTTCATATCGACTGGTAATTTATACACTCTCATGTTTGAAATAACTTAGATATATATTTTTTGCAGCGCTACAGAGTATAAAACAGAAGCATACGGTAAGTAAATAAAAGTAAAATCCTCAAGAAAACGAGATATGTCATAGGTACCTATTATCACTTCACAGTTGATATATATATTTAAGAATATATAAGTTATTTTATCAGTAATCTTTTGCTACAGTACTAGCTAAGCTTAGTTCGGTATCACATGACCGTGTGTGAGTAGTCTTAGGATGGTATGATAGTGATGGTACTACCCGTAATCCTGCATGTTCCTGTGAACGTAAGCGTCGGCTGGCGAGGACAGAGGTGTCGTAATCTAATAATCCTATCGGTTCACTCCGCCCGCACTATGGCTTCCGTATAGAATAACCGTGTTTAATCTGTTTCTACTATTTTGGACTGTTTATATCGTGTAATCGTTTCCTTTTTTTATAGAACGAGCCGATGTTAGCATTTTCATAGCAGTAACATCAAAATCAGTAAATTTTTCAATCAGATTTTGCTATATTTTTCCCAAGGGTGAAATAATAAGAAACATTTTCCTCAGTATTATAATTATTTCATGCAATATATGTGTGGTTCTCCAAATTCCATGTTGTGTGATCCTTAAATCCTTGCTTCTAGTCTAGTTTATTTGTATTCGTTGATTGAATGTTTAAGGAACCTATTTATATATCCTTGGGTGGACGCGAATGTTACCTAAGCATTTATTATAATTAAACTACAGTTTACGGATTTTATCACGTTATATTTTTGTTCTAAAGACAATATTTGTTTCACTTAGTTATTACTTTTACGCTATTTATGATTTATACCAAGTGCAGAGCTTGTCTTAAATATAATCATATTTGTAATTTACTATTAAAACTCTCTTTCATAAAACATGTTTGACAAAACTTATCGACATATTCATCATTCTACTTAAAATGCTACAAATAACCTCTCAAAATAGGTAACTGTAGTATAACAATTAAAGCTACACAAATACCAACAATACACAAAAGGTTTCAACAACGAAATAACAAGATGTACTCAGAACAGAACCTATTCACACAGACGAACTCATTAATAAACATTTAGTCCCAACAAATTTACTATTGTATGGAGCCACAAAGTCTGACAACACTTCCATCTTTTTTTTGTTTCAATAGATTTTGCATGAAGCTTCGCCCCCGTGATATGTCTATGAAGAATACTATTTGTAAAACCAGATAACATATGTGTGCCAAACTTCATATAAACTTTCACCGTCTATTTCAATCAATTACCTTTAAAAAAGCAATGCGACGTTGTTGCCAACTAATCTTCAATCAGGAAACGGATTCGATATCGTTGACATGTGGTTTCCAACCATTTTCACAATTTCATCAAAATTGGTTTAGATGTGATGGCGTAACGGCCATACAAACCTTTGTATAAATATAAAAGTTGCATCTCGCCCATAGCTTTAGGTACCTATGTATTTTACCACTTAAATTAGTAGAATCCTATATTTTACTTCAAAGTATAATTTCTACTAATTTAATATGTATAGATAGTTAATTATGTACCTAAGCATACAAACTATACATATGAAATTATACATTATAAAATGACGTCCCTGCAGCATACTGTCTGTATGTATGAAAGCGATAAACTCAAAAATTACTGACCTCGGACTGGTACGATTTTCACCAATAAAAAGGGTGATGCTTCAAGAAGTTTAAGTATATAATTTATACGGCAGGAGCCGCGGGCGAAGTCTTTATATTATAAAAGCAAAATTTCATTCAAATTTGTCAAGTCTTGCCTGGTTGAACACCAAGCAACTAAACTTACACTGACCTTAAGGAATTGTAAATTTATGTTTTCCACAATATTAGTTTATAAAATATGCGATATATTTCCAGACCTTATATTGCAGTGTATCTTAACTTAATACTCTAATAAACTGATACGGCAAAGTGTTCAAGTATTTTCTTGCATTTCCCGAATCTGACTGCGCCACTTTAACTGGTTAATTGAATGAAGTTTAACTAGCTGTACACATATAATCACTTATGTCTGGTTGTGACTATAATTAATAATTTTCATTTTATTTAATTTCAAGTCAAAGTCATAGATATCACAATCATCATCGCCCTAGCGTATTCCAGTTGCATCCAAGACTTACACGCCTTGAAGCCCAGGGTCCGCTTACTGGTCTAATCAGATAGGACAGAATTTCAACTTTTCCACAGAGCGACTGCCGTCTGACCTCCGTAACCCAAAGGGATAGCGATATTCCATGGTTTAGACCAGTATTAGTTTATTTGAGGGTACTGACTCCCCGTGACGTCAGTCAAAGATCTTCATGACAACCGGGACCGACGGTTTAACGCGCTCTACGAGGCACGGATCAACCGATAATTAATAATTGAATACGCACTTAACTTCGAAAAGTCATTGGTGCGCGCCGTGGATTCGAACCCGATACCCTCTGCACGGCAGTCCGTTGGTATCACCACTAGGATATCACTGCCTCTAAAAACTCACAATATGATCAAATAAATAATGCCACAATATGTCAAGTTCTCCTAAGGAATATAGGTACTAATGTAGCCCGACACTTATTTTTCTTTGCATTGATTTATTTGTGAAGGAAACAAAGAATAGATTTGAAAATCTATTTCGTTGTTCACTGATATAATAAAGCTTATAAAAAGTAATCAGGTACAACAAATATTACTTCCAAGGATTGTACACATTGGCTGTACCCTACGGCCTCTTGAGATTTGAAACATAGTTTACAATATAAGGAATATTATTTGACGGCAAATATGTATTATGTGTGTAGGCGTTGAAAGCGTGTATGTCTTGGAGTATAAAATAACTGGCGATATAATATGAGGACGATATATTCCGATTAACGGCCATTTTCAATATTCGAACTATAGATAGATCTGTAGATTTTAGATTTGTGTTTGACATATAATGTATGGAGTTTATGTCAAAAACTGTCAAAAACGATTCTTAAAGCTACAGATCTATCTATAGTTCGAATATTGACGTAGTAAACTGACTGTGGTCTGAACCATGGAATAGCTTAGCCTTTGGGTTGCGGAGGTCAGACTGCAGTCGCTCTGTGGAAAAGCTAAAATTCATCGGGGGTTAATATTCAACCGCACCCCACGATGCAGCTGGTATAATGCTAGAGGGATGATGACAGCCTTATCAAAAAACGTAGTGTTATATTGTCCCATGTAATGGCTATACGCATCCCAATAAGCTTGGTTCTAACGAGTAGACTCCGGATGACATTAGTGAGGAACTTCACACACCTTTACCAAGACCAATTCGGATCTCAACTAGCAGAAACAGCTTCCAATTCGGTTAACAATGGGCAAAAATGTAATTGGTAGTACATAGATGACTTCTTACCCATTAATGGATTTTAAACTTTCGCAATTTGTATACATCATACAAAATAAATTAGCGGGTCTTAATCGCGTACAATTAATTTATTTAAGGTATAAATACCTATTTGTTTCCGACGTTTCGCTCGTCTTGCACCGAGCATGGTCGCGGAGAGACTGAGCTATAGCCGACTTATTAATATGTCGGCTATAGCTGAGCATTTGTTGGAGTCTGGACCAAACCACTGGATAGAACTGCATCAACCACAAGTCTTATCCACCGATCGTCACTATTACTCCAGGATAGTACGTGAAGCGGTAGTAATCAAGAAATATAAAAAATTTCAATTTCAAGCCGATAATCTATATCCATCCTGGATATAGATTATCGGCGATAGACCATGCTCGGTGCAAGACGAGCGAAACGTCGGAAACAAATAGGTATTTATACCTTAAATAAATTAATTGTATGCGATTATGACCTGCTAATTTATTTTATATGATTCTTACCTATTGCCTCATCATCAGCTTTTTGAAGTCTACTGCTGTTCATAGGCATTTCTCTTGTTCCGGCACAACAACAACTTGTCAGGAAAAAATATAATTTGGTATAGGGTTAGCTGTTGAGTATTCCTTCTCTTTCGGAAGATACTATTTGTTTCGTGTATTTGTTCCTTCCTGCCTCCTTCTAGCAGTCAAGAGCGAACGGGTCAATTTCGCCTCAGCCAAAACTCGATCGCTTGTACCGAAATTCAATACAATTCTGTGCAATAAAACACCTAATAAAATACACTTTATAAAACGTACGCTTATATAACCGAAAGGGTTGGTGTTTGTGCGAAGTTGCAAGTTATGCAAACAGTTCTACCTTACACTTGTGTATAAGATTAAGTTTGCGCATTCTTGCTGATTTCAACGAACTCGATAGCACGCGTCTTTGTTTCGCAGACGAATAACATGAGCATTTCAGTGATATTTTATCCTGTTATCAAATGAAATTATATTTATGCATTGTTATGCTAGAATCTTATTTGCCACACACTCACGAGGTAAGATGCAAGAGAAAAGCAGTTGTTTATGATTGTGGCTTTATACTTTTATATTATGTTTTCTTTATTTGTAACCTCAACATCACAACTGATTTTGGCAAATGGACAGCTTCCCGAAATTCACACGGGATTGAACAGAAAAGGATAAATTAATAAATTCCAGTAGTAGATTCCAGTATTTCAGCATGAATGGGCCGGCTCGACCGGGTAAGTACTACCCTCTCACAGAAAATCGACGTAAAGTAACAGTACTTAAACTGTTGCGTTTCGTTCGGTGAGTGAGAGTGCCGGAGGCCCTATCCCCTATTCTTTCTCCCTCATCCCACTCCTCATCCTATCCCTTTTCCCATCCCCAAGGGGCGGCAACGCAATTGTGACTCCTGTGGTGTTGCTTGTGTCCATGGGCGGCGGTAATTGCTTACCATCAGGCGATCCGTCTGCTCGTGTGCCACCTATTACTATGAAAAAAAAAAAAGTGCAAGCGTAGCTCATTCTATTCTCTCTTCATTTAAAACTTCAACATTCCAAAATTATTTTACGTAGACTTACCATTAGTAGCAGATAGTAGGTAATTAATTACATTTGCCTGCTGTCCCTTGTAAAAAACAGAAAGGATTATGCTATTGACAGTACAGCTTAGATCCAGTGGCAGCTAAAAAGTTACTCTACAAAGAAGCAAATTTAGCACAACATAAACTTACTCCTGCCAAGAAACCAACAGCACCCCCCAATAAACACCCAATACGCCTAAAATACAACCGACCGCTTATCTTGTAGCCATACTGGCACCAGTTATAAATGATCGCCGGTTGTCCAAACGTTATGCGGCGTCACGCGTGGGTCAAGCTACGTAATTAATGCTTGCGTACACACCAAGCGACGCAAAAATCGACTTTTGTCAACGACTGTACAGTGAATTATACTTTTTTGCATTGTTTTGTTGTTTCCTGTAGGAGAGTACTTTATTTTTTGGAATTTTAGCAATATAGGGACTTTATTTGCTTTTATTCTACAAAATAAAAAGAAAATTAAGACAGATTTTTTGGTGAGGCTACTTAAATTTTCCTTTGTTATCTGTCACTAATTCATTGTTAGAACAAGCTTAAAGTATAGTGTCAGCACATGTTTTAATTTTGCATTGTTACAAATCTTGTAAGGTAAGCGGATAATACAACAAGGTTTTCCCGTCCAAACGTTACATGATACACAAGCTTAAAAATGTGCCCGGTAGATGGTTATTGGCTCGCCCCCTATTACATTGGGACCGAAACATAACTGGCGAAGTGTGGGTGTGTAATACGCCTCTGCCCCTTTAGGGATAAAAGGCGTGAAGTTATGTTATGTTATGTAAGTTACACCATAAATAAATCGTTTATTTTGTTTTTATGACCTCATATTGATGTATATACTTAGTGTCTAGAGTTACCGCAGCCAGGTGGGAAACTGTTGAGAACAGAGTTGCAGTGGAAGCTGTAATACATCCACCTGACCACGATAGACAATTTATCTAAACACTTTCACTGTGGTAGCACAGCGATGAATTATAATCCTAATATTAATAAAATGTCTTACCAACTCTTACTGATGCTGTTCTTGAAGTGAACCTATAGGATCAACTCATAATTTTGGCCAAAATAACAAGAGAATCGAATACCAGGGTCCAGTTCAGCGTAGTCCTTCTCCAGGCACCAAACAGGAATTCACACACGTGTTTTACAAAGTTCAATATTTCACAAATGTTCATTAATTCATCACAAACTTTGCCGGAAGTCAAAAGCGGCAGTTGTAAGTAATTACAAGTTAATTCAATTCGCGTTAATTCAAAGGGCGATCAAATTATTACAATTTATATCAATTGCAATCTCACGAGACAGACCAAGACCGGCGTGTTAATTTTTCAAGGCGGGAACGGAAGTGACAGTTCAGTGTGACCATTATCAGAATTTTCAATAGACCAAGCAAAATGTTACTTAATCGATATAATCGATTTGACTTATAATAAAAACTAATTCTATTTCAAACATCCACCCGCCCCGGACCGGCCTACCGGTCCGCTAATCAGTTGGTAGACGTGACAATGTTGCAACCGCTCTCCTCAGAATCGAACCGTCCACCAAGACCTCAGCAAATCGGGGAACTCCATCAGCCCCAGTTACCAAACGAAGGATGCGCCCCCTGCGCCATCTGAGTGGCGGAAGGTTAGCCTCCTTGATCAAAACGAGGTCACCAATCTTGGGTGGATCGGTCTTGTCGGTCCACTTAACGCGTTGCTGGAGTATGTGCAAATATTCCAAATTCCAGCGTTTCCAAAAGCTCTGAGTAATCTGGCGTACCAATTCAAAACGCGAGAGACGACCAGGTCTCGTATCAATATAGGGGTACTCAGGCAAGGCGACAAGTGGGCAACCAATCAAAAAATGGCCCGGCGTAAGGGCCTCCAAATCATTCGGATCTGAGGAGATCGGGCACAACGGCCGAGAGTTCAAAACGGCCTCAATCTTACAAAACACAGTTGCGAGTTCCTCAAATGTAAGGACAGACTCACCGATTGTCCTTCGCAAGTGTGTTTTGGCCGATTTTACGGCGGCCTCAAATATACCACCCCAGTGTGGACAATTTGGTAGGGAAAACAACCAATTTATCCCACGCCGGCGAGCCTATCACCTATATCAGCCTTGTTGGTTTCAAGAAAATTAACAACATCATTCAAATAATTATACGTGCCCTTGAAGTTAGTGCCGCAGTCAGAACGGATCAAGGAAGGCAGCCCTCTGCGGGATACAAATCTGTCAAATGTGGCTACAAACGCCTCGGTCGTAAGTGAGGAGACCAGTTCCAAATGTACGGCCTTTGTGGAAAGACAAACAAAAACACACAAGTAGGCCTTAACAGTCTTGCTGTTTCGAAGTGTCGACGTTTTCACCAAAAAGGGACCTGCGAAGTCCGTGCCACCACCGTCAAACGTCCTGCTCTCAGTTACGCGATCTGCCGGTAAGTCTCCCATCAAGGGCTGCATGGTAGAAGCCTTGAGCTTGTAGCAAGGGATGCAGCGAAAGACTACACTCCGAATAATTCTTCGGGCAGACAAAATCCAAAATTCGCGTTGCAAAATAGCCAACAAAGCATTACAACCAGCATGCGAGTTCTTAAGGGGACGGTCAGTTACCAACAAGCGTACCAAATGACCGTCCTTGGGTAACAACAGGGGTGACGTGCTCCGTAAGGGAGGTTGGCGTTTTTGAGACGCCCTCCAACGCGCAAGAGACCCGTATCGTTCAAAAAAGGGTTCAATTTAGATACAGCGCCCGATTATTTCAATTTCCCTGACTTGAGGATAGCAATCTCCTTCTCAAAATGCGCCAATTGCACAGAACGAACCCAAAAGGTGAGGGACTCCTGTCGTTCCTGTGGTGAGAGAAACGGTGTCAGACGTTTCCGTTGTGGGTGCCTAAAATTAAAAACAAAACGCTTTATCCAAGCAGTAACACCTAACAACTTATCAAGGGAGCTGTAACGATTTAACAAGAAATCGGGGTCGAAGGCGCATTCCACCACCAAGAGCGAGTGTTCGTAGACCCGGCAAATTAGAAGTATTCAAAACTGGCGTTCGAGGCCAATCAATTTCTGGTCGACTCAACCATTCCGGACCCCACCACAGCGAATGACCTATCAAACTAGGCGTCAAGCATCCGCGCGAGGCACATTCAGCGGGGTTGAGCTCACCTGGCACGTGTCTCCAAACAAGCTTGACTTCAGATTTCTGTATTTGGGAAACGCGATTAGCGACAAATACCTCCAAAGTGTGGACAGAAGCCTTCAACCAACAAAGAACAATTTGGCTGTCTGTCCAGGCGTAGGTCCCATTAATACAAATGCTTTTACCCAAAGTACTGGACAAGTGGTTCAATAAGCGTACAAGTAGTGCTGCTCCCGAGAGCTCCAATTTCGGAATGGTCAGAGATGTCCGAAGGGGTGCCACCTTGCTCTTCGCCATGATCAGGGAAACCCTCACCTGACCTGAGGCACTAACTGTGCGCAAGTACACCACGGCCGCGTGACCACGTTCCGAGGTATCACAAAACCCGTGAAGGGTGGCCTTGTACTTCCCGGGAGGAAGGATGGGACGAGGCAAGGAGATCTCGTTGACGGCAGGAAGCGAGGATACAAAAGAGGTCCATTCCTCAACAAGAGTGCCGTGTAGAGGTTCGTCCCAGGTCAATCCTGCTGTCCAAAGCTTCTGCAAGAAGCATTTTGCCCAAAATATGATAGGACAAATCCAACCGTTCGGATCAAAGGTTCTGGCGACAGTAGACAACACGAGACGTTTAGTCCAAGAACAAGGCAATTTCAAGTCTACGTTATACGTAAAGATGTCTTGGACTGGTCTGTACTGAACGCCAAGAACAGCCATCATGGCGGGGTTGTCAACAATCTCAAATAGATGTGGATCTTGCTGATGATCCTCTGGCAAGCCTTCCAAAAGCGCTGGTGAGTTGGAAATCCATTTGCGCAACTCATAACCAGCGGAGGCCAAAATACCTATCAATTCGTCCCGCAGGAGGATCGCCTCGTCCGCTGTGGAGGCGCCGGAGCAAATGTCATCGACGTAAATATCGTCCTTCAAGATGGCGGAGGCTCGTGGGAAACGTAAGCCTTCTCGGTCTGCGAGCTCCCAAAGAGAACGTATTGCCAAATAGGAGCTCGACCTTAACCCTTACGTATTGGTATTGAGCTCGTAGACGACCATGGGATCACGAGGAGACTCTCTCCAAAGGATCAGCTGGAAGCGACGGTCATCAGGGTGGATAATCGTCTGCCTAAACATCATTTTTATATCGGCCACAAAGACAACCTAATGTCGTCGGAAGCTGGTGATGACGTCACAAAGGTCCTTGACCAACTTGGGACAAGAATGCAAGCACTGGTTCAAGGATACGCCTGTTGAAGTCTGCGCAGAACCATCAAATACTGTGCGCAGCTTGCCAGTCGATGGCTTCAATACCGCATGATGCGGGAGAAAGTAGTGCTCCACCGAACGCCAATCCAAATTTGACACAGACATGTGTCCCAATTGTTCAAATTCTCTCATGAACTCAATGTACTTCTGTCTGAGCTCCGGATCACGACCCATGCGACGCTCCATAGCCAACAATCTCTTTTCGGCTAAAGGTCGTGACTCACCAAGCGGAGGCCGAACAGACAGGAAGGGTAGCCTCGTAATAATCCGACCAGAACGGAGTCGACCAGTGTTGTTCTGGAAGAACAGCTCGCACTCCTCATGTTCTGGATTCAAACGGGCAACTCGAGGGGGCTCCTTTACTTCCCAAAACCTCTGAACCGCATCAGAGAGAGCAGAGCCTACAGCCAACAAATTATCAAGTTCAGGTGGAGGGGGGTCCCTAGGTACAGGTCCCATCAAAGCAAATCCAAATATGGTCGGGATGGCAGTCAAACCATTTGGCACCAAGACCCGTTTCCTACCAATCAAAATTCCACCGAGGACATCAGAGCCAATCAACAAGTCGATTTGTCCCGGTGTGTCAAATTTGGGGTCTGCCAATTCCAATCCCGATGTCAAATTCACCACAGCAGCAGGTAGCTGTTTCTGTGGGTGCATACTCAAAATATTCTTCAGCTCAAGAGCCGAGGTTTTAATCCTCTGGTGTGAAGATTCAACAGGGCCAAACAAAACCTTAACTTGCCCTTCAACATTAGAGGCTACGTCCCCTATGCCCCGTATACAATTTGGAAATAAACCCATACTTAATTTAACCTGCCCTACCAAATAAGTGGAAACAATGCAACTTTGTGAACCTGTGTCCAATATAGCACGGACAACAACAGAGGTCCCCGTGGGTCCCCAGACCCTAACAGCAACCGTTAGTTGGATAACGGTCTCAATGGGGGAGGTTGGCGTTATAGGGCAGGGGTCAATGACCTATTGATGCCTGGGCGGCGACCGTTGGCCAGGACCAGGCAAGTCAAAACGAGGGTGCGGCTTGAAGTCCTCAAAGGCGCGATGACTTGATCCGCGCGCCATCTGTGGGGGTTCATAATGACGCACCCGCCCAAAACGAGGTGGGCGCGAGTCAAGGCGGGGACGCTCCGCCAAAGGAGGGGAATACCTGGGGCAGCAGTCATGGTGCTGGTGACGCTGAACAGCACATTCAGGTGCGCGAGAGAGAGGAGGCGTGCGCACGCTACGGTTCTCCAAGCGGGGCGAGTGGCGATCAATTGAGCGAGGTGACTCTCGGCTACGCGCCGGTGAGCCTCGGCTGCCACCTTCAAAACACCCGCCCGTGCGCGGCGTCGGCTGGTTGGACAAGCGGCCAACCTCTCTGGCATTCATACAGAGAATGTCCAAATGCTGTCCTCCACAGTGAGGACAGGGGCGAGAGTTTGGGCAGTCTCGCTGGTAGTGGGACCCCAAACAAGAGAAGCAAAGGCGGCGGGCATTCGCGATGCGCCTACGAGAGGCGACATGTAGGTCCAAGAATGCCCTACAACTGGCCGTTCTGTGCCCCGTGACCTTGCAGTAGGAGCACTCCGCTGGGCTCTGCGTGACCGCAAACCGAGGAGGGCGCCGGTCAACATTGGCTCGGGTGTGACCGCGAGCCTGCTCCTTGACCTTGGGCGGCTGCGTCTTAGCCGGCGTGTCACCACCGGAGTTATCCAAGACCCGGCACTCATCCTCCAGGAACCTCTCCAGGTCAGCAAAGGGGGGCAGATGGGTCGCGCTATCCCCACCAAAGCGCTGTTCAAAACGCGACCTCAGGTCGGCAGGCAGCTTTTTCAGCACAATGTGCACCAATAGATAGGACCATTTGTCCACGGGCAGGTCAAGGCACTTAAGTGCGTTGATGGCCACCAAAAGCGGGTTCAAAAGTTGGGTGCGCAACACAGAGACCCGGGTGAGCGTCGGCAAACCCAAAATCTGCTCGATGTGCGGGTCGGCGAGGCCACGCTTATTATGGTACCTACGGTTGATTAGGTCCCGAGCCGTCTGGTACGCCTCGTCAGACACGGGCAGATGCTGGATGAGGCCCTTGGCCTCCCCATCCAGAACCGACATTAAATATGCCAATTTTTGTGCCGGCCGAAGGTCAGCCCTATCATTGACCAGGCTGTCAAACAAATTAACGAAGAAATTAATTTAGCGGGTCTTAATCGCGTTAACTTGACTTATATAAGGTATAAATACCTATTTGTTACCGACGTTTCGCTCGTCTTGCACCGAGCGTGGTCGCGGAGAGACTGATGAGAGCTCAGCGACGTCTTGTGGAAGTGCGGGTTTCAGCACCTACCCTCACTTGGTCTTTATTTAAGTTCGCAATGTCGGTACTCCGACACACTACACTAATGACGTCTACACACTGTTGAGATTTATCACTGCGGCGGTGTTTACACTTGCTGATGACTGGATTCCAAGTGGCCGATAATCTATATCCATCCTCCCGGTTGAAATTGTTATATTTCTTGATTTCTACCGCTTCACGTACTATCCTGGAGTAATAGTGACGATCGGTGGATAAGACTTGTGGTTGATGCAGTTCTATCCAGTGGTTTGGTCCAGACTCCAACAAATGCTCAGCTATCGCCGACTTGTTAATATGTCGGTTCTTTACAGCTGCGATATGTTCCTTTGCCCTTTCAGCGATTGTACGCTTAGTCTGCCCGATATATGAACTACTGTCATATAACCCGACCGCCAGAGTGACAAAACGCATTCGAGCCTTAATTAGGGACCATAAAAGCTTATTTACGGAAGAGGAATTTGAACGGTTACATAAACCTCACATTGTGCAGCCGCCTAAGATGTACGGATTACCTAAAGTACATAAGACTAACGTACCTTTGCGACCGATTGTGAGTCAAATAAATTCACCCACATATGGTTTGGCGAAACACATAAGCAAGGTACTACAACCGTTAGTAGGCAAGACGCACTCTTTCGTAAAGGACTCTCGCCACTTTATTGAAATCATCAAGAGCATGAAAAGGGAACCGGACGAGGTGATGGTGAGTTTTGATGTTGAGGCACTATTCACCAATGTTCCTATTCAAGATTGCCTTGACGTCGTAGAGAGGAAGTTAAGGGAAAACGGTCTGTCTAACGAATACATCGTTCTACTCAGGAATTGCTTGGAAGGAAACTACTTCCTATATCGTGGACAACATTACCTCCAGATCGATGGAGTGGCTATGGGTAGCCCTATAGCACCGGTAATGGCCAACATCTGGATGGAGCACTTTGAGGAATCCATAGACATGCAGGCGTCAAATGTGAAACTATGGAAAAGGTATGTCGACGATATCTTCTGCATCATGAAGGGCAACAAGCAGGACGTAGAACAATTCGCACACATATTGAACTCCATACATCCGAACATCCGATTCACATTCGAAATGGAGGTAGACGGATCGTTACCCTTTCTCGACGTTAAAGTGACAGTGAGAGATAATGGTACCCTTGGACACACTGTGTATAGGAAACCGACACACACCGACAGGTATCTCAACGCGAACTCGCACCACCATCCGCGGCACTTGGATTCCGTTGTGTCCTCGTTAGTGAACAGAGCGTATGACTTATGTGACCCCGAACAATTAAATAGTGAGCTGTCACATGTTCGGGAGGTACTTAGGTGCAACGGATACAAGAAAAACTTACTCTGTCGGAAGAGGAACGAGCGTAAACCTGAAGTAAGCAGAGTGCCCGCTTACATGCCGTATGTAAAGGGAGTGACGGACAAAGTTGGAACAGTACTCAAGAAATACTCCATCAAGACTGTATACAGTCCGCTCTCTAAGATAGCACACAATCTGCGTACACCAAAGGATGTAATTCCTCTCCAAACACCTGGCGTCTACAAAGTCGATTGCAGCTGTGGTAGTTCATATATCGGGCAGACTAAGCGTACAATCGCTGAAAGGGCAAAGGAACATATCGCAGCTGTAAAAAACCGACATATTAACAAGTCGGCGATAGCTGAGCATTTGTTGGAGTCTGGACCAAACCACTGGATAGAACTGCATCAACCACAAGTCTTATCCACCGATCGTCACTATTACTCCAGGATAGTACGTGAAGCGGTAGAAATCAAGAAATATAACAATTTCAACCGGGAGGATGGATATAGATTATCGGCCACTTGGAATCCAGTCATCAGCAAGTGTAAACACCGCCGCAGTGATAAATCTCAACAGTGTGTAGACGTCATTAGTGTAGTGTGTCGGAGTACCGACATTGCGAACTTAAATAAAGACCAAGTGAGGGTAGGTGCTGAAACCCGCACTTCCACAAGACGTCGCTGAGCTCTCATCAGTCTCTCCGCGACCACGCTCGGTGCAAGACGAGCGAAACGTCGGTAACAAATAGGTATTTATACCTTATATAAGTCAAGTTAACGCGATTAAGACCCGCTAAATTTATTTCTATGATGTATACAAATCGCGAAAGTTTAAAATCGATTAAATTAACGAAGCCCAGGTAGCTTCCTAGGCAGCCATCAAAATGAGGGAGGTCTAAGGTAGGTAGCCTACTCACCAGCCCCAGTGCTGACCTAGGAAGCTCCTGCTTCAGGCTGGGTTGCCCTTCCCTATCGGCAACTAGTTGTCTCGCACTATTGGAGACAGCATCATACAGGTCTAAGACCTGGGCGTAGTCTTCACTGACCTTATTTCGCTGGTCAGCGGTGAAATCGTTGACTGACACTTCGAGACAGCAAGCGCTGAAAGTGCGGCATTGATGTTCCACACTTGCCAGGCGATCGTCAATCCGCTCGTACTTTTGTAGTAAGGCCTGCTGGCGATCAGGCTGGTTCACTAAGGCACTGGCCGAGGCAAACCAGCGCAAATCTGATGCAATAGCACCAGCAGCCGCACGCAAGTCCTTGATAGCTGACATAAGCAAAATTTCAAAAGAGCCCGGACAAGCGTTAAATAATATTAACAATCAAAACTAAATTTTTCTTAATTCTTTGAAACCAACAAAGTATTAGCCTGTTTACTGCTGGTACAAGCAAGTGACAGGTATCTACTGTCCAACAAAATTAATAGTTTCAATATATATTGACACAAAACAAAGTCAAAGTTATCAAAAGTTGAAACTTCAAATAAGTTAATTAAAGTTATATATTCAAATAAATTAACTAATTACTTGCAACAGACAGACTGGCTGTGTTATTTTAGATATACAATAGAAAGTAAGCACAGAATATGTGTTACCTAACAATATTATCTTTATATTATAACAAGGTTTAACAATGTAAGGTTCAAACTTAATATATCAATATATGCAATAAACTAAATCAATTGATACATATAACTGATTGAATGTATCCAATCAAAGTGACTTATTAATAGTAACAGCAACAAATCTATGCTAGATTTCAACAATTTAAATCAAACAATTACTGATTGAGGTTATGTGTGACAATGTGTTTCAAATTATCTAGGTCAACTTATACAATTAAATATTATGTATTTTAGACAATAACTGACCTGACAAACACTACAATACTGTCTACAAGGTGATAAGATACAAGCTTCTACCAATCTGAGTTTATACTCAGTAATGCAACAGCGGCTAAATTTCAACTACAGCTCTGCACCAAAAATTATGTCTAGAGTTACCGCAGCCAGATGGGAAACTGTTGAGAACAGAGTTGCAGTGGAAGCTGTAATACATCCACCTGACCACGATAGACAATTTATCTAAACACTTTCACTGTGGTAGCACAGCGATGAATTATAATCCTAATATTAATAAAATGTCTTACCAACTCTTACTGATGCTGTTCTTGAAGTGAACCTATAGGATCAACTCATAATTTTGGCCAAAATAACAAGAGAATCGAATACCAGGGTCCAGTTCAGCGTAGTCCTTCTCCAGGCACCAAATAGGAATTCACACACGTGTATTACAAAGTTCAATATTTCACAAATGTTCATTAATTCATCACAAACTTTGCCGGAAGTCAAAAGCGGCAGTTGTAAGTAATTACAAGTTAATTCAATTCGCGTTAATTCAAAGGGCGATCAAATTTTTACAATTTATATCAATTGCAATCTCACGAGACAGACCAAGACCGGCGTGTTAATTTTTCAAGGCGGGAACGGAAGTGACAGTTCAATGTGACCATTGTCAGAAATTTTCAATAGACTAAGCAAAATGTTACTTAATCGATATAATCGATTTGACTTATAATAAAAACTAGTTCTATTTCAAACACTTAGAGAACACTTTTTTCTAATAAATAATTAAAAAGGATAAATAGTAAATGGAGGAATAATTTAGAATACCATTTAAAATGCCGTAGCTTGCTCTAATTGGCTGTCTGCGCCTGTCAAGTGCGTGTCTTCTTGTTGTTATATATTAATTACACTGGCAACTCTAGTAAAATGCCAGTAGTTTATTTCTATCTGGTTTACTCACGTGGCACGATTTAAAATATTTAAGAACGGGTAATGAAAAATATTGCGTAAGTCCAAATGAACTATGATTTTTTTCACAAAGAGTAGTTTAAGTGAGGGAAAGACTCTTTTAATGAACATCAATCGATTTTAAACATGCGCAATTTGTATACATCATACCAAAAATAATTTATTTAAGGTATACATATGTGGGTTTATTTCTTGAATAATTAAGTTACGCGATAGTCCCGTTATATTTTTTATAAATATCAATTTAAAAAGTGTATAACTCGTTTAAGTATAATAAGGGCGGAGACAATGTAATTTCGATGAACAGAGGGCATAATAGCCATTTCAAAATAGCCGATATTTAATCAAGACACGTTATTATCAAAACGACAACTGTACACGGCTTAGCTAGACTAGTAGTGCATACTATTGGTCGAGAGTTATGCTAACGTAAGCCTCATGTAAGCGGCTGCCTTAGATATATGAGCAGTGCAACTGGGGTAGCAAGAACCATCGAGCTTTACAAAACTTGATTGGCAATCATGAGCAATTTTAACTCATTATTATATCTGTATCTTTGAAAAAGACAATTCTCAGCCTAGGTCGATAAATACTCTGTGTCAACAAACAATTAATCAAGTGGCAACAAAAATAGCCGCCGCTCCACAAAAGGCACAGCAGAATAATTATAACTCGAATTCTAGTAACAACATAATAATTATTATTAATAATCGACAGTCATTATTTTAATATGCTAGGTTTAGTGGTCGGGCCACACTAGCAAAAAAGTTTATTGCCATTGGTGCTTTTGTTTCTTTATAAATGAGCAAATCACGATGGTTTTAATAGAACATCATGAAAGATCGTAAAATAGCTCTAACTCATTATTAAATAATTTATTGCTGCCATTTACGTAGAAATTGTATAGCTGCACGCATAAAAAATTTACAATCGGCTAACGTATACAGCTTAATAGATATTTAATGAAAAGATACAAACCTATCTTTTCAACAAATATGTACAATTTCACCAAGAAAAGAATATGCATCATATAAGAAGGTTGAACCATGCACTATTAAATCCATATATAAATGTTCGATTGTCGCTATATAGCTGTCATAATACATTGAGAGAGGCTGACATGGTTACTATAAAGCTGTTGGTTTTACAGCTCAACTCGAAAGGCAATGGTACTGCATCTTTATTTAGAGTATTCTCATATTGTAAACGTTTAAGAAAGAAGGCTATATTATGATATAAAGTTAGCTACAACATTATCTATCTTTTCATAAACATAAATCGCCTGAAAATAAAACTAATCTTCTAAATCATGCCTAAGTACTTATTTACCAAAACACTATAACCTAAAACGCACGCAATGTACCTGAAAATCTAAACTAAGCTATTTTACAACGATAATCCTATAGCAATGAAATATTGTATCCGTTTTCAGCAATCAGGCCAAAACGTGGAGGGCAATTACGTGCTCAGGTGTAGAGAGAGTGGCGTATGCTGGCATCAAGCCAAATTCTACCAAAACGGGATAAACAATACTGTTTTCCAAAATTCACTATTAAAGCTACTGGCGTATACTAATAAACGTGCATGCCCGAATAATAACAACCTAAATCCAACCAGTTGATAACTGCGAGATTCTCGCTAATTGGAAATTAAATTTATATGTTCGCAGACTGTCTCGTGTATAAACCAGCTAGTAGCTATTCTGTATACTAGGTATTGATGGGATTTCAATCAGAGTAGGTAAGTGTGTACAGATTATTTTTAATTAATACATTGTGTTTAGATTAGGATGTTCTTTTCTAAGTGTGATAATATTTAACCAAAGCTTAAACATCTTAAATTTCAACAATATTTTTGATACCATTTTGGCCTCTCATCTCGAAATTAGAGAACAGGTTCTTATCACGATAACTTCAAACACGGTAATATAATCTAATGCTCGGGCCACACTACCTTACCGTCTACCGGGCTGTTACCGCCATAATTATGGCAATAAATTACCGTTTCATTTACTGCGTGAAGTCGTGTGGTTACACTAGAGTTTACCGAGATATGTCAATAAACTAGGCGGTAAAAATATCATTTTTCAAGATGGCGGATGAAGCTGCAGCTGTTTGGTATTTTATGAGTGCCAATTATTTTAACATGAATCTTTTAATTTTTTTGCTTTCTATCGGGTATCCCAAAGAGACGGTTCGGATTGGAATAATTCCAAAAATTCGAGCGCTTTTTCATTTGACCACTCCTTATCGGTAGTGTAGTAGATATACGTGCGTCGTCGTCGAACTCGTGTTGCACACTGAACAAACGGTAGTGTGGCCACAAACGCATTAATTACCGCGGTAATCTTCTTTGATGTGCGATAAAAGACCGCCGCCGGAGCTATTGCCTACCGGCATATGCCATATTGATTGACATTGTAAAATTATGGCTATAAATCGCGGTTACACCTAGGCGTTGTTGAAATTATGGCAATAATTATGGCATATCACGGTAGTGTGGCCGGGACATAACAGTGTATTGTAACTCGGCCGTCTTGGTGAGTTATGTACCTACAGACGCACCGTATGCGAGCTGCGGCACGATCGCGGCTATGGGTACTTTAGGCACAGTCCGTACAGTCTAATGGGTACTTTGCTCGAGGCGCGTAGGTATTACTCGAGTTTCGAGCGTTTGTATGGAGTTACAATACTGTAAGATATTATTACCGTGCTTCAAAGGACAAAAATGCCTTTTTCTACCTTGACTTTTCGATCGGCAGTCATCGTAAGACATTTCCAAAAAGGTATATACTAGACTTTGACCGCGCATCCGCCCGCTTAACTATCTCTAGAAAAAAAACTATAGATACCATAACATCGCTCCGCTGGGACGTAAAATCAGGACAAAAAAAAACAAACACTTTATGGCATATCCAAAATTAGTATGGATTCACTAATCCAAAACATAACATATTAAACGATATCAGTAAAATTTAAACAAAATAGCCGTTTCGATCCTTTCAAGCAAACAACTCTTTATAATATTAAGGCAATCTCGATAAGGAATCCTATAATGGATTTAAGTGCGGCTAATCAGGCCTGTTTGATACAGTTGTTAGCAAAGGGCCGGCGGTCAAGATAACACTGAGCATACAATTTCAATAATCACCGAAATGAGCGTCCTAATGGCAAACAAAATGAACTCGGCCAGGAGGAACGTACAGTGCGATCATTTGAAAGTGACTGCGCTGGAGATATTTTTGAAATGTATTTTTATAATGTGTAAAGAAAAAGTTATGATAATCAATTGACTTCTAACTTTATATTGTTTATGCGTATGAACGTACAGTGCGATCATTTGAAAGTGACTGCGCTGAATATATTTTTGAAATGTATTTTTATGATGGGTAAAGAAAAAGTTATGATAATCAATTGACTTGTAACTTTATATTGTTTATGCGTATACTTGAGTGGCAAGCAGTTAAATTGAAAAGCAGATTCATTATGGAATCTTCATAGGAACGCATAAATCGGCAGTAGCATTATAATTATGTTGCATAACTTTCGTATGATTTGAATAAATTATTAATGTTATTTAAAACAGTTATCCATTTTCAAATAGGATGAATATTTTTTAATAAAAGAGAAATTAAGAATGTGCAGTTAAAAAGCAAGTAGAATGTTAAAAAGCCAGTTAAAATGGTTATGTTCATGATAACTACGTATGATAACATCAAACTAAGAAATCGTTTGTGTTATGTCATACTGGATGTATATTTAACCGTTTCTGCCTGATCCCTTTGGCATTTCAGCAAATCACTTATATTTTTTTTTTATAGACTCATGCCTGAATACCCGCAGGGGTAGGCAGAGGTGTAATATTGCACCCAGATTTCGCCATGAATTTTTAGGTCCCACGTAATAGGGGGCGACTTATTGTCGTGCAAATCACTTCTAAATGCATTACTAAGGAGTCGAAGAAACGTACATGCCAAATGTCAGCTTCTAGCGACCAATAGTTTGGGCTATGCAGTCAGCAATGCAAGGATTTTATATACACAGATATATCATATAAAGAATACACTAAGTAAGTACTAATGTATCTAAAACTATTTCACAAAGCCTTTACATAGTACAACGGTGTATATTTCATAGAGCCTATAGTCCATTTACGTCTACCAAACAGAGCCATACCCAGATATTTGTAGCAAGCGTATTGTATTGTTCGTTTGTGATAGCACCCGTGTCACCATATTGTATTTTAGTTTATTATACTATGGACAAACTTCAATACCTTTGTACTGAGTGTAAAATCCATTGATTTACGTAAAGTAACTAATAGGCTTGTGTCCTAAAATGTAATTAGCGATTGATTCGTTCCTTTATTAGATGTTAAACTGAAATACCTGATTTTTCTTCCAAAATCGATCAGCAACATTACTAATTACGGCGTTTTAAAAATCTTTTTGAATTTGACATGAAAACGCTGTAAACCATCATGGTGGTTGAGTGATATCACAAATAGTTGATTCAATCAGGCGTTACTTGGCGGAACTCCATTGTGACTTAATGGAAGGAAAGAGGAACCCACCACGCACCCTCGGATTGACCACCCCAACTATTGCAATAGAAAAAGGTTGACAATACCGAACTCCTCTAAAAGGATAAGGGATATAGGAATGGTATGGGTTCCAGGAAGATATCTGACTTGCAGTATCCCGCTGTATGCGCCGACTATTCTTCGACACGTGTTTCGCCTCTGCACGAGCCATCCTCAGGAGCGATGGGCAACGACTGAGCGCTTGCCTACCGTGTGCATGTCTTATAAACGATTGTACTTTCTAATTCCCTCCGCTGCTCGACTGATGTGCGTCATTATGACGGTATGCGAATATATTCAGCAATGGGGACCCGTTAAAGTTGGTTTGATCGTTCAGTAATGTATGCTTGTCACGCTTTAAAATTTCTAATGGTTCCAACACGCACATTCTGATACCCTTTTGAAAAAAATGTGTATGACGTCAAATGAATGTCCGCTATTTAGACTATGGCCCGTTTGAAGTAAATGTTCGGCAAAATGAGACTTTTCAGGCTGGTTGTTTCTAAACGCCGCTAAATGTTCTTTATATCTCAGCTCAAAACTTCGACCCGTCTGTCCTATGTAATAATACTGCTGTTCTTACCTATTGTGGAAGTATAACTGACCGTATGGCGCGTATCCGTGTATCCGCGTCCGTGTGGTGACGGATTAAGAATACGGAATGTCACCACCCCATATCATCCCATGGGTGTCGTTAGAGCCGACAAAGGGAGCATATTATGCATAGAACAGCACTGTAAGAGAAGGAAAATTTGATACAAACCCTGTACTAATCCGTTTGGCCAGCGTGGTAACTATACCTACTAAGGCCAATTCCTCCTTTCAAAGAAGAGGCCTAGTCCAGCAGTGGACTGTTAAAAGCTGATGATGAATGTCGCGTATTCTGAGGAGGAACGGTATCAGATCAGCCAATAAACCATACAAAACGTTAAAATTTCTTTGCAATGGTAAAGATAAAGTATGCAAGAACAAAAAGTCCAGTATTTACTGCTTAACATGCGACCAATGCCAAAATAGATACTACAATCAAACCGATTTATTCTTAGTGAACACAAGCCTATTATTTTTTGAAAAACTGAAAGTACATATTTTTCGTCATCAGGAGAACTAGTTAAAACGAATATGACAAGCCTAAACTCAATGCATTTAGTATGCATTCCAAGGTTTCATTTCCGACTTTCTAGTTCCATTATGAGACGAGGCCCGTAGTCCATATGATCATATAATTACTGTATTATCAGCTGATTTACATAATACCATTTCCAGAAGTTCCAAGTTTCAATTAAAGGAAGTGGGCAAAATTAAGCTTCTTAGATTTGATTAAATAGTTACAAGCCGATCCAATAAAAGCGTGATATCAAAATATTTTTTTTTCAAAATCAATGAGAAGACTATTCAAATATTAGATATAGCACACAGCTTGAAAACCCGGAAAGCTAGAAGCTTGTTTTGTATTTATTTTGCAGCAAAGTAACAAAGTGAGTATTGCCAAATGTACTACTTTTCTAGAAAGGATTTAATATATCCAAAGCTTGGTTGGTTAGTAATGATAGAATGTTTTGAATCCAAATGGTAAACAAATAAATTGGTCAGAGAAAAAAACTATCTACCTTTGCAAAATGTAAGAGGATATTGTATATATTTACTTGTTTCAGTTAACACTAACTCTATCTGAAATACTCTGTTACGTGAATATTACACATCGATATTTTACTCCCTTTATGTGTTAAATCACATTTTATTTGATTTTCAATAATTAACATATTAAACTGTCTTCTAAAAAAGGAAGCAGTTCTTAAGTCTCGAATATTCATTTTATTTTTTATATTTGGAAGGACACGTGATAGATCTACATAGATAACGCAATTATCATGATTTGTATTGAAACCAAGCGAGCCGACTTTTTAATACCTACTGTGACGTTGCCTGTATCACGAAGTCGAAGCGATGCGGGACAGTATCGCTTGTGCTATATTCATCGTCTCCTAATACACAACGTCAGATCAAACGTCCGAAGCAAACGCGGCAACGTAATGTGAATAAAGTTTACTTAACGGTAAAACGGACGCGCGGGGACTGAAGTTAGTGGCGACCAACCTCGACGCTTGGTCGGAGTTCAGACACGCGAAGTGCATGCATTTTTGTTATCTATGTAGATCTATGTCTGTGGAAGGACATCTCTTTCCGTTTGGTGCCATTCAAGTTTTTAGACTGATTGTTTTTATTTTGTTGAAATTGTTACTAACGTGGTTACGGCTAGATTTTAGATCTTTCAGTTTTAATCAAATTACAGTAATTAAACCGTAATTAACCGTACCTAAAGGGCGTATAATTTAAATGTGTAAAAATATCCTGCTTAATTTCCAGCTGTGTTGATCTTGCAAACTAATTACTAACTTGGTTATTTGCCTTGATCACACAGTTAATTTTAACTAGGCAGCCAAACTATATCATCGTCCCAGCGTTATCTCGGTTGCATCCGTGACTTTCGACTTGAAGTTCAGGCTTCACTTCCTATAGTCGTATTTTTTATTAGACGAAGTCAACTGACGTTTACTGTGTTGTCAGTTTATGATGAAATAAAAATAGTGCTGTGACAAAGTGAATGATTGAAAAATCTCTTGAATGAATGAAATTGCATCGATTGTCTAGTGAATAGTTAGTGTGCCGAACGGCCGATATTGGGTACGGTGTTCGAGTTTTCGAAGACTATGTTCCTATAGTATTTACCTATACTGAATACCGAGTGTTTTAAACATTAAGGAAAACATTGCGAGGAAACCTGTAAGACTGTTCTATTTTCAATACATCATGTAGTTGAAACTATACCGGGTGTCACAAGACCCATCACCAAGCCGAAGTTTACTCGTTGTGGACATCATGCCAAGTCATACTAACCAAAAATAATACCTGGGAAACGATTTTTTTTTAAGTTTTCACATTTTTTAAACCGCAATTTAAAGCGCGCGCGTTCAATGCTCGAAATATCTACCTATCCATGGGGTCATAGGGCATCTAGCGAACATCTTGGCGGGGTAAATGCATCGATTTTGTACTTAATTAGAAAAATTCCATACTAACTTTGAGCCTCAATATCTCCTGAACCAGTAATTTCCCAGGTATGGTGCCGAAGTAAAATATGTTCGTAGTGATTGGTACAACATGGGATTTCAGTTTTCGTTAAGGGTCTTTTTATATCCTGTAGATGTATAAAATATAACAATTTATACTACTTACATAACTAGTAGTAACTTACATCAGAGCACTTTTATTGTAATATAGAAATAATATTCTTTTATAGTTTGAAATGATTAACTGTTCACACTCAATGTTCGTTCATCTGATTGAACGAGACCTAAACGCATCACTATTACTTTAAATATGACAACATTATTTTACAAAGTGACATTAGCTACTGTCAGTTGGCTTCGTCTAATTAAAAATACGACTATAGTCTAAACAGTAAGGCTTTCCACAGAGCAATAGCCGTCTGATCTCCTCATCCTGAAGAGCCAAGCACTGTCTTAGACGGTAGCATTCATAGCCTGACTTGGCTTGCCAAATCGCAAAAAGTCGGCAAAGATAAGCAACGCTTGCACAGGTCGCCATTTGGTCGGGCGACCACGCGTAACATTTATATCAGAGCACCACCGTGCTTAGGAGGCCACGTAAAGCTGTCAGTTTCGGCATTTATCTAAGAATCATTAGGCCATATCTGGAAAACTCCGCCACCAGAGTTGGTCACACGAAACAAAATACTGCACTGCATATTACCATCTCGTTTGATAACAGACTAATTTAATGCACTTATTTAGAAAACACGTTTATTCTAATAACTTGTGGTACATGTTGTGGCGTGTTCGTTCACAAAACGGAAGTGTCCGTATCCTTCGAGGTGCGGATGTTTGGCAAAGAGCCAGCAGCGCTGATTCCGGCCCGTCTCAGATTATTGCGTTTTAAATGCACCGTTTTAATATTAGTTGATAGTTGCCAGTTGATATTTGGTAGGCGATATTACGCTTCATAAATGAGTGGCGTTTTTAGTGCACTGAGTGTTGTGAGCTCGATAATTTAAGCTTGTGTAAAGAAAATTAAGACAATCAAATAGTTTTACCATAGCTGGTTGTTGGCTGTGACTATTATTTGAATGGGGCTAAACACTTATGTGACAAAGGACTTCTTCCAACACCATTTTCTTAAAAATGTCAATAACTGCGACTCATACGTTCGCTCCGAGGATTATAAACATATTTTATATTTTTGATTCATTTACCATCATAAAAGTATGCCTGTCACAAAAACGCATTCATACACAAAATCGAGTAATATTTTAGAGTGTATCTGAATAAAAATCCAATCTACAGCAACAATCCCCAAGAATATTTTACGAGCAGGAAGCAATATTTCTATCAGTTTGTAAGCGTTCGACTACAAAAGTCAATGTGTTAGCACCTGCAACTACAAATTAATTGGCTATAACGGAGAAAATATTGTTGTTGGTGACAAACACGCTGAACCAAACTTCGAGCCAAAAAACCTTAACAAAATCTAGCTAAATTGAGGGTGCATTGCGGTCTTTGGCATAATATATTTTCTAGCAACTGTAAATAGTACAAGCTATGGTATTAAGGAAAACTTTTGTCCGGCACCAGGCTATAAAAATCAGGAAATGGTGTAGTTAATGACTCCGAGACCGATTTGTCGCTGTCCGAATTCCCTTTCGGGTTTTAGTGCATCGGAGCAATTTAATTTCTGTCTGTATTATTTTTAAGGGAACTTTGCAAAGCTTTTTATTGCGGCCAAGTAATAAAGATAAAGAACTGGAACAAATTTACAGCAATTTTTGATATTATATCATTAAGAACATGTATAGATATTGCGAGAAATAAGAGCAGCGATAAGCGATAGGTTTCACATCAAGACTTACACTTAGTCATGTTATCAGTTCTGTAGTTACAAAATATAAAGCATAGTTCAAATTTTAGACGCATCAACATTTATAAACCTGATAGATGTGCAACATTCGTGAGAGGAAATGCCTCGGTGCCGAGCTTGACCGTTTGACAAAAAGAAATAAATCAGAATGGTTGCGCAGGCATGAATTACACTGACAACCAGGAATTTGATGATTACTCTGCCCCATATACCGGTTTTTCTTTTGGTTCCGTTGCGCAAAATCTCTTGTTGCGGGTCTCAATCCACCAGGTTTCAAATTTAATTAATTGAATTTGGAGCTGGGTGGAGGAAGTATGTGCGACTTTCAAAAGAATCCGCCAGCACACTAAATGTTGACTTAGTGCCAGAGTCATGCGAATCTATCACAGTATGAAAATACAGGCACCATTCCACCGGGATCCGATTCACTTAAGAAGGTTTTTTTTATAGTAATAGGCGGCAAACGAGCAGACGGATTGCCTGATGTTAAGCAATTACCGCCGCCCATCGACACAAACAACATCACAGGAGTCACAAGTGCGTTGCCGCCCCTTTGGTTTGGGAAAAGGCATAGGATGAGGAGTGGGATGAGGGAGAAGGAATAGGGGATAGGGCCTCCGGCACTCTCACTCACCGAACGAAACGCAACAGTTTAGGTACTGTTACTTTACGTCGATTTTCTGTGAGAGGGTAGTACTTCCCCGGTCGAGCCGGCCCATTCATGCTGAAATCAGCAAGGCTCTACTACCTGTGAAAATGATGTGTCTAATGATTTTCATCTCTCAGGAGTCATATTTCAGGTAGCTAACCGATTCCACGGCCTGTTCCTGTCCAAACGGTCCTATTAGCTACAGCTACAGTTAGGCGGCTGGTCGTCGTGATTTCATCGGCACCAGGATCTGCAATTGGGCAAAAGGCAGTGACGCTTCTACTTTCACCCCGCAGTTTCCTTGCTTTGAATTACTGCCTCCTGTTCCAGGCTCTTCGGCTCCAGGCCATTGCTTGTGCCAATGTCCGAACAAGTAAAAGCGCATGCGAACTAGCAGCCACGACCAAGATACGACACTGCAGACCTTAAGCAGTACGGCGCTCCACCCAGATGCGAAGGGCTGTGTCATCGTCATCAACCATGGTGTGGTAGCCGCTGCAGCGATGTCAGTCAAGATTTCTGAAAGTTGTAAACAAACATCTCCGTATAATAAATAAATTAATAGTTTAAAAAACACTAGGAAAACACGCTTTTATAAATGCACGTAAAAACAAAAAATAAAGTATGGATCGTTCAAGTTGTCTCTATTTCTTGGCTGAAGTGTAAACTATGTGCACAAAGTGCAAACACGACTATTATACGATATTCCATCATGGAATGCCAGTGCCTATCTTCCGGCTCCATCATCAGACCTTAAAAGCTTGTCGTGGCCAAAGTTCATTACAAGACTTATCTAAGAAATCCAAAACAGCTATGATACGATTTTCCATCATGAAGTTCCGGTTTATGTCTTCCAGCTCCATCATCAGATCAGTTTGACAGTACCATATTATTGTATTGTCATCAGAACTACATACAGCTGCCAATTTTCATTACGCTACGACCCTTAGAAGATGGTTAAATTAGTTACCTAAGATTCCATTACATAGTTAGTTACATACATGTCGACTTCCAGTTCATATCTTCCGGCTCCATCATCAGATCAGTTTGACAGTACCATATTATTGTATTGTCATCAGAACTACATACAGATGCCAATTTTCACTACGCTACGACCCTTGGAAGATGGTTAAATTAGTAAGCTTAGATTCCATTACATAGTTACATACACGACGACCTAATAAAAGCGTGTTAAAAATCAGTGACAACCTATTTTGGCAACGAGCGGTTATTGCAGATATCGTAGACGATTGCATTGTAGGGCTGGCTTTCTTCAGAGATCACCAATGCAGATAAGATAGTAAAGGTGGTATCCTTAAGTGTGGAGATGTCAAGATTCCAATGAAAGGTGGTGGCATGGGGAAAGTTTTGTGCATCAAAGAAAGCGAATCTGCACATAGATTACAATCCTATATCTACGAAGTTTAATGACTTGATTCATGCTGACAGGAGAGCGGTGCATCGTGGATCTAAGGATGCGCGGAACGCGCATGTCTAGAGGTGGGTAGTGTGACGGCCAGTGTCATGTCAAAATGTCACGGAACAGATAAGTCCAAGCATAAGTCATACTGACGTCTACACGAGAAGTTGGCTGGTCGTGAAATAGAATAATTACCAAAACAAAGAGGTTTGAAGACTATTTCATTATTTGGAAATGATAGTTTCAAGTTAGATGACGTAAACACTCGTCATCGTAACACTCTGTCAAGTGTTCGCCAAATTCGCTACAAACAGTTAACAAGGCGATGACCGTGCGCATAACACATCTGCTTCACGCTCTGAAGGCGTGGGTTCAGGTCCCAGTCATAACAGTCATGTGGATTTTGGTTTTTATGAAATTTGAAAAATGTTTATGAATATTTGGCAATTTTTTTTTATTCGAAATATTTAAATAATTCAAAGTCCATTACGTGGCTTTTCTCACAAGTGCAAACACGACTATGAAACGATATTCCATCATGGAATGCCAGTGCCTATCTTCCGGCTTCATCATCAGACCTTGAAACCTAATTGTAGTCAAAGTTCATTACGTGGCCTTTCTCACAAGTGCAAACACGACTATGACACGATATTCCATCATGGAATGCCAGTGCCTATCTTCCGGCTTCATCATCAGACCCTGAAACCTAATTGTAGTCAAAGTTCATGGCCTTTCTCATAAGTGCAAACACGACTATGATACGATATTCCATTATGGAATACCAGTGCCTATCATCCGGCTTCATCATCAGACCTTGAAACCTAATTGTAGTCAAAGTTCAATACGTGGCCTTTCTGACAAGTGCAAATACGAGTATGATACGATATTCCATCATGGACTGCCAGTGCCTATCTTCCGGCTTCATCATCAGACCTTGAAACCTAATTGTAGTCAAAGTTCATTACAAGACTTTTATAAGAAATCCAAAACGGCTATGATACGTTTTTCCATCATGAAGTGCCAGGTCATATCTTCCGGCTCCATGATCAGATCAGTTCGACAGTACCATATTATTAAATTATCATCAGAAATACATACAGCTGCCAATTTTCATTACGCTACGACCCTTGGAAGATGGTTAAATTAGTTACCTTAGATTCCATTACATAGTTAGTTACATACACGACGACCTAATAAAAGCGTGTTAAAAAGTTAAAATAGTGTATAACTAAATAAATAACGTAAACAATAGTTCAAATACGTACCTTATAACAGCAGTGACAAGTGAAAGTGTTATTTCCAATCAAATTTAGCAAATAATCAAAAATCAAACTTCAACAAAACCAGTGCAATCACACACACTCTTATGTCAAATCAAAACAAACTTTTTGTGGTTGAACATGCAGTCTGTACAATGCTAAACAGCTGCTGACTATTGGCAAAAGTGAATCAAATAAAGTCGAACAGTTTATAATTAAGTGTGATAAAAAGTAACTAAAAAATAACTATCTCTGGTGGTGTACAAACATATATATTTTTCTACTTACAGTATTCATAAATTAACATCACTAACGACATCACACACATCGAGGTGTAAACTCATGAACATTTGAAGTTTAGCTCTATTTCGACAATTCAGTTTAGCCGAGTGGATAAGGTAACTGCGTCGAGCGCATGAGATCGTGAGATCGATTCTGACCCAAACCAGTGAAGTCTTTTTGTGATTGTATTGTATGAAGATTGTTTACCAATATTAAAATGGAATTCCTCGAGAATATAACATTCTGAATGAGATCACGCACAACACTAATATTAGAAGATGCATTGGATACAATCAAATCAAATCAATCAAATATAAGTACTGAGAACTCGATACTAGATAGCACAACTAACAGTTTGCCTAACATATCCGATGATGAAAGTGATATTCAAATACAAGATCTAAAAATGAAATAAATAAACTTAAGTTACGACTGAATGCAGCTCACGAGGAAATTGAAAATTTATCGCTAGAAAATACGGAGTTAAAACAAGTCATAAAGGGTATTAATACCAAACACGAAATAGTAAAAAAGGCGACCAAAAAATTTGCTAGCGAAATAACTACTCCAAAGAGAAAAATATCTAAAAATATGACACCGCGAAAGACTTGTATGGGCAAAACTGAGAAATGTACTAAACATATCTGTCGTACTCCAGTGATATCAGCAAAATTAAAATTAAAGGACACAACAGCTACCGAAATCTAATGAGGAAAAGAATAGAATCTGTATAATTAGTGCAAACAAAGGGATCAATATGTTATCAGCGGCAGAGGACTTCTTCTATAACTATGAAATATATCACTATCTCACTCCGAACTGCGGCATAACAACACTAATCGACAACATGGACTTGAAGCTGGCAGATTATACGCAAAGGGATTTCTGTTTCCTATTCATTGGGCCGGCAGATTTTCGAAAAACAAATAATTATTACGACATAGTTATTCGATTGAGAGAGACTTTAAGCAGAATCACTCACACAAACGTAATAATATGCTTACCTACCTATAATATTAACTCCGTAATATTTAATTGGAGGAAAGAAACCTTCAGTAATATGTTATACCTAGACAACTAGACACATTGTTATGCTGAAATTCTGGATTCGAATCAGAACCTGCCCTATGATTATGATATGTTCTTCAAGCGCACTGGGCAGCTTAATAACAACGGATTAAAGAGTATATACAAAAACTTAAAATATTTAGTAAGTGAAAACGTCGCGGATGGTACCGACCAGGAAACTACAACCAATTATAACTCATCACTGAAAGAAATTGATGGTACTAATTCCACAGAGAACGATGAGTTTTTTCATCTTTGACAAAATTAAGATTCTTCATCAAAACATTGCTGGCCTCCTAAATAAATCAGACCTATTAACCGTTCATTTACAATAACTATCAAAGAAAAGAAAGGAAATTGACGTCATCTGTATAACGGAGCACTTTGTGATGCGTGGATATCAACATCTTATAAATGTACCCAACTATAAACTGGCTGCCTGTTTTGCAAGAAAAGACAAGAAACGTGGGGGTGCATATATTCTGATACAAAATAACATTGCATATAGAGAATTGCAGGATGTATTGCACTATGCAGTTGCAAATGTAATTGAATGTTGCGGTATAGAACTCATCAACCAACAATTGATTATATTATGTATTTATAGTCCACCTAAGACCAGTAACTTAAATATATTTTACAAAAATCTTAATAGAATTTTAAATACTTTAGGTTCTAACAAATATTGTAAAAGAATTGTTGCATGCGGGGACTATAATATAGACACTTTAAAATCTAATAATATGACACTAGAGTTCAAATGCTTTCTGCTGGGTTACAATCTGCAACTGGAACTACAACAACCAACTAGGTTATGTAGTAATAGTTGTCTAGATAATTTTGCACGAAGTTCCCAGTTAAAATGCAAAAGTGAGGTAATTGATTTTGCGTTATCTGACCACACTGCGCAAATTCTAAAAGTCAAGGTAAGAAAATCATGTAGGATTGGATTCTGGCTTGTTACAAGACGTGATATATCAATGCAAAATTTAAAGAATTTCAAAAAACATCTACAGTCACTGTCATTTTCAGACATTTATAGCACCGATGATGCAGACAAGGCATATGAGTATTTCCTTGAATGTTTTCGTTTGTTGTATGACCTCTGCTTTCCTTTCAAGTTGGTCACTGTCAGAGCCAATAAAAGGCTTAAGTGGGTTTCACATGGCATCCGTGTTTGTAGTAAAAGACAACGGAATTTGTTGTGGAAATACAGGCATAATCGGACTCATGAAAATAAAACTAATTTTAAAAATTATTCTGCAAAATTTCGCAAAATTATAAAATTGACGCAAAAAGCTCAAAATAATTACTTAATAAACACCTCTCGTAATAAATCAAAAGCTTCATGGCAGATTATTAACAATAAAACACCCTGTATCGACCCAATTACTAAGCTATATGTGCAGAATTAGACTATCACGGATCCTATTGAAATTGCAAATGCCTTCAACAATCACTTCATTGACAAAATAAAGAGTAATACTTTAGTATCAAATTAACACACTGTAATAACTAGTAATCCGCACTCTATGTTTATGATGCCAGTATCGCCACAAGACCTAATGGCCTTTATACAATCTCTCAAAAATAAGAATAGGTTTGGTTATGATGGAATAGCTACTAGAGTTGATAACTATAGACCAATTGCCTTAATTCCCGTGTTTGCCAAAATCATAGAGAAAATTATATATAATGCACTTTACAAATTTTTAGATAAATACAATATTTTGTGTAAGGAGCAGATGGGATTTAGACCAAATAGGGGTATAAATACTGCTATCTTCGAATTACTTAATGTGATTGCGAAAAGTGTAGACAACAGAATACCTACATGTGCCATCTATACCGATATGCGTAAGGCATTTGATTGTGTCAATCATGAAACTCTGCTACATAAACTTAATATCTACGGTATCCGAGGAAACATACTTAGCCTTCTGAAATTCTACCTTAGTGACTGCAAACAGTATACGGAAATTACTAGGATATCCATTAGAACATAGATCTATCAAATACGATGTACCTCAAGGGAGTGTGTTAGATCCTCTCCTATTCCTGCTCTATATAAATGACTTGCTAAGTAATATCCAGCTTCCAATGGTATTGTTTGCTGACGATAGCACCGCTATAATTAAATGTACTGACATTAGAGAATATGAAAATGACATAAATCGCGCACTTAATGACATAGTACACTGGCTTGACATTAATAATTTAATAATAAATTTATCAAAGACAAATATAATGCATTTTTATCAACGTACATCTGTAAAACAATTAATAATAGAATATAATGGGCAAGGTATTGAACAAATAAATGTAGCAAAATTTTTAGGAATACTCATAGACAGCCAGCTTACCTGGAAACCTCAAGTGGAAGAAGTATGCAAGAAACTAAGCACTTTTGCATATATACTATTTAACTTATCAAAAAAAGTTAACACAGCCACATCATTAGTGGCATATCATGGTTTGGTGGCATCTGTTCTAAGATTTGGTATAGTGTTTTGGGGTAACTGTAACTTAAGGGAACAAGTATTCAGAGCACAGAAGCGCTGCATACGGGCTATGTGTGGTCTGAGAATGACTGACAGTTGTGTACCTATGTTTAAGTCCCTAAAAGTATTAACATTTTCATCAATGTATATCTTTGAAGTAGCGGTTTTTGTAAAGGTTCACAAACATTACTTTAGGGCATTAGCTGACTCTAGAAAAGGACCTTTAAGAAGTCAATATAAAAACCTATTGCATGTTGGTGACTATAATACAACTTTACTTACGAAAAATGTATTTGGTATGGGTCCAGCTATATATAATAAAGTACCTGACACAATTAAAAATTGTACAATTGAAGAATTTAAAACGAAACTAAAGGCACTGTTGCTAGAAAAATGTTATTATTCAATTATTGATTTTTTAACTGATAATTTATAATTCTGATTTTAAATTTTATATTGACTATGTACTTAATTTAATTTTCCTTTGAATTCTTTGATATATTGTTATATTAAATTTATTGATATTGTTAGAAATTTAATTGATTTATTTAATATTTTAAAATGTGATGTGCGTGTACTTGCCGGATTTAAGCTATTTGTTTTTGATTATTTAATTTTGATTTTACATATTATTATTATACAGGTTTGGACTCGCAGTGAATCCCGCAAAATGTCAGGTTATTGTTATTGGTAGTCCCCGGATTATGAGTAGGATTAACTTGCAATTGCTACCAGCTGTACTTTTTAATGGATCAGTTATTCCGTTTAGCTCAAGCGTCAAAGATCTCGGTCTACATATTGACGCGACTCTTGACTGGCGTACCCAGGTAGCAAATGTTAGTCGTAAAGTCACTGGTACCTTACGGTCGCTCTGTCGTCTGAAGAACTTTCTGCCATCCAAGACCAAGACAATGCTAGTACAGACTTTAATATTTCCTATCATCGACTATGGTGATGTGTGCTATCTCGACCTTAATGCAGATCTACTCAATAAGCTCGACCGCCTTCTCAATAATTGCATTAGATTCATTTTCAATCTCCGCAAGTATGACCATATTTCCGAGTTTCGAATAAAGTTACGATGGTTACCTATCCGCCAACGTCGCAACCTGCGTACGTTGTGTACACTTTATTCTTTACTGTACTCTCCTAATGCTCCTATCTATTTAACTCCTCATTTTCAATATCTCTGCAATACCCACGATAAAAATCTTCGCTCTTCAAACAATCTTCTTCTTCTTTGTCCTTCTCACAGCTTCAGCTTGGTACATGCTTCATTTAATATCCAGTCTATCCTTCTCTGGAATGCTCTCCCTCCAGAAATCAGGATGTCCACGAACCGTTTCACATTTAAAACTAGAGTTCGACAGATTTACATTGACACATTGGCTGAATCGTAATAGAATCATCGTTTATGTATTTATAATATTTATTATAAATATATATATTTATATTCAAATATATGTATATATATATATATATATATGTATGTATGTATTTATAAATAAGTATATATCTAGTGTATGTAAATAGGTTTATCATATATTTTATGAACGAATTATTCGTAAAATCTGTTATACTATATATATTTTTTTTTTCTTTTTCTGTAATTTTAATGCTAAATGCACTTATTATATCTTTATCTCTGCATCACCCAAAGGTTGACTGGTAGATAATGCCTTAGGCATTAAGTCCGCCTCTGTACACTTGTTTGTGCATAAAGTTAAATAAATAAATAAAATAAATAAAAAAAACCTGGACAACTGTCTCTGAACGCATGACTCAAGTACTTTGGATAGAAAAGGAAGAATGGATATCATTATCGGCCCATAGGCCGGAAATGTGTTAGCAGGGTGGGATTGGATATCTTAGGTAAAGGACGCACAAAGTTTTACGCCATAAGTAGGGAAATTTACCTGTATCAAGGGAAAAGGTTCAGGATATGGGTAATTACAGGTAAAATTTGCTCAAGGATAACCGTGATCATGCGACGACTAATGTCATTGCAACCCACGGCTTTGGACTTAATAGATAGGATAGTCTTTTTGAACTCACCTGATGATAAAGGAGAAAAAGAGAAAGAGTTTATGTTCGTGCGAGGTAAACCGTCCAAGTAGGCCATGGTTTGATATTTAGTTTGGTTGTCTAAGTGAGAGTGGTAGAAAAATGACGATTAATGTCATCCAAACTAATAGTCACCGGTAGAACCACTTGGCCTTGAGTAAACCTCAAGGCCAAGTGGTTCTACCGGTGACTATAATCGTAGTAGTAGTGCCCAGTGATCTTAAAAACTGTCATACATTGGCAGGGGATGAGTTGGTAATGTTTTCGTGAATATGTCGGCGTTTAGCGTTGCGTACCATCTGATTGCACCTGTTCCTAGCTACCTTGAAGACAGACCAATAGTCATCACACCGATCCTTTTTATATTTACGAAAAGCTCTGTTTCTGCGTCGCATCATCATCCGGATACCCTCCGTCATCCAAGGTGCAGGTGGACGCTTCAATTTGACTTTTCTGATGGAAGCATGCACATTGAATAACCTCTAAATCGTGTTGTTGAAAATGTCTACTTTGTCATCAATAGTGTTGGCTGATGTCAGGGGTTTCCAGTTGATTTTCGTAGCATCCAACCTCAAATTTTCAACGTCCATGCGCCCAAAACAACGCAAGTACAGAACTTTAGGACACGATTTAGGAGGCTTAAGGACATACGAGAGGAAGACAAGGTCATGACGGGAGAAGCCAGGAGCAGGGTGCTGACCATGAAAGCGGAGCAAGGTAGGAGTAGAGGTGAGGATCAAGTCTAACCAGGTGTCCTCCCCGTCAGGGTTGTGATGAGTGGCATTTAGAGGCAAAACATGGAGGCTGCCAGACTCGATGATGTGGGTAAGTTTAAGGGAACGAGATGACAGATGGGACAGAAGGTCGGAGTTGAAATCGTCCATGATGATATGATGTGCGTACTCGGGACCCAACGATTCTAATACCGATTCCAAATTAGTGAAGTAATTGACAGAAAGAGAACAGTATACTACTCCAAGATCCAATTTAGTTCCCCTGACCCAAACCTCTAGAAAAAGATACTCCGCAGAAATAGAGTTTTGAGGAGAATAAGTTAGAATTTTAAAGGATAAATTGCTACGGAGATAAACAGCAACGCCTCCACCGCGCCTGTCAATCCGGTCGTTCCGGATTAAGACAAAGCCAGAAAGAGGGTATAAAGTAGAAAGGAGGTGAGGATTGAGCCAGCTTTCAGAAATCATGATGGCATGAACGTTAGTGTCAGTAAACGTTGCTAAAAGTTCGTTATAATGACTTGGAACACATTGTGCATTTATATCGATGCCTTCCGGCCAAAAGGGGGTAAGCGACATTTTTGGCGAAATCGACTTATATATATGGTTAGAATCGGCTTTTTTTTCTGCGTCTAATGGTTTTAGTTTCGTGGCTCTAGGACAAACTTTTTGTCGCTTAGGCAGTAAGGGAATTGAGGTTCGAACCCTAAGATTTTCGTCATAAACGACAGTTATTTTTGGTGTATTTTGTATTATGGTGGTTGGATAAAAATAATATTTCAAAACTGTAAGATAAGCAATTTTGGCTTTGAATATTTTTTTCTTTACTTGAACGTTAAGTAGTTTGGGCTGTTAATATTTTTTTGTAAAAAGTACATTAGTCAAATTTTACTTAAATCTTTGTGTACCAAACTTTCGGTTAGGATATTAGGGCAGTTCCTTTGGATAAAATATATGTCATTTATTACATTTAGGTCTCATTTCCGTGACTTTATTTGGCGTTTATTTTTATTTTCCCTAGTCACCAAATCAATCATCGAAGGCGCTTAGGATAATTCATCCAAATGAATGTCGCCTTACATTGTCCCTTACCCTTTTTTTTCCTCCAAAAAAAAAATCTGGTACGGTGGTTAGATAACAAGGTAAATCAAAGGTTTGGCGGTTAGCTTACAGAAGAATGACAAACAGCGTCGGTTATCTCACTCTTTCGTTCGAACGAAATGTCGTTAGCGTTGCACACGAACATTCACCGCGGCGTAAGCATCTCCGTGCATACATTTTTGTACTAAGTTTTTTTAGACTTTAGTTAGTTTAAATCTTTTGCCAGATTAGTTTATTCCATAATGCAAATGTGGGCGAACATGGCAAAGTGAAAGACGGCCCTTGTATCAAACATGTAACAAAATATTCTCTGAGAGCCCATATCGATACTGTGTCGCTGAGAAAGTTCCGGACATGAATGGCACCATACATGCGGTAATGAAACACAGCCTGAAGCACTGATTCATCTAGTTTTCAGACATATTTATGCACAAAAACAAAATTATTATGTTCAATATACAACGATTTCACAGCAGATGGACCATAAACCTTGGCGAAAAATATGGCGACATTGGCACAAGTGACATTTCTAATAAAATATCGTCATGATTAATTCATTCAGTAAACTATGGCGTGTGCAAAACCTCCTCAATTGTATGGTCTACCGAAAATACACAAAGAAAATGCTCCACTGCGCCCTATAGTCAGTCAAATAGGGGTACCAACCTACAGATTGGCTCAACACATTGCGAAGATTCTCTCGCCACTCAGAGGCAAGACGAGAGCGCATGTAAAGGATTCCTACCATTTTGTCAGTGAAATAAAACACCTACATCTCTCTGACAAGGAAACTATGGTTAGTTTTGATGTACAGTCATTATTTACATGCTTACCAGCACATGACTGTATTGAAATAACTAGAAGGAAGCTAATAGAGAACAACATGCCTGAGGAATATGCAGAAATATTGAAACACTGCTTAACAACTGGCTATCTGTTATGGGATGAGAAATACTACATACAAGTAGATGGTGTGGCAATGGGCTCTCCAGTATCGCCTGTTGTTGCTGACATCTTCATGGAGGACTTCGAGGCGCGAGCCCTGCAGACTGCCACCATCACACCAAGGTTCTACAAGCGGTATGTAGATGACACTTTCACAATTTTACCAACAGATAGTGTTAATGTATTCCTAGGCCATCTTAATTCTATTCATAACCACATCAAATTTACAATGGAATTAGAGGCAAACAATTCTTTAGCTTTCCTAGATGTACTTGTTATCAGGAACAAAAACAACTCTTTGAGCCACACCGTGTATAGGAAAAAGACACATACAAATAGGTACTTAAACGGTGAATCTCACCACCATCCTAAACAGTTAGCTACCGTGGGAATGTCTTTGTTTCAGAGAGCCCGGGGGATCTGTGACAAGAAACACCTGGACGCCGAGCTTCAACATGTCAAGCAAGTTCTGCAAGACAACAAGCTCCGACCGCCGCGCCAACGTCACAGATCCCCGAAGAACAAGCCAGCCACAGTAGAGAGACAACCTGCTGTCCTCCCATACATCAAGGGCGTGACCGACAAGATTGGCTACATCCTGAAGCGAGCTTCAATCAAAACATTCTACAAGCCACCAACGAAGATAAGCCAATTATTACCATCGGTCAAGAGTCAGTTACCCTTACAAGAGGCCGGGGTTTACAAGATAGACTGTGAGTGTGGGCTCTCATACATTGGACAAACCAAGAGAAGCATAGGCATTCGACTAAAGGAACATATAGCTGACATTAAACACAAACGCTCGACGAAGTCTGCTGTGTGTGAACATGTAGAACAAGGAACCAACCATTACCTGCGATTTGATAAACCACAGATACTCGCAAAAGAACACCGCTTTATTCCAAGAATGATACGTGAAGCTATTGAAATTAAAAAACATCCTAATTTCAATAGGGAAGATGGTTGGAATGTTCCTCCAGCTTGGGACCCTGTTATCAGGCTAATGAAACCCAAGAAGGACAAAGTCACCAGAAGACATCATGACACAGTGAGCACATTCTGCGTAAATAGTAACACCAATAGTTGAAAAATGTTCAGGTACTTTGAGATAACTTATAACATAGATTTATTAACAAGAATCAGATGTAGCGTATTCGTCCAACTAAGCGTGGCACGTTGACAGCTATGTGTGCGTGACCTTTGGCGACTGGCACTGTACGGACACGCGCGTCTATGTGTGTGAAAAGTTGCCAGATTATGAATAATCTCCCAGTATTTTGCATATAGTTATGTAATATTCTTATATTCATTTGCGGTTTTGAAGAATTTACCATGGATTTAATTAATGCTTTTATAAATACATTTCTTAAATGTAGGTACCGAGTTAAGTTTTAACTACTTCGTAAATCTGTATATATAAAATCCTTGCGTTACTGACTGACTGACAGACAAGCTACAGCCGAAACTACTCGGCGCATGAAGCTGAAATTTAGCATGTATGTTTCTTAGGAACCGTAAGGGTGCACCAAGACGGGATTTCTCGAAATTCCCAGGGGATCGGGCAAAACGAGAAATAAGAAAATATGTGCGTGCGAAGCCGCTGGCGTCGATAAGTTGAGAAATAAATAGTTTGTATGTACACACGGCACCAAGTCAAGCTAAACAGTTGCTGTACGATTTTGATACTTATTCCCTACGCCATAAGTATGTATGTACACACGGCGCCAAGTCAAGCTAAACAGTTGCTGTACGATTTTGATACTTATTCCCTACGCCATAAGTATGTATGTACACACGGCACCAAGTCAAGCTAAACAGTTGCTGTACGATTTTGATACTTATTCCCTACGCCATAAGTATGTATGTACACACGGCACCAAGTCAAGCTAAACAGTTGCTGTACGATTTTGATACTTATTCCCTACGCCATAAGTATGTATGTACACACGGCGCCAAGTCAAGCTAAACAGTTGCTGTACGATTTTGATACTTATTCCCTACGCCATAAGTATGTATGTACACACGGCACCAAGTCAAGCTAAACAGTTGCTGTACGATTTTGATACTTATTCCCTACGCCATAAGTATGTATGTACACACGGCGCCAAGTCAAGCTAAACAGTTGCTGTACGATTTTGATACTTATTCCCTACGCCATAAGTATGTATGTACACACGGCACCAAGTCAAGCTAAACAGTTGCTGTACGATTTTGATACTTATTCCCTACGCCATAAGTATGTATGTACACACGGCACCAAGTCAAGATAAACATTTGCTGTACGATTTTGATACTTATTCTTTACGCCATAAGAACGGTGCAAAGGTCAAAGTGTATAAGCTTGACGAGTAGCAGGGTGTACACGAATATTTGGATCGTTTGGGGATCGAACTCAAAACAATATTATGTAAGGTATATACTAATGGAAATTGAAATTCTATTACTATATTTATGAGAAAGAAGATATATCTACAACATACTTTTATAATACGGTAATGTATTTTTCATTAACATGACAATCATTATCTCATAATCAATTGACAAGTGCATTTTCCCTAATTCAGGCAGAACGGCGTCGACAAAAACTGGCAACACTTACATATTTCTTGCACAAATACGAATTTTATCGAAATTAAATTAGGAAACAGTCAAATTATCAATAGTTACCTGTGAAAAGATATTCCATTTTCCTGTTTTTGTTTTTAGGAACAACTTTTACAGTGTTTAAGAACACAAGACGGCATTTTGAGAATTTAAAAGTTGAAGTGATCGTGACGCGTGAACTGTGCGATGCTTCGTAGCGCACTGAGACGAGTTTGTATTCGCTTTTCAATTTTGTATTTGCTTTAGTGGCCGCACGCAAAAGTGCCGCGCGTTCCATCTGATAATTCTCTCATCTGTGACTTATAAATTCAAGACAAAGACAAATATCACCTCAGTCTGCCGTGAACACGAATCCTGTAAAGAATTCGAAACGTCGCGTCGGCTAGTAATAAAAATGTAGTTTCTAGATCTTTCGGTTTAAATGTAATAACAAATAACCAGTGAAACCAATATAACGCGATAAAATCCGTAAACTGTAGTTTAAATTCAAGGTGCAAATTGTTATTCTGCCTCAAAATTTGTCCCCGTGACTGATTTAACATGTGTCATCATCATTGTTTTATCGATTGAGTGAATGGATGGGTGAGTGCAAATGAATGGATACACGGCAAAAGCGATAGTAAGAACACTCTTTGTGGAGTAGCTGAAGGCCGCCACGGTGTCCTCACCTTCCGCCTGACGCATGTCTTCATTGGACACGGTTGTTTTGGGTAGTTTCCTTGCTGTGGAGGATTCCCCGGCAACGGACGTCGCGAGGCTATTTACGGCAACTGTAGACGCAGACATGCGGACGACGAGGACCAAACGCCTACCGTCATACCTAAAAGTGGTCCTTAGGTACGAAATTTTAAGTTTATATTTTTTTGTCATACTTAGAATGTCAGCATGAATGTATAATGCAAGACTAACTGACAATGAGTAACAATTGTTTTGTTTAATTTTCTAAAATAAAGACTGATTGAGCACAATTTCTCTTTTTTTTAAATCACACCGTAGTCGGTTAGGCGGTTTAAAAACTTATAAAAGTCTAATGCATGTATGTAAGTATGTATGTATAATTTTATAAGAATTAATCACAATGTGCTTTCGCGTTGTATAAAAGAGCTTGTAGTATTTTTTATAGATAATTAACTTATAACAATCTCCTTGTTCTTCTGCAATTAACCAATAGCCGGTTATGTCATATTGGCTCCACTTGATGAACCGAAAAAGCACAGGTATGCTATTTTTCTTCAACAGAAATAAAATAAATGGTGCAGTTAAATCATTTGTGTTGGAACTCATTAATTGGGTTG
The DNA here is from genome assembly GCA_944739405.2 of Euclidia mi. NCBI lineage: Eukaryota > Metazoa > Arthropoda > Insecta > Lepidoptera > Erebidae > Euclidia > Euclidia mi. Next base: position 10,612,442 of record OX123185.2, read on the forward strand.
TTTTCATTTACGATGTTTTTTCCTGTTAGTATAATTAGGACCATTTGAGGGTAAGCGACAGTAAATAGTGTTAGAAGTGTGATTTGTTTTAATTAACAATGTCATTTCGTAGAGACCTAATCAAAAACTATATGGTTAAATTTTGAAACTTTAGGAACGTACAGAAAATGTTCTATGATTTTTTTTCACTTATTTTGAACTTTAAACTACTCTTCTGTAAAGTTTGTTAAGTGGCGGTTAGCCTTTTTTGGCCGTAAGGCATCGATATGAACCACATTTAATAAAGTATTTGCTTTCTGATTAAACTGCGCATTAAAATGTCACGTAGGGACTGGAATATCTGTAAAGCAAATATCGCTATTCACTATTGATTAGTCAATTTAGATTTAGAAAAAAGTATTGTAAATATTATCCCAAAATACATACAGGGTGCAAATAACACACACTATATAATTCCGACGTCAATATTGTTAGTGCGGTGTGCGAAACTAATAGTAAATTTCGTTCGTTGTTAGTAATTCACAGCCTGTATAGAACACAAATATTTTAAACAAAAAGCAATATGTGCTGGAAATGTTCAGACATTTCATGACGTGCGTGGTATAAAATCTAATTGAATTTACAAGTATTTCTATTCTGCATCGTTTTGTGTATAGACAGAATTTGTTTATGAATAAAATAAATAAAACTCTATTTCAGTGGAATCGAACTCGCAATCGAGAAAAATGCCTCCGTCATAATTATGATATAAACAGTAAGTACTTTTTAAGTGACCACTTTGAAATAAGTCTTCGTGTTTTTTATTATTATGGTATTGGAAGCCTTAGGACAATTTCACCTCTAAATCTAATGCGATTCAAGAGATACAGCCACACAGATAGATAGACAGACCGACTTGTAGCGGAAGCTAAGTAACAAGGTTTTAGTGTTGCCACTCTTTGGGATCGAAACTAAAAGTGTTACAACGGTACTTTGTAGCCGAGAGAGTAATGCCAATAACGACTAAGTTCTTAAACCTTGACTAAAGTGACTAGACAGGTTGTAACGATAGTGGAGTGATGAACGGCGCAATGACAACGAAAATGTTTTGCCTCGTTTTTCACGCCTTCTATACGCGATTATCAACATTTGCAAGGACTCCAATACTGGTGATATCGAAAAGACATTGGCAAAACTATGAAAAAAGGTTGAAGATCTTTGACCGTTCTTCTAGACGTTTCACGGCCGTGTCTGTCCAAAAGACATAATCACTAAGCCTTGCTTTAGTTGGAGTAACAGCACTACTAGTCCCTCCCCACCATATAACGTATACAAAACATCTATTTGCTCCTCTCTCGCTCCTGCTCAAGCTGCCCTCACGGCTATAGTTATTCGAAAGTCGATCCTCAGAGTCGTTAGTAGAAGAGTACATCGGAGTTAAGTGTTCATTTTTCATTTAATCGATCTAAAACGTTCGTCATACGAAAGGTTGTCTGCTTAGTTTCTATAAGAGTTGCACGGTGACATTATATTATTATGTAACACTTATTATATATATATATATATAATATGCTATGTATGTTGACGAAAGCGGCGATAGCCCACTGGTGTACGTAACGGACTGCCGAGAGGCTCGGGTTCGATCCACAGGTACCCCGGGCACACTCCTCTGACTTTTCGAAGTTGTGTGTGTATTAAAACTGTTAATTTATCGTTGATTGAATTAGGCGTTACGCCGCGACTGGTTCAGTCGATGCCCATCGGTCCTGAGGATGCCTCGTGGAGAGGCGAAACACGTGTCGAAGCATAGTCGGCGCATAGAGCGGGATACTGCACGTCAGGAATTTTCCTGGAACCCATTTCCGCATTGTTTCATATATCCCTTATCCTTTGTCTGTAGAGGAGTTGGGTATTGTCAACCTTTTTCTATTGCAAAAGGGGTGGGCAATCCGAGGATGCGTGGTGGGTTCTTCTTTCCTTCCATTAGGTTACTGTTCATTTTGTCGCTTGCTTAACAATGTGCCTGGTAATGGAAATAATAGGTTCGCCCCCTATTACATTGGGACAGTAACATAACTGGCGAAGTGTAGGTGTGTAATACACCTCTGTCTATCCCTCCGGGAATAAAAGCGTGAAGTTACGTTATGTTTATGCTATGTATGTTTCTAAGTAATATAAACTTATTATGGAATGCCACAGGTTTGACTGCACAGAATGTTTAGATTTAAGCGGCTGGCTGCCTCGCAATTCAGCATTGCACTAGGGATTGTGGGTGCATTTGTGTGATCCCACAAAAGTCAAAGTCAAATGGGGTCCAAAGGTTCTCTGTGTAAATTAAATTTCAGTTGCCAATATTTATATTTATGAAGCCCAAATTACATTCTTCTATATAAAAAAGAATTACTCATAAGAACGGCAAGTATCGTTATTTGTAAATGGTTACTACTAGTTAAGTGTTGTACACATTATAGGTAAGAGACCTATAATTTAATAATTAGCTTTCCTTTTCTTCAAAGATCACGTTTTTGTATTTAAAATATAGTGTGACGAGCAAGATTTATTAGCCTAAACCTAAGTCGACGACCGCTATATCGCTTACTCCTATTAAAATAAATATATTGTAAGCCGCCGTTTAAACGTTATTCAAATATATAAATATTACAGAGGTTTTATCGGTATATAAGTATTTTAAAGTAAAATAACTGGTTTTCTTTTTAAATGTATTCAGAACGAAATCTTCACAAATATGATTATTGACGTCGATGTCCGTATATAAAACTTAAGTGTACATGTTCAACGTTTTCTACAACAATATTAAGGTGATAACAATATTTCACAGTTAGAAATAACTTACAGTTACAAAAAGGCCCTTTCGACACTGGTAACGTCCGGAGCGGGTGTTAAAACCATCTGTGGCCGAGCAATCGTTCTGAAATACGTTATATTTCTTATTTCTTTCCGTGCAACATTAACAGCCTATTAAATATGATCTAAAAAGATTTATGCCTTCGGCCTCTTGTTGCCAGTTTTGATAAATATAGATAATAATTATGTAATACAATTTTAATGTACATAACAATTTTCACCGATTGCGAAAAAAAATCGTTGTTTATAATTCGCTCTGTATATTTGCTATTCTAATCTTCGATCAACAATTCTAATAAATAAAGATGTCATTTTTATGTGCTTATATTTATTTATTTATTTTTATTTTGCAGTTGTCAGTTTTAGCTATGTATTTCTAAAAAAGTTACTGTCTCATGTAACATACCTTCTTGAATACTTCGGTCACACTTTTTAGGGCCTTCAAAAAGAGTCACTTTGAAACAGTAAAAAAGAATGAGATATTAACGAACTTGAACACCAAAACATATAAGTAGTACAATTCTTTATAAACGTATTATTATAAAAGTGCACAGTGCTACTTCACTTTTCATTTATATTCTAAGCACATCGAGTTGCTCTCACTAACGGCTGGTACAGCCATCTTTTTTACGAGCCAGTCCAGTTTAATGTTATTAGTTCGGACTTTCGTGCGATTTACAAGGATAATGTCCCGACCTTAATAGACTGTCCAAATGTCCATGTAAATTGTGGTCACACGAGTTCTTTTGTGGCCTCAGATCACCTACTATGTTTTATATTCAATAAGTAATGCGACGTGTTTATACGTGAGCTTCTTTTGGAGAAATGAAAGGATATAATATACGATTTTATTGCAGTTTACTGAACAATAGTATCTTTTTTCTATATTATTAATGATTGTCGCTACACCTATTATCATTTACATCATATGAATTAGCATCTTCATGTTAACAAAATACTAAGTTTTAGTTTAATTGCCGCTAAGCCGTATCTGGATATCCAAATACGGCTTAATTATTATCAACATTAAATTGATCCACTTATATTTAAGCAACAGTACTTATTAGCGACGGAAGTCAAATAACATAAAACCGCTGTTACGTGCATGTCCAAAAATGTAAAATATGGGTAAATCAATACTAGAACGTGATTTATAATGGTCGCACGTTGACATATTTCGCAAGTCATGTGAATAAATGGAGCCACTAAAGGTAGTCATTACGCGGGTTATCTTCAAATTAATAGTATAAATTATGACGAAGTTATAAAATAAGATTTTGTACTACATACGTGTAGCTATATTGAACAGCCCCACAACTTTCCACTAGAGAGGTTACTAATAACTTTAATTACGGAACAAGATTATTTGATAGTTACTAAAATTTTTCGTTACGGAATTAGAGTACATTTATGTAAAAACTCGTGCATAACTAAGTGTGTACTGAAATGTATATGTTAGTACAAGCTCTCTATATAGGTACAATTTCTTACTGCAATATGTAAACTTGTATTTCACAACATGTTTTAGAAATTTCTGACGGAATAATTTAGAACAAAACTGTTAAAATATTCTTAGGAAAATACGAAAAGAATTTAAAAAGACTGCAAAACTATTAATAGAGTTTTAAATCTAAAGAACGATGTAAAAGTAGTATGCGATTTATGCCCTTGCCATAGCGCGAGTAAAGAAAGTCGTTTAAAAGATATATTAACTGAGAAAATGCAAGAGAATATAGTAACGTTATGCATCATAAAATGAACTTGATTTAGAATCTCTTTATAACGAGAATAATTTCTCCTAACCTAAGCAGTTATTACAAGAATATGAGTTTGTAATAAATCCAACTTTAAAATGCTCACATAAAAGACTAATTTTATTTCAAAGAAAGACATAACTTTATTTATTTTTTATTTTAAAACTTCATATACACAATGCGTATACAAGGTGGACTTAATGCCTTAGGCATTTTCCGCCAGTCTACCTTAGGGTAGTGCAGAGATTAAAGGTAGGTGTATTTTACAATTAAATTGAGACTGATGTAGTTTTACTTAAATATAATACAAAATACATAAATATATAATATACACAAATATATACTATACACAAATATATACTATACACAAATATATACTATACATAAATATGCACTATACATAAATAAATATTATGCATACATATTTTATAATAATACGAAACAAATACCTTGATATGAACGAATCAGAAAGATTAATAAAATACACATATTTATCGACATTCAGGGCAATTTGCACTACAACCTTTTCTTGAAACAGAAATAATGCAACCTACAATAATTTTATCAAAATTTTTATTCCTTAATTGTCAGTTAACCAACGCGTAGTATTAAAAAGCACACAGATTTATCTCAGGATGGTGACATCATGAAAAACCATTGAAAAAGCGCCAGGTTAGGTTAGCATTTCGGATAAGCCGAAACAACGCCGAAGGCTTGCCCACTATTTGTCAACATAATTTGCCTCTGTGCGGCCAAGATAGTTTCGCATAAACTTGCAAAATACAAACGTGTTAATTTGCATTGGCATAATTTGCCTGTAAAACCATATGGAACGACTAGGCCAATCTTTCGTTAATTTATCAGAGAAGCGATACAAATTTTATTTTTCCCTCACATACACGTACATAATATGTAGTCCTGAACCACTCTAAGGTGTGTACTTTGTGTATATGAAGAATAAATAAATAAATAAATATGTCTTTCAAACTTGGTTTCACAAGAGGATCATAACCGAAGTATGCCAAAAAGCGATCGAATGGCGTTTGTTTTTGAGACCGATAGTTCATCTATAAAGAACAATGGCAGAATTCGGTCTGGGTTTATTGTGGCGACCTTAAACTTCATATGAACAAAACAAATTGTTTTTTTTTTCTACGATTTTTAATATTTTCACTTTGTCTCGTTAAAGCTGGAGTATTTTATGATGATGAAAAGCATTTCAATTGATTACGAACTAGGTAACTATTTTAATATTTGATTGTTGCCATAGACAATGGTGTAACAGGAATAGACGAAAGTGCTATTTATCCGTATCGATTATTAAAACATAATGATTAAAATGCAGTTATTTAATCTTTAATTAACATTACATCAATACGCTAATAATTTTTAAAGCAAAACAACTTTTAAATCAAATAAAAACGTCACAGCATCGTTTTAATGTTGTATCGATTTCACATAAAATCGATTTAAAGTGTGCAGCTCTGCTTTTGTCTTTGGCTGTGACATTTAGATGCTACAAATACTTCTGCGTTTTGATGTCAATCTGACATAATTTCATTTACATTGTTCATTCTTAACTAAAAACTAAAACACCGATATCTTATTTTTCCGGGTTTCCCGAGTGAAAATAGTATCGTTTATAGACTCTGTTACTTACGCCGAATTTTATAATATATTTTTTATTACGGTGCGCTTCAATTTAATTACAGACATTTCGATGTATGGAGATCTGCCATTGTCCTTTGATAGTGATGCCATTTTTTTACTGGCTCTTAATAAATTATATTATTTTAACAGTATGTATACGAGTACAACACTACATAACTACAATAAATTTTTAAATGAGATTATAATTATTTAATATTTTAAAGGGTATTATAAATTGAGAACGATTAAATTTAACTTTAATGTAAGTAGGCATTTTAAAAGAGAAAGTAAAAGAGTTTGGATTGCTTATTTAATAATACATTATATGGCTAAAGCATAACTACTCACTGCAAAAATATTTGTACGGTGCCTGAATTTATATAAAATTTGAATCTGTTTAAATATATTGTATACACGACAAGTATATCATCTTAATTTAGCCTTTCGACGAAATGCATATAAATAACATCCACAAATTACAAAGTAGATGTAACTAAAAATGTCTTCGTTAAAAACTTTTTATCGTATTCTGTTCCAACCGCTAAAGTTATGTTAAAATATTCCATGGTGGTTATTTTCCACTGCACTCAGGACTGTTAAAAACTTCCCCCCCGTGGGATCTCCACCTTGTGGTGGGGGGGCTCAGTAACCGTGGATTGGTCACCCGCGGTGAATCTAAGAGGGATCCAGGAGTGGACGCTCCGCGTGGGCTTGCAGGGGCCTGCGCAGGATGCGTCCAACGGTGCGGGTGCGGGGGACAGTTCTGTCTGTCCCTCGCAGTGGGGTGCGGTCGCGGGAGGAGTGGCGTGTCGGTGTTGCGTTGCCGCGCGCCCTATCTCCCGCGACCAAATGGGGGCGCACCATTCGATGCGTCGCGGTGGGGCCGCGGAGGAAGAGGAGATGCGGTGTTGCGTTGCCGTCCTCCCTATCCTCTGCGGCCGCTGGGTGTTTTGGCGGCGGAGCCCAACACCTTAATCCGCCGCCAAGGGAGTTTTGTTCGGGGCCCGCCTAACCATCTGGCGGGCCAATGCCGGCTCTCATTGACCCTAAGAGTCGGAGATCCGAAGGGATTTTCCACCTACATACATACATACATAGACTCACGCCTGTTTCCCCGAAGGGGTAGGCAGAGGCGTATTAAACGCCCACTTTTCGCCAATGTTTTGATCCCAAGTAATAGGTGCCGAGCCTATTGCCGCTTATCGGGATATTTTGATTGCCAGAGCCTCGTCCGTTGATCGGCAGGTGCACCACTTGCAGGTGAGGTTGGCTTGGGAGCCTAAGTTCTTGGTGGGAACCCTATGCACCCATTTTCCACCTCGTAAAAAAAAAATATGACTGTTAAAAACTTGACTCTTCAACTTTAAAATAGTATTGATATACCAGCATTCGAATGCCAAGTCACGAATTAGCGAAATATTTCAAATTTGTACAAAATCAGATAGAAAAATGCTAAGTTCGTCATATTTCATGCATTTTGTTTGCATTTTCTCTATTTTGTTTTTAGGTTTAAATGAATATAATATCAGTCCTATATGAACGTAATAGAATGGTTATTATGTATATATGTATAGATACAAGGTATATGGTCTATATGTAGTATTTTAGTTATATTTGTCAATGGTTTGAAAAAATAAAAGAGACAACTATCAATTATTACTTTCATTTATTCAGTTTGTCACAAGAATATATCTTAGATAAAGATACATTTACATTTACCGCCATTCTTGGCCATTCGTTTAATAGTTATTGTTCATAAAAGCAGTACAATCTATAACATATTTATAATATTGGGTAGCAAGGTTGTGGGTAGTTCAATATATCAAATATAACATTAATACAACGGATTAGCAACAATATAATTCATTTAGTAATATTGACCACAGATATATCTTTTATTATTATTCTAGGTATATTTACTATGGATATATTCAACATTTACCACTTATATTCACCAAAGGTACATATAAATGATATGGCTTGTTTCACAGCATATGAATCGATTCTATTAGATGATATCCCAGGTTTTAAACTTATAACATCTCACAAGTGACAAAACCACCCACAATATCAATAATACAATAGCTTCGCTATATTACATTGCTTCTGCATTATTTCTATTGAAAATACTCTAAATAACACCACAGAAGCAATATAGAATCGTGAAACACAATAATATAATAGTCAGAATTATATCGTACCTTAGTTAGCCGTTGCCGGAGCAAAACTGCACAGAGTCTGTTCACACTTTATACTCTATTTACCCGTTTGACAGTGTCAAATGTCAAAACGTCAAACCAATTTGTCTATTTAGAATTGGCAGCACTTGTTCGTCTGATGTTCACACTTCGACTGCCGGGAGACAACTGAGTGTCGCTCCGTAGCGATCTGACTTTAATACTAGTGTACAAACAAGGGGGATATGACGTTTCGTCGCCACGTGCAGATTGAAATACAATGTTTTATTACAAAACTAATTCATAATACATTTTATACTTAAAATATAATTGTTTTAACATTTTATAGAAACATATATTATTATATGGTTATATCTTGTTTCTTATTGTAACTTAACCTAAAACTCGACGTATAAATAACAATGATATAAATTCTAGCCAGATTTATAAGTTTGATATCCGAGCTTTTGCTGGGATGATAAATAGGTACTTACAAACGGGACACACATACTTTAGACGTACTTACTTTGATATATTTTTGAATATCTTTACAATATATTTCAACAAATCTATCACGGCCATACTGACCTGTACTTCGCTCTCGAAGTACCCTCTTTATTTTAACCCCATGCAGCAACCGGCAGTTTTATTAAGGACCTGCAGCAACCGGCAGTTTTAATTTAGGACCTGCAGCAACCTGCAGTTTTAATTTAGGACCTGCAGCAACCTGCAGTTTTTATTTAGGACCTGCAGCAACCTGCAGTTTTAATTTAGGACCTGCAGCAACCTGCAGTTTTAATTTAGGACCTGCAGCAACCTGCAGTTTTAATTTAGGACCTGCAGCAACCTGCAGTTTTAATTTAGGACCTGCAGCAACCTGCAGTTTTTATTTAGGACCTGCAGCAACCTGCAGTTTTAATTTAGGACCTGCAGCAACCTGCAGTTTTAATTCAGGACCTGCAACAACCTGCAGTTTTAATTTAGGACCTGCAGCAACCTGCAGTTTTTATTTAGGACCTGCAGCAACCTGCAGTTTTTATTTAGGACCTGCAGCAACCTGCAGTTTTTATTTAGGACCTGCAGCAACCTGCAGTTTTTATTTAGGACCTGCAGCAACCTGCAGTGAATGTCATACAACAGCTTTTTAATTCATCCTTAGTACGATTTTAAAACAATTCTTTTTTTCACGACGTTTTCCTTTTTTTTTGCTTTGTCCACTCTGAAGGTCATAGGCGATTTTTTTTATAAACTATATTCTATTCCAGAACCTCGCAAGGTCCGATAAGCTTTTAATTTATCATTTATCTGTAACATTTATCTAGCTTTTAGTTTTGTTTACTTAATAAGATCATTAGTTTTAATAAACCATAAAATCATAAATCAATATAAATGTGCACCTACACGGTGTTCCACATAACGATATTTACTTACGAGGTTGCGGTATTCTTTCATTTCATTTATGTATTTGCAAAAATGGTTTGTACTTTGGTGTTATATATACAGATTATTCTGTAGCCCATGTAGCATAATATGGTTTTGATTTACACATAGGTACAAAATATTATCTATGTTATTTCATTATTAATCTTTAATAATATACACAAAATGTATAAAGGCTATCTGATGCCCTAGGCAGCTTCTGCCAGTCTACGATAACTACTTGATCCGAGTCCCTATAGGACATTCTTCAAATAATCGAATAGATGTATTAATGTTCTAACAACATGTTCGGTCAATAGCAAACATAATTTTAATACGTTGATATTCTGATATTTGATCAGCAGTAATCAGAACAATCATGTATTATCTCATCTATTCGGGTATCAGACTTCAGTTCTTAGAGTTTCTACCAATAACATATACTAATAAATGTAAGAGCCAGTCTTAACTGCTGTACGATAGCTCGGCCAACCTGATAGCAGTATCAAGTGGAGAAATAAAGTATGTGTATTCACCATTTCAGATTACCATTTCAGCAAGGTACCTAAACATTTTTTTATGTTCCTTTATCAAGTAATAAGTATTGCTATTTTAATAATCAAAACACTTATACACATATATAGGAACTGTATAATAACGTTTTCCGATATTGCAAACCACTACATCATCCATTGATTAACAAGAACAATATGATACGAAAGGAGCTACCCCAAACTATCACATAATTTTTATTTAAAAAAAAAGTAACTAATGTAATTCAGCCTATACTTTATAAATAATAGAATAGGATTTCGAAACATCAGGATAAATAAGAATAGTTTAAAGTAATGAAAGTAATTATTGACTTTAATGTAATTTTTGTAACTCTCAACCGACTAGGGTACTGAAGATTTTAAAATCGTCTATTCTGTACGGTAATACAAAAGAGTTTTTTTTTTAAGAACTTCTTCCAACATTTATTCACCCCATACACCAGTTTTCTTTTTGTTATTCCAAGGCTAAACGCTTTAAATTATGTTAATGGGAACTAAACTTAACTATAAAAAAAGTAATCCGTTATATTTTGAGTAAGTTTGAAAATAGTAAATATCAGTTGCTATTTTTTTTTCACTACACACTTCACATAGTTAAAATTTGTTGTTAATTATATCAAATAGTACAGAGTATTCAAATTAGTTTCAATCAAGAGTATACAAATTTTGCAAGATAATCTTATGTTGGTAGTTATCACAATTTAGAGGTATATTTATAGAATAGAAACCTTTATTTAAAATAACACATCTTTGCTACGAAAGCTTTAGTAAGTAATTACATTATAAAATATATTATTATAAATTATTTTATAAGAAAGTTAAATATGAATTATTATAGATTATTTTAACCGTTGTAAGACCATAACTGCCATAGCAATGATTGGTTAGCATTTGGTTCATGGTATAGTTCCCAACAACTCTTACAGGAAAGAGTATAAATAGCCAACTTTCGCTTAGCGGTAATACAGATTACATTACTTAGCAGTAAATATGTTTCTAATGGAGGTAACTATACACTGTTGTTAAAAAAAATAGTGTTACAATCCTTTTACATAATACGTATTTACTTGTTGAACGTCGTCAACTATTTTCATTCTCTTCAATGAGTCTTACATATTATTGCAAAATTACCTCACCCAACAGAACATATCCACTAGCCCCTTTCCAGCACCACAGCCACTGCGTCGAAGACAGATCGTGCTCCGTCGTCAGCAAAACGGCGATGATGTTCTTTAGTCATCGTCATGGGATTTCGACAAGGATGCTCTGAAACTGACAATTGGATGTATTAGTAATGTAAGGTGGACATATCCCACTTCTGATAATAGAATGGTTATTATGTATATATGTATAGATACAAGGTATATGGTCTATATGTAGTATTTTAGTTATATTTGTCAATGGTTTGAAAAAATAAAAGAGACAACTATCAATTCTTACTTTCATTTATTCAGTTTGTCACAAGAATATATCTTAGATAAAGATACATTTACATTTACCGCCATTCTTGGCCATTCGTTTAATAGTTATTGTTCATAAAAGCAGTACAATCTATAACATATTTATAATATTGGGTAGCAAGGTTGTGGGTAGTCCAATATATCAAATATAACATTAATACAACGGATTAGCAACAATATAATTCATTTAGTAATATTGACCACAGATATATCTTTTATTATTATTCTAGGTATATTTACTATGGATATATTCAACATTTACCACTTATATTCACCAAAGGTACATATAAATGATATGGCTTGTTTCACAGCATATGAATCGATTCTATTAGATGATATCCCAGGTTTTAAACTTATAACATCTCACAAGTGACAAAACCACCCACAATATCAATAATACAATAGCTTCGCTATATTACATTGCTTCTGCATTATTTCTATTGAAAATACTCTAAATAACACCACAGAAGCAATATAGAATCGTGAAACACAATAATATAATAGTCAGAATTATATCGTACCTTAGTTAGCCGTTGCCGGAGCAAAACTGCACAGAGTCTGTTCACACTTTATACTCTATTTACCCGTTTGACAGTGTCAAATGTCAAAACGTCAAACCAATTTGTCTATTTAGAATTGGCAGCACTTGTTCGTCTGATGTTCACACTTCGACTGCCGGGAGACAACTGAGTGTCGCTCCGTAGCGATCTGACTTTAATACTAGTGTACAAACAAGGGGGATATGACGTTTCGTCGCCACGTGCAGATTGAAATACAATGTTTTATTACAAAACTAATTCATAATACATTTTATACTTAAAATATAATTGTTTTAACATTTTATAGAAACATATATTATTATATGGTTATATCTTGTTTCTTATTGTAACTTAACCTAAAACTCGACGTATAAATAACAATGATATAAATTCTAGCCAGATTTATAAGTTTGATATCCGAGCTTTTGCTGGGATGATAAATAGGTACTTACAAACGGGACACACATACTTTAGACGTACTTACTTTGATATATTTTTGAATATCTTTACAATATATTTCAACAAATCTATCAAACGCTTCCTACTGCCTGGCACAAACCTCTTATCACTGTAATGAGGGGCTTACATACTACAATATTATGAAGATTGCTCAAACACGCAAGTTACCTCACGATGTTTTTCCTTTACCCGATTATTAACAATTTCATACTTATATAACTAAACGTACCGGACGACGCAGCAGGGGTAAGCCTCCCGCAAGGTGGAAGGACGATCTGGTTAAGATCGCGGGAAGTGGTTGGATGCGGGCGGCTCTAAATCGGTCTGTGTGGAGAACCTTGGGGGAGGCCTATGTCCAGCAGTGGACGTCTCTAGGCTGACATGATGATGATGATGATGATAACTTTGTTAATTAAGCCGGTGGTGTGCGTCCCGCGTCCGTCATTGTAGCATTGTTGGTCTCTCACTGAAACTAACTGTAGGTTTACCTAAAGTACACTATTAATTAAATATCTATTTAGTGTCATATAAAGCAAACAAGATCATTGTTATTTCAGCAATGCCGAAACAAAAATCTTGGCCAAAAATTTTGTGTAAGATAGACACTTCCATTACACTAAAAATAAAACGAAAAATGTTTACATATTCAGATAGCCAGTTACATAGTATAACAGGAATATTCGCTAGTTACACAAGAGTTTGCGACCTCAATTTAGGCGACCAAACAGTTTTTTCCTGGTGTGACACAAAGCGACCACAAATTCAGCTGTTGTACGTCGGGTCACGGCCTTAGTAAATCCTCCGGACGTATGCAAACGCTACAGACGAGAGTGAATTCTGATCAAATGGAATGTGAGGATTCAAAGTTTAAGGTCCGATGCCATTTTGTGGATTTCACCGCGTTGATGCGTCGCTCTGTTGGTTTAATCGAATCAAATAGTTTGGGTCACGTCCCGAACTGATAGCCTTTGGATTTGAGTGCTAGGATACCAAAGTTTGAGTTTGTTTATCTTATTTATTTTGCTTAACTGTTTTCATTCCGGGTAGCTGTATTTTCATCTCTTTCAGATGCTTTAATTACAAATTGCCAATTCTACGCTCGGCCTTGAGCACTGATAATAGGGATTTTATTATTAGATAATTCAAGCAATTAGTTCTGACTGTCAGCAGTTAATTTGTGGTTACGATGACAATTAGCAACCGTTAAGGAGTAATTAATGTTAATTACACATATCTAAAACTCATAATTATATTCATGTCAAATTGTATTCGTTTGGTTTAATATGTAACGCAACTGCAACAAAGTTCATCACTATAAACTGACGTCCACTGCTGGACATAAGTCTCCCCAAGGTTCTCACGCAGACCGATCTCGAGCAAGGAAGTTGTCTTATTCCATTTTTATGTTCTATAGAAATTATGCAAAGATCGTCAGTTATTTTATTTAACTGGCGTAGTGATTTAAATGTGATTCTCAAAGATTTGAGACTTATTTTAATCTTGATTTAGGTTTTATTCCTAATGTAAATGTTGTCTTTAAACGGAAAGCAACATTTTGTAGAACTTGTTTCTTTAATCGGTTGTAGTTACGTTAATGTAGACGTTAGTAGACAATATAACAGATGCTCTACGACTGTCGTAGCAGTGATAGATTGAGCTACAGTTGTGTCACGGAGGTGAATAGGCCTGCCTTGGACTCTACTTAGCCGAAGTATAATTATTAAAATTAAACAACACGTTTACATTGATCAAAATCCCCATATACGTTTTGTAACAAAAGTTAATTCCATACATACAATTATTTTGGATTGTCATAATTTCGCAAAAGTAAAAGGATTATTATACTTGTGAATATCACGTTCCTTTGGCATAATAATAATTATAGTATGCGTATGCAACCATATAATTATTTCGTCAAGATTCAACAATACAAACGAGAGCATCACATATTCTGAATTTGCCCGCGCCGGTAGTTTCCGAAATAGAATCAAAGGAGGCAAGCGTTCCTAGCGGGTGTTCGCAACACTCCAAGTTTGCAGTCCAGTTTGTCACACAAAGTCAAAAGTTCTCCCCACTTGAAACGATTCCACTTGGACTTTGCGTGATTTGGAACGAAACTTCCTCGTCCTACGCCTTTTTATTTTATGACGGGTGTCAATTACTAGATATCTTTTGTTCTTTTCGTCGAGTTTGAAGGCTCAAACTTTTCTACGTCGGATGTTTTTATTTCAGTTCGCGAGCGTAGTTTGATATCATAATAAGAACGAGTAGGACTTTCAACTTAAATAATACGGTACAAGTTTGTAGGCAATCGTCTTTTTGGGACAAAGAGAATCTGTTTTGCAGAAAGTTTGTATTCTTATCTTATATACCAGAAACTAGTTCGAGGCTTGAAGCCAACCCGGATTCATATCGAGCTTCCGTGAGAGCGTGGACGTTGCGGGAACGTTGATGTTTTCCGGCCCCGTAATAAGTATGTGTCCCTCCAAATTGTCAAAAACATCCGCTGCTGGAAGCGTGTGGCCGAGGAGTTTCAAATATATTCGATGTTCGCCGACCGTTGACGTCAGAGCAACACTACAAACATTCTTTATTAAGATTACGATAAGTCACGAATGTGACGTATTGAGTAATGTTGCCTCACAAGTTTGGTACAGCGCTGAACTTATGCGTACTGATCCGAGCACTGGTATTTGCTACAATTTAAAATGTCGATGCCAATATTCTGTTACGTACGATAATAACTGTTGGTTTGTTGCCTCGGTATTTAATCGTTCGCTGTGTTGAATTATTATTTCAAATCACCATGCGACTTTCAATCAGAATTATTAATAAATCACTGCACTCCATCAACTCAGTAGCGACCGGCGTGCATAACAGCACGGCATTGAATAAAACTCGCGGTATTAGGCCGTTCTGTATAATCCTTGCCTTTCCGGTTTATAGTATATTTTCCGACAAAGTGTCTAGAAAAGCTGAAAGCAGAGTAAACATTCATTTGCATAAAATGTTACAATATAATGTTGCTTTTAACTCGGCACGTTGAGGAATGCCTCATTATGTTTGAGCTAACAATAGGTTTTCAGCAAAGCTGATTGATGATGATGAAATAGGGTGAGTTGGGTCAACTCAGTACCCTGGGGGTAAAATACACAAATTATTGCAAGTGGAGAAAAATCACCCGTGACACGCGAATAAGCCACTTTTGTTTACTCTTAGCTTTTGGGACGAAACCCAAAAAAAAGATACGCATATCTTTGAAATTCATACTCGACTATACTTTTCACACCTATATTATGATCGCGAGAGTTTGTGAGTATGAAAATGTGAATGAGTGCATGGTCTTGATTTTATTTACTATTTCAGTAGGTATTGAATTAGTTCTATGTTTCTAATACTAGATTTGGGCTACAATAATAATTCATAAAGTCTTAATTTTAGTGTAACATACACCTAACTTAGTAAGACATGACAGTGATTGGCATTGCAATTATATTAATTTCATTTCGAAATTAAGTTATTTTGATGGTAAGCAACATGGCTAATTTATTATTTCCACCATTTAGAACCCTTTCATAACCATTAGGATAGAAAATGGGTACAAATCTAATTGCCAATTTAAAATATTTTACAATTGCGGCATCATGTAAGCTATTTATAAGTCGTCCCTCCGTTATAGCATTTTTGTTGATGGGATAATATTTCGCCCCTTTAAATTGTAAGGGAAGTACGGGAATAAAACTGATATAACGGTCTTATTATAGGACTTCTATGGCAAGTTAAAATCTGACTTAAAAATGTTTATTTTCTTTGTATACGGTGCTATTTCAACTTGAATTACATTCTTCGAAATAGTGACCATTTACAGCCTGTTGTGTACGAAAAATTAAAAATCATATAATTGACAGTAGTGATTATTTCGTTTTCCGCGTCGAATAAAATATCAAATTATAAGTAACCGTTACGTAACTTATAATTTGGTATTTTATTGATTTTACACGTCTCTTACGTGAAACATGTTTAGATTAATAAGCAAGCAAATTATTAATTTTACATTCGACTTTGTGTATTTTCCATCAAAAACCTTTAATATCTCTCAAAATATTGACAATATTGACACTATCAGTATTATTATAATCTCAATAGATTCAGCGCATAAAAATACATAAAAAATTATACACTATAATTTTCTACCTCACTGATAGCGAAGCTGCAGCTTAGTGCATTTAATGTATTTTACCTCCTCGTTGCTAAACAGCGCATTCCGAGTGCGGTATTCACAGATCACACGTCGGGAAACTGCGTTCCATTCATAGTACCTAAATTTTATGAATCGAGCAAAGTGTGTTTACTTGAGATTTAATTAGAAACGAACTTGCGAAATAAACAAGTTCGCAATCTCTGTGTTTTAACCTTTAACAGACACCAGTCTCTCACAAAGGAAGGAGACTTGTGAAAATATTAAATATCCATAACTAACTATATATTGTTATCACCATCATCATTCACGGCCCGACTTTGTCCACAGCTGAACATAGGCCTCTAAAACCGAATCTGCTTCAAATGAATTCGGTGTAATGTGTTTTCATTGCACGAGACCCAACCATTCACTCACGTAGTACATAAAGGTATTATTTAGGAAACTGACTGAAAGCCTAAGTTACTACCTCACTTGCTAAATAGAAAAAGTAAAGAATAAAGACATAAAAATCACAGCGTCAGCCGTACCCCAACATTGCCTTAAACGACATCTTAATAACAAACCGTTGATGTGTACAGCAAACACATGTACCTGAAAGGGCGGGTTTATACGTACACAGTACACAGGGTTGTGTATAGCAAACTGCAAACACAAATAACACGCCACTGTTGTACAAATTGTGTTACTTTGAATTAGGGGCCGGACTAACAAACAAACGGACCAACCAAATTGCCATTTGGCTTATTTATTAGGAAAAACCTAAAACAATACGATGCAAATGACTAATATTGTCTTGTTTTGTAAGACGCTGTACAATTTTAATTAAAGGCTAGTTTTGTAAATGTTTGGCTTGTTTTTTAAAGATAAATAGGCTCATTTTATCTAACTTGATGAAAATACTTTAAAACTTGTATTAAAGCATAAACTAAATATCACCAAACTTGGTAACTTATGTATTGAATAAGAATGGTACATTTGTTTAAATATATTTTAGAGACAGATTCTTCACGAAAATGTTGCACATTATCCACAGGGTGAGGACTAAATATAGAAGTACTTGTATATAATTAGTTTTTGTTTTATAGAAGCCATTGGTAGAAGCCCTTAGATTTCAATCTACAGAATCTATGCGATATTTTCTTAATTGCTCTATGTTTCCAACAAACAATTCATAAAATAAACAACATGACGATAACGGCATTGAACAAGGTTGTAACATCAATTTAGTGTTTGTTCAGAAAGATAATATAGGTATTTATTTAATTTAAATACTTCCGTCGAAAACAATATGGTAATTACTACTTTCTTTAACTAGCTATCTTAAAAACTACCCATGCAAGAAATACTGCATGGGACTGTGATATTACTGTGGTGTAGCTTATTCAACAGACATTACGCGTAAGGTAGTAACTCAAATTGGACGTAATTTGTGATACTGCCTTGTTCGATGCGGGTGTCGATGTCTCTACATGTACTTGAATGAAAAATACGTGTATGTCGAGTAGAACATTCTGCTCTGCAACAACGGGTAGATTATAAGAAATCAAATTAGAAAATATTTTATACAAATTTGACATCTTACATAAATAGGTCGCTTGTTTTCAATGCCATCCCTTTCTCTATTGTGTAATAATATGATTATAATCTTGGTCCATGATAATTATTTGGATCCTGTAGGTATTTGCAGGTTGTCGGTTCAACTATTGAAATGATTATCAACTTATGTTACCTGATCTGGTTGTTTATTTAACTGTGAATAGCTTTTTAAATCCCATCTATACAAAATGTGACTTTTATTTCGCAGTCTGAGGTACTTTATTAGAACCAGGCTTTGAGCGTCTGTTAATTTAGTGTTGAGTAGTTCACCCTTACATTGTCACTTGGAATGAATAGCTATTTTAATTACAGATATCAAGAACAAACATTAACAATAACTTCTGGATCACACGATGTTTCCCGTGTGGGGCTATAACCAACATCATACGGCACAGTCCTACGGCGGTCGTCCGCATAAACTACACACCTTACTAGTATCCTTTACAGTATTTTGCTATCCACTGGTGGGCTTAAGCGTCTCTTGATTTTATATGTCAACTAGCTGTTTCCTGCGGTTTCACCCGCGTCCTGAGGGAACTACTTCGCGTACCCGGTTAAACACAGACAGACAGACAAAAATTGTAAAAATAATCATTTCGGTATACGTACCGTGTATACATCCATATGAATGTAGTAAAAAGCGATTATTTTAATACTAGTTGACGCCAGCGGCTTCGCACGCACATAATTTTGAATTTCCCGTTTTGCCCGATCCCGTGAGAATTTCGGGAAATCCCGTCTTAGTGCACCCCTACGGTCCCCAAGGAACATACATTCTAAATTTCAGCTTCTTGCGCCGAGTAGTTTCGGCTGTAGCTTGTCTGTCAGTTAGTCAGTAACGCAAGGATTTTATATATTAAGATTACTAACAGACACTCCAATTTTATTTCTATGTTTGGATGTATGGACAATAGGACTTTGGGAAGATTTGGCCTACTGCACCACGCTGATCAGACGGGTTGTTATATACCTAGTAGATTTGCTTCTTTAATTTCCTTAGTCGCCTCTTTCGTCACTCACGGAGTGAAATGGGGTAGTAACATTTTGTAATATCAATCTATCCACACACGAACTATAAATACCATAGACTTACGTACGTATACATATACGCTATACTTGTAAGTACACATACGAGTTAATTAAAACAATATTAAACAAATTCCACTTTAGTTGCCAGGAGACAAAGATTTTCCTTTTAATAATATCTCGACGGAACTTTCCACACTCAACAAGTTCTTAGCATAAACATTTCAATTGCCTCTTTATTACTCATACAACATATTATTTAGGTTAGTTCATAATAACAACTACTTGACATACATTACACATATACATACGAGTTATGATACTTAGACTCACACATTGAAATAAGATGCCTTCAAAATGGATGTTGTTGCCAGACGATAAAAAATTATATTATTTTTTTGTTATATCTGGCTACTGTTATTCTATTTCTCTGTCGTCGACTGCCTTTATGCTTCATAAAAATTTAGTAGATACTTATATTTCTGCTTACTAGTTACATCAGGACTGTATTACTGTTTATGTAATTTTATTTTTATGAGCACAAGCCTTTCTCATGGTTTGTTTGTAATAAAACCAACGCTTGTTCCGTAAATTAGTAAAAAAGTTGTAGTTTGGGCTGGTTTATTTTGACGTAAGTTGGTTTTAATGTATATAAGAGTATTTCTGTAACGGTATGATATAGGTATTAGTTTCAATAAACGGTTGCAATGTTTCATACTTATTTGGTTGCAGCGAATGACAAAGGGTTTGACTGACTTGTCCCACCTAGGACAAGTCTTTGGGTGTGTTTTACGTACTCGCCGAAGTGCTAAGTGGAAGATTTTTGTGGTTACTCATCTAAAAACCATACAATAATGAACGCTTGTGCGTGAATCGATAGATTAGTATGATTATTTTTCTATAATTTATCACTGGAAAGTCAAAATAAAATGACACAGGAACTTCAGAAGTGTCACAACTCTTCTCCAATTACCAGTATTACTAAACCTGTCTATAGAGGTGCTAAAATAATATTATATTATATTCTACCACATTCATACAACACCATCTAGTCCCAAACTAAGCAGAGCTTGTACTATGGGTACTAGATAATGGATAAACATACATATATACTTTTTTTTGTAAATACATACAGATTATACATAGAAACACCCAAACCAAGACAAACATCCATGTACGTGCACACAAAAGGTTTGACTTGAGCGGGAATCGAACCCGCGACTTCGGCTTAGCAGTCGCTTACATGCCCGCTGCGCCAACTGGTCACAAACAAAATAGTAGGGATGGCAGAGTAAAAAGGAAAATGAATGTAGATACCTACACAAATGAATCATTACGGATACGGACCTTACAGGTCGCTAATATACTTCGATTAATTTATTTCTTGATGTAAATTGTGTAAGAGATTTAATATTTCGGACGGCGTAAATTAACTCTATTCTCGTGAAACTCTATACTGACAGATCTCAAGTAATATATTTTTTTTTTTTATAGACTCACGCCTCTATCCCCGAAGGGGTAGGCAGAGGTGTAATATTACACCCACATTTCGCCATGAAATTTTTGGTCCCACGTAATGGGGGCGAGCCTATTGCCGTACCGGGCACATTACCAGACTCCGTGCTGCTACTGACAATTTCCTAACGGAAAAACCCAATAACACTTTGCCCGGCCCGATAAACGAACCCGAGACCTCCCAATCCCACGCGCACATTTATGCCGCGAGACCAACGAGGCAGTCTCAAGTAATAAATACTTTTAAAATAAACCATGTTCATGCCCCATGACCTGGGTTTCGCAAATGAAATTGACAAAGAATTCACGTGCTACGCCAAATCATCTGTAGACACGTCCATTGATGTGCTACGTGGTCGTCCCTACGGAGGTACAGCGCTGATGTGGAGATCGAATGTGTTTACCAGTGCTAGCGTCATTCAGTGTGAAAGTGATCGATTGCTGGCTGTGCGATTAGTCATAGGTGATAAAAATTTACTTGTGTTTTGTGTGTACATGCGTACTAATTGCGATGATAACTTGCCAGAATTTACGGAGTGTCTTGCGCAAATAAGTGCTATTATCGAAAGTGCTAACATTGAATGTGCAATCATATTAGGGGACTTTAATGCACACCCTGGTACATTGTTTGGAAGGGAGTTAGTTGATTTTTGCGACGAGCAATCACTTCAATGTTTGGACTTGGAAAGGCTCGATACAAATACATACACGTTTATAAGCGAGGCGCACGGTACTTGTCGTTGGCTCGACCACAGTATCACGACAGCGGCGGCTGCTACGCTCGTAACCGGTATGTATGTACATTATGATTCATACTTGTCGGATCACCTACCGCTTGTTATTAATTGTAACCTTAATCTTATACAAACTAAACAACTACAGTCTATGCCAGAGTTAATTTGTAAACACGTTTGGGGCGTGAGGGATCGTGCGCAGATTGATTTGTATTGTAAGTTATGTACGAAGGATTTCTGTGATTTACTTAAAGGTTGTGAGCCTATATCCAGTGATTCTATATATCAGGTTGTCGGTCCATGTAGAAATAGTAGTCATTGTATGCAAATAGATATTATCTATACTATAATAAAACTGTAGAGGTGAAAAAGTCTGTACATTAAAGATTTTTTGACGAAAAATAGCTAAAAAATCTAGGAAAATGCTAAAAAGCAACACTTGATAATTTTTTGAATTGATGTCTGTCTGTCTGTCCGACGTCTTTCCCTATGTTGCTAAAGATCTCTAAAATGGTGAAATTGATTTCAATAAAACTTACACTCATGCACAAAGGATACTCAAACTTATAAAATAGTATACGTTACATCACAATCGGTTGAGTGGTTTTCGGTGTACAGCTTGACCTCTCCTTTGTACGTAGTCCCAAACAAAACAGGGGTCATCCAAAACTGGTTAATATGTGATGCCATCTATGATCATTATAAGTTTGTTAGTAAACGTATAGTTAGTCTAAAAAGGTACCTTCGAAGTGTTTTATGGCTATTTACCCGACTTTAAGAAAGGAGGCGATTCTTAATTTCGTCAGTATATTTTTACGTATTTTCGTTATATAAATTACTGGAACCGAGCATATTTATAGTTATCCTTCCGACCGAAAGATGTCACTATTTTCAAATAATTTACTAGCAAAATAAACGTTTCTGGCAAAAAAAAAAGAAGATGCCGACGAATTGAGAACCTCCTCCTTTTTTTGAAGTCGGTTAAAAGATAATAATTATGAGTTGGGTATCTTTCTGTTATTAAAAAAAATATAGAGCATAATATTCGCCACTTTCATAAACAAAAAGTCTATGTGTCAAAATTTATTTCAATGTCCACTTAATTTAAACGATCAATCTGATTTATTTCAAATTATTATGTGTATATAATAGTTACATAATCATTTCATTTTATTTTAAATGATAAAAACAATGACTATAGATCCTTTTTTCAGTTAATTGTCGATTAGTCCGTATTATTTTCTATCTCGGTCGGTTTGTATATGTAAAAATAGATGGTGTTTTCTGAATGGCAAATGTTAAGATTATCCGTGGATTGATGAGATTCTCGGTTAATTTTCTTTCGTTTTCGTCGGATTGGTGTCTTAGTCGTTTCTTTTTAATAATGAATGTGGATGTGTTTCTTTGATTTCTTTCGTTCGTTCATGTTCTGTACTTATACAGGTGTCTCATTATTCCCACACCTCACGTACGTGGGAATCCGTGGGTGGGAGACTGAGGCCTGAATTCAGATACCTCTTGAGTTACTCAACGGGGCTATCTTACTTTCGGCAGGGCTGGATATTCGTAGCCCTGTGTGTATTTTCTAAATAAATCGCAGGGACAGACTTGAAACAGCTGGAATCGTCCCCCGAACATGTTACTTTTCACATGGTCAGTTATATGTGGCGTGTTCATGAGTAGGTAAGCGGTAAAAATAATTTACATGTTCTATATGAAGGTGGTAAAACAGTTAGATAATGTTGTGTATAAAGAAAGTCTCTAATGATATCCCTACTTCCATACTAATATTATAAATTCGAAAGTGTGTATATATGTATGTATGTTCCGTTTTCACGCTAAAACGGCTGAACCGATTTTGTTGAAATTTAATATAGATATATATTGGACCATGGAGACGAACATAGGCTACTTTATGTTGCAAAAATTAAACTGGCAGGTATTGTAGAGAGGGTAGAAGTTAGTACGGCACAAATTTACCTCTGGGAAGTAAGAACGCATGCGCTAATAATTGAGTGCTCCGCATGTGCTATCGCATATCTGTCAGTACTGTCACATCATACATAATGTCATATTGTGCACGGTAATTAAATTGTTCGCTTAAATAAATTAATAAATTATATATTGCGCTTAAACGGATGAAACGATTTGCTCTACTAATATTATAAATGCGTAAATATTTATACATATATATGGACATGTATTAGAACATGGCTTTGACATTTGAAGGTGATGTTATTATGTACCTTTCGGTAGATAATGTCATGTATACTGACCGAGTTACTTTGTACCCATAGATTTATATATTTGTACCCTATAGATTATCTGAAATCTTTAGAATAATCAGGAGTGCCTTCACACAAATTGAGACTGAAAGTAGATTTGTGTTATTCCGAATTTAACGCGCGCGAAGCGGCGGGCAAAAGCTAGTGTATTCTACAATTATAAACATAATGCAATATTCGGCTGACCAAAGTGCAATTAACAAAACATCTAGGAAAAAGCTTGTGGGTTGGAATTTTCACATCCGGGAGTTACATGTGAAGGCACGGCAATGCTTTCTTCAGTGGGTTTCCTGTGGAAAGCCACGCTCGGGGTCGTATTACCACAGTATATAGATCATACAGTAGTTTGACGCCTTTGATCTCGAAGAAAAAGCCGACAACGTCTAGACAAGGGTAAGGAGGCTAGGGCTGCCACATGTAAACAATACCTACTTATTCAAATACCGTCTATTTATTATAGAAAAATATAACAATTGCTACGTTACATGAATATTATACTGTAAATCACTTATTTATTATATTACAATAATAAACGATAAATAATTATTATAAAACAGTTAGCATTTTTTCGTGCGGTGACAGCTTTGCATACACAGTCAGCACCTATTTCATCCCACAGGTGTCGTGGGAGGCGGTTAAGAATATGAAGCATTTTTCATTTGGTCTTTATCATACAAACCAAGTTAAAATAAAGCGATTGACATAGCGGTCGTTTAATGGATGGGTAACCGTGGGATCAGCTTGCAGAGCCTATATCGATATGAAGTATTTTGCAGATTTATTTTCGTGCAAACTACGTCAAGGTAAAGCAATAGATACCACGGTCATTTACTGGATGGGTCTCCGGGCTATGAGGTTACGGAGAACATGTGTGGGGTTTATAAAAGGGGGCCAAAAATATGGTCATTTTTTGAGCTAAGCCGCGCCGTTACCAAGATACATAATAATATGTGATAGGTACTTACCTAATACGAAAATACTAGGTACTTATTGCAAGAAATTAAAATCACACTTGAATCGAATATTTCCTTAAAACGCATATTTTCTTACGTCTGCCTCGTTGTTTACGCACAGTAATTACTACTTTATTCTGTGACTGGGCCAAACATAAGATATCGTAAAATGTCAGTAGATTAGTAGGTACGTGCATATTATTTTAAGTGGTTATAGGTAAATACATTTCAGAATAATTTAAATACTTAATTATAATTAATTAAATTTTATTTTTTGGTGTAAGTAAATTGATGAAATCGCAGATTTATTAAATCCTTATTTCTTTAAATCTTTAAGCAGCATAAAGCATTGCAATGTTTCACAGCACAAGTCGTATGCAGCATCTAAATTAATATTCAATATAAATAATATTAAGCAAATAAATAAGTAACGAACAAAAAACAAGCACGCGCCAGCCCCCAAAAATATGTACCTAGTTGGGAACTAAGGCGACATACGTAAGCAGGTACCGCTCTTCCCGCGTCTCACCTCTTGCCCCCCGCACGATTGACCCGTCTAGACGCGTTCGTCGAACGACTGTATGGATTATTTGACTGTGGTATTACGATGCCATGTCAGAGTCTAGAAGAGAGTTTAAGGCAGCGGTTAAATATGTACAGAATAATCAACAAAAAATTAAAATTAAGGTTCTTGCTAGACATCAGGCTGCAGGTAACTTTACGCAATATTGGAAGGAAACAAAGAAACTTGATAGTAAGAATAGCATGCCTACTAATATTGAGGGTAAGAAAAACGGGAAAAGGATAGCAAATTTATTTCGAAACAATTTCAGTATCGATAATAGTAATCAAATCAGCGATAGTATTGGGGAGTCAGACAGGTTAGTGCCTACTCAAACAAGAGTAACAATAACATCTGAAGATGTCGGCATTGTATTACGTAACATGAAGCGTGGGAAGTCACCGGGTCACGACGGACTTAGCATACAGCACCTATTGTATGGGGGTCAGTATGTCTGTGAAGTATTGGCCGTGTTTTTCAATCAATGCTTGCGGCACTGTTACCTTCTTCCAGATATGATTCGCACAGTAGTCGTGCCCATTCCAAAAAATAAAACAGGTGAGGTTTCGAGCGTGGCTAACTATAGGCCCATTTCTCTGGCGACAATAATGGCCAGGGTGCTTGAAAGACTCATACAACAATTTCTAACGCCCTATCTAACAATTGACGATGGGCAGTTCGGTTTCCGACCGCAGGTATCAACGGACATGGCGATCTTCTCACTTAAATCAATTGTTAATCACTATAAGCAGGGTGGTACAAGTGTATACGCGTGCTTTCTAGACCTCAGCCGCGCAGTTGATACACTTAATCATGATCGCCTTTGGGACAAACTTCATCGTACCAGTGCTCCGGGTGACGTTGTTGATCTGCTTACGCACTGGTATCGGAATCAGGTCAATATCATCAGGTGGGGTCATGAATTGTCTGATAGCTACAAACTGTAATGTGGTGTTAGGTAAGGTGGGGTAACCTCGCCGGACCTATTTAACCTCTACGTAAATGACTTGATGGTGGAGCTGAGCAGCACGCCGGTAGGGCTGAGATTAGACAGCAGATATGTTAATAATTTGAGCTATGCTGATGACATGGTGCTGCTGAGCCCCTCGATTAAGGGCTTAAGGCGGCTGATCTCGATTTGTGAAAAGTATGCAATCCAACATAACCTCACTTACAACGTCAAGAAAACGGAAATGGTGATATTTAGGTCTGGCAGAGGCCCCGACGTAGTCCCATGTTCCCGTCTCAATGGTCAGCCTATAAAAATTGTAGATAGCTTTAAGTACCTTGGTCACGTTGTTACGTCAAATTTGAAAGACGACAAAGAAATACATACATATTATACATAGAAACACCCAGACCAAGACAAACATCCATGTTCATGCACACAAAATTGTTTGACTTGAGCGGGAATCGAACCCGCGACCTTCGGCGTAGCAGTCGCATACACTCCCGCTGCGCCAACCGGTCGTCAAAGTAGGTAGGTAGCTTCCATATGATGGGCTCAGAACATACTTTTCGGAAAAACACTGACTTAAAATACATGGTGTATATACAGTATAAAATAGAACCTTTATCTTCTAAATCGCGCCTAAGTACTTATTTACCAAAACACTATTACCTAAAACACACGCAATGTATCTTAAAATCTAAACTAAGCTATTTTACAACGATAATCCTATAGCAATGAAATTTTGCATCCGTTTTCAGCAATCAGGCCAAAATGTGGAGGGCAATTACGTGCTCAGGTGTAGAGAGAGTGGCGTATGCTGGCATCAAGCCAAATTCTACCAAAACGGGATAAATAATTCTGTTTTCCAAAATTCACTATTAAAGCTACTGGTGTATACTAATAAACGTGCATGCCCGAATAATAACAACCTAAATCCAACCAGTTGATCACTGCGAGATTCTCGCTAATTGGAAATTAAATTTATATGTTCGCAGACTGTCTCGTGTATAAACCAGCTTGTAACTATTCTGTTTACTAGGTATTGATGGGATTTAAGATCAGATCATAAATAAATTGGGTTAAGATTAGAATATTCTTTTTAAACGTGAAAATCTTTAACCAAAGGTTAGGACATCGTAAATTTCAACGACGTTTTTAAACTAATATTGGGCTCTCAACTCCAAATTTTACTACAGGTTCTAATCACGGTAACTTCAAAGAACAAAAATGCCTCTTTCTACCTCGAGTTTTCGATGGAAAGTCATCGCTCAAAGACGTTTTATTTTTATTTACAAAAAGAATATACTAGACTTTGACCGCGCCTGCGCCCGCTTAACAATCTCCAGTCAAAAAAATTATACCATAACATCGCTCCGCTGGGACGTAAAATCAGGACAAATAAAAAACAAGCAAATTTTGGCATATCCAAAATTAGTATGGATTCACTATTTCAAAACATAACATATTAAACGATATCACTAAAATTTAAACAAAATTGCCGTTTCCTTCCTCTCAACAAAACAACTCTTTATAATATTAAGGATATCTCGATGAGGGTTCCTATAACGGAATTAAGTGCAGCTAATCAGGCCTGTTAGATACAGTTGTTAGTTAAAAGGCCGACGGTCAAGATAACACTGAGCATACAATTTCAATAATCACCGAAATGAGCGTCCTAATGGCAAACAAAATGAACTCGGCCAGGAGGAACGTACAGTGCGATAATTTGAAAGTGACTGCGCTGGAGATATTTTTGAAATGTATTTTTATCATGAGTAAAGAAAAAGTTTTGATAATCAATTGATTTGTAAGGTTATATTGTTTATGCATATATGTGAGTGGCAAGCAGTTATATTGAAAAACAGAATCATGATGGAATCTTCATAGGAACGCATAAATCGGCAGTAGCATTAAATGTTGCACAACTTTCGTATGATTTGAACAAATTATTAATGTTATTTAAAACAGTGAATCATTTTCAAATAGGACTAATTTTTTTTTATAGACTCACGTAATATATAAGTGGGTGTAATATTTCACCCACATTGTGGGTGTAAATAGGATTAATACTTTTTACTAAAAGAGAAATTAAGAATGTGCAGTTAAAAAAGCAAGTAGAATGTTAAAAAGCCAGTATAATTAACATGGTTATGTCCTTGGTAACTAGGTATGGTAACATCAAACTAAGAAATCGTTTGTTTTATGTCATGCTGGATAGATATTTAACCGTTTCTGGCTGATCTCTTTGGCATTTCGGGAAATCACTTCTAAATGCATTACTAAGGACTCGAAGAAACGTACATGCCGAATTTCAGCTTCTAGCGACCAATAGTTTGGGCTATGCAGCCAGTAATGCAAAATAATTTTATATACACATACTGATATATCATATAAATAATCCACTAAGTAAGTACTAATGTATCTAAAATTATTTCACAAAGCCTTTACATAGTACAACATTGTATATTTGATAGAGCCTATAGTCCATTTACATCCAACAAACAGAGGCATACCCAGATATTTGTAGCAAGCGTATTGTATTGTTCGTTTGTGATAGCACCCGTGTCATCATATTGTATTTCAGTTTATTATACCATGGACAAATAATGTCAATACCTATCTAATGAGAGTAAAATACATTGATTTACGTAAAGTAACTAATAATTTTTTGAAAAACTGAAAGTACATATTTTTCGTCATCAGGACAACTAGTTAAAACGAATATGATAAGCCTAAACTCAATGGATATAGTAATGCATACTATATCCATTGAGTAATGCATGCTATATACAAGGTTTCATTTCCGACTTTCTAGTTCCGTCATAAGACGAGGCCCGTAGTCCATATGATCATATTACTGTATTATCAGCTGATTTACATAATACCATTTCTAGAAGTTCCAAGTTTCAATAAGGGAAGTGGGCAAAATTAAGCTTCTTAGATTTGATTAAGTAGTTCAAGACAGGTCGATCCAATAAAAGCGTGTTATCCAAAGATTTTTTTCTTCAAAATCAATGAGAAGAAACTATTCAAATATTAGATATAGCAAACACAGCTTGAAAAGGCGAAAAGCTAGAAGCTTGCATTGTATTTATTTTGCAGCAAAGTAACAAAGTGGGTATTGCCAAATGTACTACTTTTCTAGAAAGGATTAAATATATCCAAATGGTTGCTTAGTAATGATAGAATGTTTTGAATCAAAATGGTAATCAAAATTAGTTCAGAGAACAAAAGATCTACCTTTACAAAATGTAGGAGGATATTGTTTTTATTTACCTGTTTCAGTTAACACTAACTCTATCTAAATATCCTCTTTCACGTGAATATTACACATCGATATTTTGTGCATTGGGTTCCCTCAAAGAACTTAGGGTCCCAAGCCAACCTCACCTGCAAGTGGTGCACCTGCCGATCAACAGACGAGGCTCTGGCAAACAAAATATCCCGATAAGCGGCAATAGGCTCGCCACCTATTACGTGGGATCAAAACACTGGCGAAAAGTGGGCGTTAAATATGCCTCTGTCTACCCCTTCGGGGAAACAGGCGCGAGTCTATGTATGTATGTTTATTTTACTCCCTTTACGGATTATATCACATTTTATTAGATTTTCAATAATTAACATATTAAACTGTCTTCTAAAATAGGAAGGGGTTCTTATAAGTCCTAGGTACATTTTCGATTGTTACCTCAGAACTCGCATATTTATTTTATTTTTTATATTTGGAAGGACGTCTCTTTCCGTTTGGTGCCATTCAATTTTTAGACTGATTGTTTTTATTTTGTTAAAATTGTTACGGGCAGATTTTAGATTTTTCAGTTTTAATCAAATTACAGTAAAACCGTAATTAGCCGTACTTAAATCGGTAAAGGGCGTATAAATTATATGTGTAAAAATATCCTACTTAATTTCCAGCTGTGTCGATCTTGCAAACCAATTACTAACTTGGTTGTTTGCCTTGATCACACAGTTAATTTTAACAAGGCAGTCAAACTAAATCATCGTCCAGCGTTATCTCACTTACATCCATGACCTTCGACTTGAAGTTCAGGCTTAACTTCCTAGTCTAAATAGATAGGCTTTCCAGAGAGCAATAGCCGTCTGACCTCCTCAACCGGAAAAGCCAAGCACTATCTAAAATGGTCGCACTTACAGCCTGACTTGGCTTGCCAAATCGCAAAAAGTCGGAAAAGATAAGCAACGCTTGCACAGGTCGCCATTTGGATGGGCGACCACGCGTAACATTTATATCAGAGCACCACCGTGCTTAGGAGGGCACATAAAGCTGTTGGTTTCGGCATTTATCTGAGAATCATTAGGCCATTTCTGGAAAACTCCGCCACCAGAGTTGGCCACACGAAACAAAACACTGCCAGCCATATTAGCATCTCGTTCGATAACAGACTAATTTAATGCATTTATTTAGAAGACACGTTTATTCTAATGACGTGTGGTACATGTTGTGGCGTGTTCGTTCACAAAACGGAAACTTCCGTATCCTTCGAGGTTTGGCAAAGAGCCAGCACCGCTGATTCCGGCCCGTCTCAGGTTATTGCGTTTTAAATGCACCGTTTTATTATTAGTTGATAGTTGCCATTTGATATTTGGTAGGCGATATTACGCTTCATAAGTTTATGGCGTTTAGTGGTTAAGTTGACAGTGCACTGAGTGATGTGGACTCCATTCTCACAAGGTCAAAAATAATAAGATTATTAAATGGTTTTACCAAAGCTGGTTGTTGGCTGTGTATATTATTTGAATGTGGCTAAGGACTTATATGACAAAGGACTTCTTTCAAAACGGTTTTCTTAAAAATGTAAATAACTACGACTCATACGTTTGCTCCGAGGATTATAAACATATTTTATATTTTTGATTCATTTACCATCACAAAAGTAAGCCCGTCACAAAATCGCATTCATACACAAAATATAAAACCTAAAAATGAAGTAATATTTTAGAGCGTATCTGAATAAAAATCCAATCTATAGCAACAATCCCCTAGAATATTTTACGAGCAGGAAGCAATATTTCTATCAGTTTGTAAGCGTTCGACTACAAAAGTCAATGTGTTAGCACCTGCAACTACAAATTAATTGGCTATAACGTAGAAAATATTGTTGTTGGTGACAAACACGCTGAACCAAACTTCGAGCCAAAAAACCTTAACAAAATCTACCTAAATTGAGGGTGCATTGAGGTCTTTGGCATAATATATTTTCTAGAAACTGTAAATAGTACAAGCTATGGTATTAAGGAAAACTTTTGTCTGGCACCAGGCTATAAAAATCAGGAAATGGTGTAGTTAATGACTCCGAGAGCGATTTGTCGCTGTCCGAATTCCCTTTCGGGTTTTAGTGCATCGGAGCGATATAATATCTGTCTGTATTATTTTTAAGGGAACCTTGCAAAGCTTTTTATTGCGGCCAAGTAATAAAGATAAAAAACTGGAAAGAATTTTCAGTAATTTTTGATGTTATATCATTAAGAACATGTATAGATATTGCGAGACACAAGAGCAGCTATAAGCGATTGGGTTCAAAACAATACTGACACTAAGTCAGAGAAATATGAAGCATAGTTCAAATTTTAGACCCTACAACATTTATAAAACTGATAGATTTGCAATATTCGTGAGAGGAAATGCCTCGGTTTCGAGCTTGACCGTTTGACAAAAAGATATAAATCAGAATGGTTGCGCAGGCATGAATTATACTGACAACCAAGAATTTGATGAGTACTCTGCCCCATATATCGGTTTTTCTTTTAGTTCCGTTGCACAAAATCCCTTGTTGCGGGCCTCAATACACCAGGTTTCAAATTTAATAAATTGAATTTGGAGCTGGGTGAAGGAAGTATGTGCGATTTTCAAAAGATTCCGGCAGCACACTAAATGTTTGTCTTAGCGCCAGAGTCATACGAATCTACCAGAGGTATGAAAATACAGGCACCATTCCAAAGGGGATCCAATTCATTTGCAGTGGTAGAATATTATTTAAGAAGGTCTAATGATTTTCCTCTCTCAAGAGGCACATTTCAGGTGGCTAACCGATTCCACAGCCTGTTACTGGTCAGACGGCAAGTTGCTCTATTAGCTACAGCTACCGTAAGACGGCTGATCGTCGTATTTTCACCGACACCAGAATCTGCAATTGGGTAATAGGCAGTGATGCTTCTACTTTCACCCCGCAGTTTCCTTGCTTTAAATTACTGCCTCCTGTTCCAGGTTCTTCGGCTCCGGGCCATCGCTTGTGCCAATGTCCGAACAAGTAAAAGCGCATGATTTCTGACAAAGACCAGCCGCTGACTGAACATCTTGTAGTTTACTAACTACTACTAACTGGTACCCTCGAAACTGGTAGCTCGAAACCAACACGGGGCGTCTTGAACAAACAGTTATTATTGGTAAATAAATATATAAAATATATAAGATATAAAATATATTATTCGAGTCGAAATAATTAAATTGCAGAAGTATATAACTGTTTGTTCAAGACGCCCCGTAAAAGGGTGTAATAAAAGATTGTCATTTAAAGTGCCTTTTGAGATAATATATGTCTAACGTATTTTTGTCTAGAATATCCGATATTTCAGTAAACTTTTAATGATTCGAATAATTGAACACGAGTCATCGATTAAACAAATTAAAAAAATCGCGTAATTTACGTACTTTATATTTATCGTATAGATTTCTGTCATTATGTTAATATATATATGTAATTAGCAGTCTAAGTGCTTGGCAACAGACGGCAACTAAAGTTGGAAGTTTGCCAAACGCACACCTCTTGCGCTCTCAAAAATCTGATACGGTTGCATTTTGTCATCTTTCTTTTTCTTTTTACTGAAAACAGCGTCTCGGTATAATAGATTTTACGGTTTTTAGCTACGAAGTTGTCAAATGTATATAACTATTTATGGTAAGGCCGAGAACTGTTATTTCAACGGCAAGTTTAGCTTTTTTAATAAGCGTAATAATATAATATGCAACCGAGGAAGTTACAGTAGTGTCACATATGTTTAGTTTAGGGATTACCTACCAGCTCAAAAATTGCAATCAATTTCATCCTTAGACCGTTGGCCAGGAATTAACAAAATATGACTAAAACCAATACAATAATTTCTTTTAACATAATTTCTTTAAATTATGTGTCCAAAAATAAAACCGTCAATTAAAACCATTTCCTTTGCCATAAATTTACTATAGAAACGTAAACAGGTCAGGACACCATAAATTAACAACTAAATAAGTTCTTACTACCTGTCCTAAGCCGTCGTAACTTTTGTATGGCAGTAATAGCGTCGTGCAATTCTGTAGACCGACTGAATATAGCAGTTGCAGTTGCTATGAGTAAGCACTCGCCGCAGAAACCTCAAGGTGATTTGAACGCCTTGAAAATTGTAGGCTAATGGTGCAAGGATTACAGATTTACTTATATAAACCTCTCCTATAAATCTCCCATTCAAAATAATTTGAAAATGCATGTATCGCGTCTTTTGCTTTAATAGACTTGAATATATTCTGTATTGTAGTTCAAATACTGTCATCCAATCCTGAGCTAAACAGTGCTGGTAATAAGAGCACATATAGACACATTGTATGCCTTAATGTTATAGAAATAAACATAGATATTCTGCATCAACCAGGCTAATGAAACCATGAAGTTCATCACTGAATGAATGTCCTTGATGGACATTGCACCTTGGGCTTCTCTTAACAATTACGCGCTCAAACTAAAAGTAGAATTCTGAGGCGTAAATAATTCAAATTGAAATTCACATCTATGTAAGTATACAATCTAATATCCGCTTAATATTACTACGAAACTCTAGCTTTTTAGAGCATAGTATTTGAAGCTTCATGTTTGCGAGTTAAAACAT
The DNA here is from genome assembly GCA_944739405.2 of Euclidia mi. Classification (NCBI taxonomy): domain Eukaryota; kingdom Metazoa; phylum Arthropoda; class Insecta; order Lepidoptera; family Erebidae; genus Euclidia; species Euclidia mi. The sequence continues at coordinate 10,647,000 of OX123185.2, forward strand.
GGAATGGCAATTTCTTTGAGACAGGGTGTAAATTTATCGTTTGGTGGCCGAGAATTTAAAGATAGCTATCAAAGTTAAATGGCCTGATTTTTTATATATTCTGTTAAATTTAATCATGCTTAATTTATTCACAAGCAGCTTTCTTATTGTTTTGAGGCCGATAGATTGCTACGCAGAGGGTCTCGGGTTCGAATCCAAAGCACGCACCAATGACATTTCAGAGATAAGTACGTATTAAATTGTTAACTCTCGCTTGCTAATCGGTGAAGGAAAACATCGTGAGGGTAACCTGCATGTCTGAGAGTTCTCTATAATGTTCTCGAAAGACATGTGAAGTCTGCCAATCTGCACTTGGCCAGCGTGGTGGACTGTGGCCTTACCCTTCTCATAGTGAGAAGAAGCCCGTGCCCAGCAGTGGGACAGTATAAAGGGCTGATGATGACTTTATTCATGGTGTGAATTTGAATACTCGCTGTGGCTACGGTAGCTGTTCAACATTAATGCTGCTAAGAACATTTAAACAACTTATAATCAACGGACAAGTACATAATATGTAAGTACTTACAAATGGACGTAATCATTTTCGGATCGTACAAAGTATTTTCTGTGGCGATGGAATCGACAAAACTTGATATAGTGTTATGAAGCAAGGTGACTTATACGACTACACCATCAATGCAGTCAATGATCTTACTAATTACATAAAAAAGTCACCTAAGATAAGGGTGACATTATATTAATTCATAATTTTTGTGTAGCTATTTGATATTCAGCTGTTACACTTTCATATTCAGCTAATTATGCATACTATAAAATTACTATATTTTTATAGTAATAGGAGGCAAACGAGCAGACGGATCGCCTGATGGTAAACAATTACCGCCGCCCATGGACACAAGCAACATCCCAGGAGTCACAAGTGCATTGCCACCCCTTGGGGATGGGAAAAGGGATAGGATAAGAAGTGGGGTGAGGGAAAAGGAATAGGGGATAGGGCCTCCAGCACTCTCACTCACCGAACGAAACGCAACAGTTTAGGTATAGAATATAATAGAATTCGTTTATTATCACACCATAACAGCGCCCAATTATTAGGTACATAATAAGTAAATAGATACATATAAATATAGTAGGTAGGAACACAATCATATCAATACCCACATTCAAAACTATAACTAACTGTACGCCGCCGATGTGACAAAGAGGCAGACATTCAGCGTTGCGTCGTTCGTGACGTGAACGACTTGCTGGTTTTCAATGCCTGCCCCAAGTACTGTTACTTTACGTCGATTTTCTGTGAGAGGGTAGTACTTACCCGATCGAGCCAGCTCATTCATGCTGAAATCAGCAAGGCTCTACTACCTGTGTAAGATACTATTATTTAGTTCTATTTTATTATAGTTTGTACAATACACCCAGCAGTACAATGAACGTGTAAATCACTGAACTAAAATGATGTATGAGCCCACCCGTTCTAATTGGCCAATAAACTGACGCAGTAAAACATAATAAGTGCCGTTTAGAAACAAACTGTCGTGGCGCGTTAATGGTACAAGTCTGTTTACTAAATGTCGTTGATTTCGTTTAATGTGTTGTCAATTGCTTTTTTATGATTATCTTCTTGGAGTGTCACATTATTATATAAACGAACCGCTCTTGGGTTTTCAGAGCCGCATAAATAATCACTTGTCACGTCAAGGAAGTCAATTGTATTATAGTCGATCTATTTTGTGATGCGTTTCGCGCCTTTTATTTCTAGTCTTATTGCACTGGTCTTTATAACTTAATTTTTCATAGATCGGTTTCAGATCAAAACCCAATAAGCTTGATGTAGGGCAGGATCTAAATATAATAGTTTAATTTTTAAGCACAACTTTTGAAGGAGGTTTTTATTGACTAGATGATTCGTACTGACTGGATGGCGAAAGTGGAAAGGCTCTTATTTTTGCGTACCCTGTAGAAGGCCTACTTTCCGCAGTAGACATTAATAGGCCAATAATAATGATGATACTAAATACATTAGCTTTTAGTGACATCTATAAACTTACCAAAGCGTATGCTATTTTTAACGCTTGAGAATATTGTATAAAACTCTCAGATATGCACGTTTTCTAACTGTTAAAGCAAGCGTTAATTAACTATTTATATGACTTCGAAATGAGCGCGCCGCCGCGCCGTAGGCTCGACTTCAAAAGCTTTCTGAGACGAAACTGACGGGGAACCAGTTTTAACCATTTTGAATTAATTAGTATCGTATAAAAATGTAACAATTATATTTTTTAACGGAAATTTTTAGTATTTTTTTTAAATAATTAAAGCCAATTCAAGATTAATTGATCAAATCATGCCTAACTTAACAATAATGAACGCAAGATTTCAACTTTAGCTATCAAACTTCATTGAATGACAACTGTTTCGAATTTAGCTTACAAGATGTGAACCACACACACTAACACTATCAAAGAAGGTTGTATCTACAATACATATTACAGCGTTCCTTAAAGAATGTGACTCAACATCCTGTCTCATCTGTACCAGACTCTCCATAATCTTTGCCCGTGCCGAAATATATTGCGCGGCTCATTAAAACTGTAATTAAGTTTCGCACCCGGGATTCGAACGTATAATCCTCAAGCGCGAACGGCTTAAGACATAACAGTGCTTGCCAAATATGGCAGTCTATTAACCAACTATAACCCGTAGTTGCCATTAAAACTTAACTTAACCTCTTGTATGCCGGAATACCAGACACAATTAAAAAGCTATTGTGTCTCGTTGAGATCTGCGTTCCGGCATACAAGGGGTTAATAGACTATTTGTGTGGGATTTTTCCAAGTTCCCTTAATGTCTCGCGTTTAATGTGTTTTCTTACGCTTAGTAGTAGATAAGGATTGGAAAAATAAAGTGTGCTGTTGTGGTAGGCTAATGGAACGTTATAATGTACCTGTTTTTTGCGCTGGGTAATGTTTTTCATTTTTAAGAGCATACTGCATCTGCATAGGGCTTCCACCAAGAACTTAGGGTCCCAAGCCAACCTCACCTACAAGTGGTGCACCTGCCGATCAACGGACGAGGTCCTGGTAAACAAAATGTCCCAATAAGCGGCAATAGGCTCGCCACCTATTACGTGGGATCAAAACACTGGCGAAAAGTGGGCGTTTAATATGCCTCTGCCTACCCCTTCGAGGAAACAGGCGTGAGTCTATATATGTATGTAAATTTAGTGACATACTCGTTCATGTTCTATCTTTTATCAAGCGCTTATACTTGCTCCTTCATCTAAGTGTAAAAAGAATACCTAGTACAGTAGTTTAATCTAGGCACCACTTCTTAATCTGGGTGATATTTCGAGTAGTAATTCAGTTCGGTTTTCAACGACTGCTTCGTTGGTCTCACGGTATAAATGTGTGGGATTGGGAGGTCTCGGGTTGGATCGGGCAAAATTTTATTGGGTTTTTCCGTTAGGAAATTTTCAGTCGCAGCACGGAGTCTGGAATTGTACCCGGCACGGCAATAGGCTCGCCCCTTATTACGTGGGACCTCAAAAATCATGGCGAAATGTGAGTGTACTATAACACCTCTGCCTACCCCTTCGGGGATACAGGCGTGAATCTATAAAAAAATTAAATAAAAGCTTTCAACGATCCGGTGGCGTAGCGGCTATGTAAACGACAGCCAGGTCGAACGTCGTGGGTTCGAATCCCGTTCAAGTAAATCATTTGTGTTCATTAATGTAAGCAAATGCATGTATGTGTAGATTAATAAATATCCCCACAGTTAAACGCTTCTCTTGTCTTGTGTTTGTGTTCGTTTGCGAAGCATGTTACTTGACATCTGTTAGTACAGAGTTTCGCAAGAATAAAGTTAATTTAAGCCCTGTCGACTCAAAAACAATGGCCGTCCGAAATATTAAATCTCTCACACAATTTACAGCGGGAAATAAATTATTCGATAGGTATATTAGCGACCTGTAAGGTTCGTAATTATTCACTTGTGTATCTACATTTATTTTACTTTTTTCTCTGCCACATCCACTATTTTAGCAGCTCTATAGACAGGTTTAGTAATACTGGTGATTGGAGAAGAGTTGTGACACTTCTGAAGTTCCTATGACATTTTATTTTGACTTTCAGTGATAAATTATAGAAAATGCGATCATTTTCTATGGTAACAATCATGCATGGTGCGTTACAGAGGAAAGTGAATGTAAGTAAAACGAAAGTTATAGTTTTTTAAAAGGACGAATGCGTTACGGATTGTAATGTTTTGATCGATGGACAGCGAGTGGAACAAGTGAATGAGTTTGTATACTTAGGTACGTTGTTTACAAGAGATGGTAAGAATGAAGAAGATATTGAAAGAAAAGTTAATGCAGGTAGTAGAGTGAATGTAGCTCTGAAGGCGTTTATGAACGTCAAAACGTGTCCAAACAGGCGCATTTGGCTGTGCATAGAGGGGTGTTAGTGCCATCCCTTATGTATGGTAGTGAAAGTTGGGTATGGCAGAAGAGCTACTTTTAAACTACCACGATTTGCACACATACTGAAGATTATATAACGGGTCTGAATCGTGTTAATGAACGAAAAGAAAGACGAAATACCTTTCTATTTTTCCCGACGTTTCAGCATGGGTTACACCAGCCGTGGTCACGGGATGACTGATGTTCGTCAGCGCTGCCTCCGAGAAGTGCGGGTTTTGGAAACTACCCTCACTTTGTCTTCACAATTATTAACATTTATATGTTCGGAACTGTCGGTACTTCGACACACAACACTAATGGTATCTACACACTGGCGCGTAATGTCACCTCGTCGGTGTCGACATTTGCTGATGACAGGATTCCAAGATGTAGATAAACGGTAACCATCCTCCCGGTTGAAATTTGCGTGCTTTTTGATTTCAACCGCTTCCCGTTCTATTCTTGAAAAATAGTGACTGTCTGTGGAGAGAACCTGGGGCCGATGTAGCTCAATCCAGTGATTGGATCCTGACTCCAAATGCTCAGCTATGGCCGACTTGGTGGTATGTCGGTTTTTGACGGCCGTGATGTGTTCCTTAACTCGTACGGCGATGGTCCTTTTTGTTTGCCCGATGTAGGAACTACCACAGCTGCAATCCACCTTGTACACGCCTGGTGTTTGAAAAGAGATGATTATATATATATTATTAACACAATTCAGATCCGTTACATAATCTTTAGTATGGCAGAAGAGACTTGAAAGTAGAATAAATGCTGTAGAAATGAGAGAAGTATGTGTGGTGTATCTTTGACTGACAGAGTAAAGAATAGTGTGATAAGAGAGTGGTGTGGGGTAAAAGAAAATAGACAAGCATCGAGAAAGGCATGTTAAGATGGTTTGGGCACATGGAGATGATGGATGACGAAAGACTGACAAAAAATATATATAAGGCAAATGTGAATGGGACAAGACGAAGGTGAAGACCAAGGCAGACGTTCTCTGACCAGATTGGAGACATTCTAAAAAAAGGACAGGTCAGAAGTACCCAAAACAGAAGAGCATGCATGAGAAACTTGATGGAAGTGAATTAAGCAAGAGAGGTATGTCAGGATCGTTGCAAATGGCGTTCCGTAGTCTCTGCCTACCCCTCCGGGAAACAGGCGTGAGTCTATGTATGTATGTATGATCGCACTAAGCTATCGATGCACGCACAAGCGTTCATTATTGTATGGTTTTTCAATGAGTGACCACAAAAATCTTCCATTTAGCGCTTCGGCGAGTACGCAAAACAAACCCAAAGATATGTCCTAGGTGGGAGAAGTCAGTCAAATCCTTTATCATTGCTGCAACCAAATAAGTAAGAAACATTACTACCGTTTATTGAAACTAATACCTATATCATAACGTTCCAGAAATACTCTTATATACATTAAAACCAACTAATGTAAAAATAAACCAGCCCAAACTACAACTTTGTTACCAATTTACGGAACAAGCGCTGCTTTTATTACAAACAAACCATGAGAAAGGCTTGTGCTCATAAAAATAAACTTACATAAACAGCTATACAGTCCTGATGTAACTAGTAAGCAGAAATATAAGTATCTACTAAATTTTTATGAAGCATAAAGGCAGTCGACGACAGAGAAATAGAATAACAGTAGCCAGATATAATAAAAAATAGTGTACAATTTTTTCGTCTGCCAACAACAACAATTTTGAAGGCATCTTATTTCAATGTGTGAATCTAAGTATCATAACTCGTATGTATATAAGTAATGTATGTCAAGTAGTTGTTGTTATGAACTGACCTAAATAATATGTGGTATATATACTAATATTATAATTTTATTTACTTTTTATTTACTTTTTGCCATAACATTTAAAAGCAACTGTAAAGTAGTTAACTTTTAAATTCCTAGCAAGCTGTGTTTACCTTTAAGTGTTTGTAACGCAAATAGTTGAATAATTGTAAATGTATTGATATATATAAGATACTGTGTATACAAACGTTGGTAAACCTAAATAAACAAAATAAAAAGAATAAAGAGGAAAACTTTGTATTTTTGTTTGTAATGGATAAACTCAAAAACTACTAGACCGATTTAAAAAAATTCTTTCACCATTAGAAAGCTACATAATCTGCGAGTAACATAGGCTATATTTTATTTTAGAAAAAATTGGGGTCCGAAAGATATTTGGGGTTTTCGGGTACGCGAATTAGTTCCCTCAGGACGCGTGTGAAACTGCGGGAAACGGCTAGTGAAATGAAATGAAATGCTAATGCTAATTGAAATGTGTTGTAAAAACTTGTTCAGTGTGCGAAGTTCCGTCGAGATATTATTAGAAGAAAAGATGTTGTCTGCTAGTAACTGGGCATAAATTAATGTAATATAGTTTTAAGTAAGTGTACTCACAAGTATAGCGTATATGTATACGTAAGTAAGTATATGATATTTATAGTTCGTGTGTGGACAGATTGAGATTACAAAATGTTAATACCCTATTTAATTCCGTGAGTGACGAAAGAGGCAACTAAGGAAATTAACGAAGCAAATCTACTATATACCAACCCGTCTGAGCAGCGTGGTGCAGTAGGCCAAACCTTCCCAAAGTCCTATTGTCCATACATCCATACATATAAATAAAATTAGAATGACCGCTTTTTACTAAGTGTACATGAATGTATACACGGTACATAATTTTTGTCTGTCTGTGTTTAACCGGGTACCTACGCGAAGTAGTTCCCTCAGGACGCGGGTGAAACCGCGGGAAACAGCTAGTTAACATATAAAATTAGAAGACGCTTAAGCCCACCAGTGGATAGCAAAATGCTGTAAAGGATACTAGTAAGGTGTGTGATTTATGCGGATGACCGCCGTAGGACTGTGCCGTATGATGTTGGTTATTTTTTTTTTATGGTAATGGGCGTCAAACGACAGACGGATTGCCTGATGGTAAGCAATTACCGCCGCCCATGGACACAAGCAACACCACAGGAGTCATAAGTGCGTTTCCGCCCTTTGGAAAAGGGATAGGATGAGGAGTGGGATGAGGGAGAAGGAAAAGGGGATAGGGCCTCCGGCACTCTCACTCACCGAACGGAACGCAACAGTTTAGGTACTGTTACTTTACGTCGATTTTCTGTGAGAGGGTAGTACTTCCCCGGTCGAGCCGGCCCATTCATGCTGAAATCAGCAAGGCTCTACTATCTTGAGTTATGACCCCACACGGGAAACATCGTGTGATCCAGAAGTTATTGTTAATGTTTGTTCTTTATATCTGTAATTAAAATCGCTATTAATTCCAAGTGACAAGGTTAAAAGGGTGAACATACTCAACACTAAATTAACAGACGCTCAAAGCCTGGTTCTAATAAAGTACCTCAGACTGCGAAATAAAAGTCACATTTTGTATAGACGGGATTTAAAAAGCTATTCACAGTTAAATAAACAACCAGATCAGGTAACATAAGTTGATAATCATTTCAATAGTTGAACCGACAACCTGCAAATACCTACAGGATCCAAATAATTATCATGGACCAAGATTATAATCATATTATTACACAATAGAGAAAGGGATGGCATTGAAAACAAGCGACCTATATAAGTTCTTACTTATATAGGTCAATACCATCCCAAGGTTTTCCCTAATAAATAAGCCAAATGGCAATTTGGTTGGTCCGTTTGTTTGTTAGTCCGGCCCCTAATTCAAAGTAACACAATTTGTACAACAGTGGCGTGTTATTTGTGTTTGCAGTTTGCTGTACACAACCCTGTGTACTGTGTACGTATAAACCCGCCCTTTCAGGTACATGTGTTTGCTGTACACATCAACGGTTTGTTATTAAGATGTCGTTTAAGGCAATGTTGTGTTTCGACGGTCGCTGTGATTTTTATGTCTTTATTCTTTACTTTTTCTCTTTGGTAAGTGAGGTAGTAACTTAGGCTTGCAGACAGTTTCTTAAATAATTCCTTTATGTACTACGTGAGTGAATGGTTGGGTCTTTTGAAATGAAAACACTTTACACTGAATTTATTTTAAGTAGGTTTGCTTTTAGAGGCCTATGTTCAGCAGTGGACAAAGGCGGGCCATAGATGATGATGTTGACAATAGTAAAGATAGTTCATCTTTTCACAAGTCTCTTTCCTGTGTGAGAGACTGTTGTCTGTTAAAGGTAAAACCTGTGTTACAGAGACTGCAAACTTATTTATTTCGCAAGTTCGTTTCTAATTAAATAACTTAAGTAAACATACTTTGCTCGATTCATAAAATGTAGGTACTATGAATGGAACGCAGTTTCCCGACGTGTGATCTGTGAATACCACACTCGGAATGCGCTGTTCAGCAACGAGGAGGTAAAATACAATAAATGCACTAAGTTGCCGCTTTGCTATCCGTGATAGAAAATTATAGTCTACAATTATTTCTGTATTTTTATGCGTTGAATCTATTGAGATTATAATAATACTAATAGTGTCAATATTTTGAGAGATATAAAGGGTTCTTGATGGAAAAATACACAAAGTCGAATGTAAAATTAATAATTTGATTGTTTATTGATCTAAACATGTTTCACGTAAGAGACGTGTAAAATTAATAAAATACCATATTGTAAGTTGCGTAACGGTAACTTATAATTTGATATTTTATTCGACGCGGCAAACGAAAAAAGCACTACTGTCAATTATATGATTTTTAATTTTTCGTACACAATAGGCTGTAAATGGTCACTGATTCGAAGAATTTAATTCAAATTAAAATAGCACCGTGTATAAAGAAAATAAACATTTTAAAGTCAGCTTTTAACTTGCCATAGAAGTCCATTAATCTGAATGTTATACCAGTTTTATTCCCGGTACTACCCTTACAATTTGAAGGGACGACGGATTATCCCATCAACAAAATGCCATAACGGTGAGACGACTTAGAAATAGCTGCAATTGTGAAATAAATCTAAATTGGCAATTAGATTTGCGCGCATTTTCTATCTTGTTGGTTATTTTAAACAAAGAGCAAATAAGAGGTTCTCGCATAAATTCAAACGATTAAAACCTAAGAGCTTCTATTATAAATCGTAAACTAAATATATCTAGTTCGATATTATTCGCATTTTCTATCTAATTGGTTATGAAGGGGTCTAAAATGGTGAACATAATATGATAGACATGTTGCTTACTATCAAAATAATTTAATTTTGAAATGAAATTGATATGATTTCTTCCAATCACTGTCCTGTCTTACTATATTAGTTGTATGTTACACTAAAGTTAAGACTATGAAATATTATAGTATCCCAAATCTAGTATTACAAACATAGAACTAATTCAATACTCATATAGTAAATAATGCGGAGTATATAGGTATAGTAAATAAAATCAAGACTTTAAGCACATTCACACTTCCATACTCACAAACTCTCGCGAACATAATATTAGTGGGAAAAGGAAAGTCGGGTTAGAATTTTGAATTTAGTTATTTAAGTATAGAAATGATTGTTTTAATTAATGTGTAAAAAGCCACTTAGTTATAGTTCGTTTTAATTCAATTGCCTTTACCTACTAGACGGTTCTTTAATGTTAACTGACTGAATTCAATCGGATTATTTCAACTAATGTCTATCCGCGGCTTAGCAGGGGTTAAGGGTCAAATATGAAATTGCAAACATTATACCTATTTGTAAATCTTACTTTAAAATTAAACGATTCCCTTCCTATTTAATTCTTTCAACTTTGGCAATTCAAAGTCAATACTAACATCAAGGAGAAGAGTGAATAACATCCGTCAAAAATTCCCGATATTTAGTCAAGAGATTGTTATAATCCATGCGATAACGGTGTACGACTTAGCTAGACTATGAAGCGTGGGTTAGGTTGTGAATTATGCCAATGTATGCCTCATGTAATCAGCTGCCTTAGACGCCAAGTGCAGTGCAACTGAGGGCAACACGAACATTGATTGACGATCTTGACTACAAATATCTGGAGCAAGGTTTTATCATAAATATAAAATTTTCGTTGAAAAGACAACTCTCGCACTAGGAATAAATCCTGTGATAACTAACAGTCAATCAGCAGACCCTGATTACTGACAACTACGTAAATAGCAGCTACAAAACACTCAGCACAATTTTTAACTCGAATTCTAGGAGGAGCATTATTACTATCAAAATCAATCAATACGCAGTTATTTAGTTGTGCTAGTAAACAGTGGTTGAGCCACACTGTTGAAGAATTTTAATGTCGTTGGTGCTTTTTTGTCAACAGTGTCTACACATTATCAATGGCGGTGGTTTTAATGCAACGTTAACTTATTAACGCTGCTTAACTTTAATGCTATTTTACTTTAGTAGAAATATTATAACGGCACACGTCAAAAATGAACCATCGGCTAACGTATACAGCTTAATAAATATTTGATCAAAAGATACAAAGTTATCTTTTGAACAAATGTCTTAAATTTCTCAAAGAGAATAATATGCATCAGAGAGGGAGTTCAAACCATGCACTATTTAACCAATACATCAATAATAAGCTGACGACTACATAGAGACATGATAAATGCGTTTACAATAAAGATGTTGATTTTCAGCTCAACTCACAACAAGCAGGATACTGCATCTTATAACAGCAGTCACTTCCATTAGAGTATTCTCAAGTTGCAAACTTTTTGGAAAAATGACTTCATTATGGTATGAAGTTAACTACAATATTATCTATCTTTCTGTAAAAATAAATCACTTGAAAATACAACTCTTATCTTCTAAATCGCGCCTAAGTACTTATTTACCAAAACACTATAACCTAAAACGCACGCAATGTATCTGAAAATCTAAACTAAGCTATTTTACAACGATAATCCCATAGCAATGATATATTGTATCCGTTTTCATCAATCAGGTCAAAATGTGGAGGGCAATTACGTGCTCAGGTGTAGAGAGAGTGGCGTATGCTGGCATCAAGCCAAATTCTACCAAAACGGGATAAACAATTCTGTTTTCCAAAATTCACTATTAAAGCTACTGGCGTATACTAATAAACGTGCATGCCCGAATAATAACAACCTAAATCCAACCAGTTGATAACTGTGAGATTCTTGCTAGTTCGAAATTCAATTTATATGTTCGCAGACTGTCTCGTGTATAAACCAGCTAGTAACTATTCTGTTTACTAGGTATTGATGGGAATTCAATTAGAACAGGTAGGAATGCGATATTCAGATAATTCTAAATCAATAAATTGGGTTCAGATTAGGACATTCTTGTTTAAACGTGAAAATCTTTAACCAAAGGTTAGGACATCTGAAATTTCGACGTTTTTTTAAATAATATTAGGCTCTCATCTTAAATTTTTACTACTGTTTCTAATCACGATAATTTCAAAAGACAAAAATGCCACTTTCTGGCTTGACTTTTCAAACAGCTCGTATATCATCGCTCAAAGACTTTTTATTTCAAAAAATGTTTATACTAGACCTGAAAACCTTCAAAAAAATTATACCATAACATCGCTCCGCTAGGACGTGAAAGCAGGACAAATAAAAACCAAACACACTTTGTTATATCCAATATTTGTATCGATTCACAATCCAAAACATAACATATTAAACGATATCAGTAAAATTTAAACAAAATTGCCATTTCGTTCCTCTCAACAAAACAACTCTTTACAATATTAAGGCAATCTCGCTAAGGGATCCAATAATGGATGTAAGTGCAGCTAATCAGGCCTGTTTGATACAGTTGTTAGCTAAAGGGTCACCGGTCAAGATAACGCTGAGCACACAATTTCAATAATCACTGTAATGAGCATCCTAATGGCAACCAAAATGAACTCGGCCAGGAGAAACGTACAGTGCGAGAATTTGAAAGTGACTGCGCTGGAGATATTTTTGAAACGTAATTTTATGATGGGTGGTTCGGCGATACACCGAAACCGTAGGTAGGTTCTAGGCGATTTGGAAAAAATGGACTGTATTTAAAGGAAGAGGATGTAGGAAGAGTTGATTGTGAGTGGGTATAGGATATTTCAAGGATGGAGGGCACTCACCTTATACGGCAATCTTCTTCGTTTCCGAAGGGCAGTCTCCTGGTGGTTTCGTGATGCAGCTGCTTGTTTTCACTTCACTCGCGAGCGGGTTTTCCTTGGTGGAAGCGGTAATAATCACATACAGCAGTGCGGCGCGGTACGATATAGCGGACACGTTCTCAGCGAGCGGAATGTTCTGGACAGTCACTCGCGTCGACGATCGCGGCGACCAATCAGGCGAAAGGCAGTGCCTCTTCCAGGGAGTGGGATAGAGGGAGACGGAAATATGGTATCGCTCACACTTGTACGTGGAACGATTGATGTTGATGCGATTATTTATAGATAGGAAGGTAGATGGCGCTACCATATCCCCCCGGCCCTAAAGGGTTGCCTTTAAAAAAATAGAATTGAACTTAGCTATGTTGGGTGTACTACCGCATAACCCCTCAATAGGCTAAGACAGCGATATGACAATAAAATTAATCTAAATTAACTTTAGCGAAAACTACAAACGCAATAATAGCGAAAACTACTAACTAAATACTTAAACTAAGAGGTAGGTCCAACTTCAGGCTAGATCTCACTGAGTTGGAAGCGGACGCGAGTTGATCAGTGCCTCGACTTGTGCAAGGACAGTTAAAGGCTCTTCGTAAGAGAGGATCTGTTGACCTATAACTTTGAAGTGATGCGTTTTAATTACTTTGACCATGCTTGCCCAACATCCACCGAAATGTGGTGATGCTGGTGGAATAAACTTCCAGTCAATATGATCTATGGAGAGTTCTTCCTGAAGACGAGTACGATAACCCGCGACGTGATTGAAACAAGTAGCGGGAACAAGTTCAATTAATTTACTAACGTGGTTGGCGACAAAAGTCTGCCTGCGATGAGGAGAAGAATGAATCCAAGCGAGCTTTGGAGTCGGAAAATGCGTATATTTATTAATAGAGTAGTGGGGCAAAACTGTGTCTTGAACCTTGTGGAGCAACTGAGACAGCAGAAGGGCCGCGCACAACTCCAGTCTCGCAACCGAAATGGTTTTAACAGGCGAGACCTTAGACTTGGCACAAACTAACTGCACCAAGTAGTTAGAACCAATGCGGACTTGCAGATATACGACTCCGCCGTAAGCACGCTCGCTGGCGTCAGCGAAACCTATTAAGTTGATGGTACATCCATCTACCAACCCAAGATGACGCGGAATAGTAATTTGATTGAGCGCGGTAAGCTCAATACAAACTGGCCCCAAGCGGCGACAATATGGTCAGGGGGTGTTTCATCCCACTCACACTTTGATAGCCAAAGCTCTTTATTCAAGAGCTTGGCGTACAAAATTGTGGGATCCACAAAACCCATTATGTCCCATAGTCGAGCCACTGTGGACAGCATAGTGCGTTTGGTGCACTTATCATCTGGTGGTGAGACGTCAAACCGAAAACTATCACAGGATTTGTCCCAGCGTAAACCGAGAACCTTATGCGGTACAGACTTCTCAAACTCAATGTCTGGAGAAGCTTTATGAGAATCTGGTATGCGTGCGAGAACCTCCTTAGAGTTGCTTGTCCATTTGACAAGATCAAACTGGCCTCGGTTGAAAAGCTGAATAAGCTCTTCACAAAGCGAAATTGCTAGCGGAGCGGGTATGACATTACAGGCAATGTCATCTATATACAAAGCGGATGTGTAGTATAGTATAGTGTAGCGTAGCGTAGCTTAGCATAGCATAGCGTAGCATAGCATAGCATAGCATAGCGTAGCATAGCGTAGCATAACGTGGCATAGCGTAGCATAGCATGGCGTAGCATAGCATAGCATAGCATAGCATAGCATAGCATAGCATAGCATAGCATAGCATAGCTAATTAGTGCTTTAGCTTACACACAGTTTTAGCACCCACCTTGATCTCTTGAAGAGCAGAACAACAACAAGACGTAATACAATGAGAAGTATGTAACGTAGGTACGGTACCCATAATCACATACCCAAGTACCGTCTCAATAGCGGGCGGTAAATCATATCGCTCACTACGTACTATGTTAGTTAGTAGCAAGTGCGGCAATATTGACGCTCCGATCAAAAGATCAATGCCTGCCGGATTCGCAAACTCCGCGTCGGCTAGCGGCAATGACTCGAGATGAGTGAGTGATGCTACGTCTACATTAGCGTTCGGCAATGCGTCCGTGATACGCTCCACGATAAGCGAAGAAATGTTAAAATTAATATTCCTATCAAAACGCGAATGTATTTTAATATCTACGGAACCCCTGCAATGCTTTTCTGATCCGCCTATCCCTTTGACGGTTGAGTTAGTATTTTTAAAGTTATTCCATAATCCGAGGCGTTTGAAGCATTCCGATGTTATTAGATTGGTCTGAGATGCGCTATCTAGCAGACAACGTACCATGTGCGGCGATCCATTAACATCATATACGATAACTTGCGCTGTCGCTAACAGTACCGTCTTAGTCGCCGTACACTGCGTTTTGGCCCTGCGCAGATCATTATAGATGCGCGAGTGCCGTCCTCGCGTGCGCGTCGCCCGCGCAATGGATGTCGTACACAACGATACTTCGCCCTCAGACGCGGAAGGCGCAGCTACCGTGTTCTGCACTTGCGGCGTAAGTGTGTCAAGGTTAGCGGCTTGACTTGACAACGGTTTACCTTTGTCGAAATGTAACAGTGTATGATGTTTTTGATTACATGAGCGACATCTCGTTCTACTAGAACAATTACTCGTTTTATGTTTTATGCTTAAGCAATTAATGCAAGCTTTGTTATCTTTTACGCATTTAAAACGAGCGGTTGCATCTGACTATCGAAGGCGGGACACTTGTATAAGTGGTCGTGCACTATATTACTGCACAGACACTTCTGTGAATTATTACTATTAGATTACGAACATGTTACGTAAGATTGTGGATTAGGGACCGAGTTATTACCACTATTTCGCGATTTATTCAACCTTTGTTTGTTGCTGTTAGTGTTAGACGGGCCAGGTGAACCAGACTGCGTATTATAAAATATTCGACACTGATCTTTTATGAACGAAATAAAACTATCTAGTGTAGGTATTTTATTATTGCGTTCCGTCATCTCGAATGCGCGAATTGTATCAGTGTTTAACTTTTTTAAAGCGAGTTGAGGCAACATAAAGTCGGAAAGATCTTCTAATTTTAAATTCCTAAGAGAAATAACCGCGGTTACGAAGTTATCAATGAACAGCTGGAAATTCGAAACAGACGTGGCACCGGACAATTTAAGATTTAAAGCTTGATCAAAGTAAGTAGACGCTAGAACGCGCGTGTCCTGATATCTGTCAAGTAGTGACTGAAATATGACCTGATAATTCTCAGCACTGGGTGTGACACCTGCAAATACGGACTGGGCCTTCGGTGAGTTTACCTATTAAATAGTACAACCTGTCAGCATCTGTCAGAGAACCATTATCGTGCACTGTAGACTTAAAACTCGCATAGAATAACGGCCAATTTCGTATATCTCAGTCAAACGACATAATCTCGATTGGCGGTAATCTCGGTTTGCGGGCAACGGGCTCTGCTGAACATTTACCCTCCAATTGCGATTGTATACGCTTAATAATACAATCAAGATCTGCGAATGAGGTATACGACTGATATTTCGGTTTTTCATCAGGATTGATAGAAAGTAATCTTGCGTTATAATCGTCTAACAACTTATGAAAATCTGTTCGAAAACTATCTACTGTTATACAATAACTGAGAAATACTTCGCTATTACTGTCAGACATAGATGCGGTTTTTGATCGTTCATAGATGTTTTGTATGCGCTCAAATAGAATATTGCGTTTTGCTTCTAAGATTGTCAGCTCTTTGTCTTCCGACACGCGTGACTTCTTTTGTTGTGACATGCTTACGTAAGTATAAGCTAATGAGAACGAAACAAAATAAGAATATCTAATGTACCTATTATTTTACCTAAGTAGGCTAAGTAGGCAACACTTTAGAGCTGAGGAAATAAAAGTTGCTCGAAATATGAGATTTACAAGACAACTATGATAGTTCCAGAATTAATAATTTAATAAGTAGGTAGCTACATAAAAGTTTACCTACTGATGCGGGCGGAAATAACCATGTGACGGTTATGTGAATATATTAGGAGTATAGCTAGGTGCTATAACTGCCTAGGTATAGCGATATAACGTTTAAAAACGTAAATGAATCCGACTCGTATGGATCAAAAAAATGGCTCGGCGATACACCGAAACCGTAGGTAGGTTCTAGGCGATTTGGAAAAAATGGACTGTATTTAAAGGAAGAGGATGTAGGAAGAGGTGATTGTGAGTGGGTATAGGATATTTCAAGGATGGAGGGCACTCACCTTATACGGCAATCTTCTTCGTTTCCGAAGGGCAGTCTCCTGGTGGTTTCGTGATGCAGCTGCTTGTTTTCACTTCACTCGCGAGCGGGTTTTCCTTGGTGGAAGCGGTAATAATCACATACAGCAGTGCGGCGCGGTACTATATAGCGGACACGTTCTCAGCGAGCGGAATGTTCTGGACAGTCACTCGCGTCGACGATCGCGGCGACCAATCAGGCGAAAGGCAGTGCCTCTTCCAGGGAGTGGGATAGAGGGAGACGGAAATATGGTATCGCTCACACTTGTACGTGGAACGATTGATGTTGATGCGATTAGTTATAGATAGGAAGGTAGATGGCGCTACCAATGGGTAAAGAAAAAGTTATGATAATCAATTGATTTGTAACTTTATACTGTTTATGCGTATATGTGAGTGGCAAGCAGTAATAATGAAAAGCAGATTTATTATGGAATCTTCATAGGAACGCATAAATTGGCAGTAGCATAAAATGTTGCACAACTTTCGTATTATTTTAACAAATTATTAATGCTATTTAAAACAGTTCTCCATTTTCAAATAGGATGAATACTTTTTAATAAAAGAGAAATTAAGAATGTACAGTTAAAAAAAACAAGTAGAATGTTAAAAAGTCAGTATAATTGAAATGGTTATATTTATGGTAACATCAAACTAAGAAATCGTTTGTTTTATGTCATGCTGGATGGATATTTCACCGTTTCTGCCTGATCCCTTTGACATTTTGGCAAACCATTTTTTATTTATTTATAGACTCTCGCCTGTATCCCGAAGGGGTAAGCAGATATGTAATATTACACCTACATTTCGCCATAAATGTTTAGGTCCCACGTAATTAGGGGGCGAGCCTATTGCCGTACAAATCACTTCTAAATGCACAAAGACTCGAAGAAACGTACATGGCAAATTTTAGCCTCTAGCGACCAATAGTTTGGGCTATGCAGTCAGTAATGCAAGAATTTTATATACACAGATATGTCATTTAAATAATCCATTAAGTAAGTACTAATGTATCTAAAACTATTTCAAATATCAAAAGCCTTTACAAATTATAACGGTGTCTATTTCATAGAGCCTATAGTCCATTTACGTCCACCAAACAGAGTCATACCCAGATATTTGTAGCAAGCGTACTGTATTGTTCGTTTGTGATAGCACCCGTGTCAACGTATTGTATTTCAGTTTATTATACCATGGACAAAATATAATGTCAATACCTATCTATTGAGAGTAAAATACGATGATTTACGTAAAGTAAATAATATTTTTTTTGAAAAACTGGAAGTACATATTTTTCGTCATCAGGAGAACTAGTTAAAAGAATATGATAAGTCTAAACTTTAGTATGCATTCCATGGTTTCATTACCGACTTTCAAGTTCCATCATGAGACAAGGCCCGTAGTCCATAATTATGATCATATTACTGTATTATCAGCTAATTTACATAATACCATTTCCAGAAGTTCAGTGTCTCAATTAAAGGAAGTGGGCAAAATTAAGGCTCACGCCTGTATCCCCAAAGTGGTAGGCAGAGATGTAATATTAAACCCACATTTCGCCATGAATTTTTAGATCCCACGTTATAGGGGCCGAGCCTACTGCCGTTACCGGGTACATCACCAGACTCCGTGCTGCTACTGAGAATTCGGAAAAACCCAGTAACACTTTTGCCCGACCCGGGAATCGAACCCGGGATCTCCGATCAGCAGTCGTATACGCTATCCACTGGACCACGGAGGCAAAATTAAGCTTCTCAGATTTGATTAAATAGTTACAGGCCGATCCAATACAAGCGTGGTAGCAAAATATTTTTTCTTAAAAATCAATGAGAAGAAAATATTCAAATATTAGATACATATATAGCACTCAGCTTGAAAATCCGAAAAGCTAGAAGCTTGCATTGTATTTATTTTGCAGCAAAGTAACAAAGTGGGTATTGCCAAATGTACTACTTTTCTAGAAAATATTTAATATATCCAAAGCTTGGTTGGTTAGCAATGATAGAATGTTTTGAATCCAAATAGCAAACAAATAAATTAGGTCAGAGAACAAAAGATCTACCTTTGCAAAATGTAGGAGGATATTGTTTTTATTTACCCGTTTCAGTTAACACTAACTCTATCTAAAATCTTACACAATATTACACATCGATATTTTACTCTCTGTACGGATTATATCACTTTTTGTTAGATTTTCAATAATTAACATATTAAACTGTCTTCTAAATAAAAAAGTAAAGGGTTCTCAAATCCGTGGTAAATTTTCGCGATTGTTACTTCAGAACTCGAATATTCATTTTATTTTCTTTGTTTGGAAGGACATATCTTTCCGTTTGCGCCATTCAAGTTTTAGACTGATTATTTTATTCTGTTAAAATTGTTACAAGCGTGGTTACGGCCAGATTTTAGATCTTTCAGTTTTAATCAAATTACAGTAAAACCGTAATAAACCGTATTTAAGTCGGTAACGGGCGTATAATTTATATGTGTAAAAATATCCTACTTAATTTCCAGCTGTGTTGATCTTGCAAACCAATTGCTAACTCGGTTGTTTGACTTGATCACACAGTGAATTTTAACTAGACAGCCAAACTATATCATCGTCCCAGCGTTATCTCGGTTGCATCCATGACTTTCGACTTGAAGTTCAGGCTTCTCTTCCTAGCCTTAACAGATAGGCTTTCCACAGAGCAATAGCCGTCTGACCTCCTCAACCTGAAGAGCCAAGCACTGTCTTATACTGTAACACTCATAGCCTGACTTAGCTTGCCAAATCGCAAAAAGTCGGCAAAGATAAGCAACGCTTGCACAAGGCCCCATTTGGATGGGCGACCACGCGTAACATTTACTTCAGAACACCACCGTGCTTAGGAGGGCACGTAAAGTTGTCGGTTTCGGCATCTATTCAAGAATCATTAGGCCATTTCTGGAAAACTCCGCCACCAGAGTTGGCCACACGTAACACAACACTGCCAGCCATATTAGCATCTCGTTTGCTAACAGACTAATTTAATGCACTAGATACATTTATTTTCCAAACAAAATCAACTATTACATAAAAAGCAACTTAATTATGTCCTAAAATTAAAATAAGCCTAATCAATATATACAATACGAAAAATAAATTAAAATTAAATTTAGAAGGCGTCATGGAAGTCATCCGCATCGCAGTCAATCGGAAGCGTGCCCAGAAGACTGGCGGCATTGCCTCGTTGTATAGCAATGCTTCCCTTTTGTGCTAAATACGTGCCAGCCCTCTGGTCACCCGAGGCGTCGATCAGTCTCTTTGCGAGATCCCTAAAAAGGGATCTCGCACTTGGACCCCTGGCCCCAAGGTTTCGACCCCAAACGGCTCAAACACATAATCTCCTACAAGATGTACGTATTTGCGCCGTTTGAGGGTCTCTGCTGAAGCAGCAGCAGCGCCCGCACAACCTGCTGTGCTGGAAAGATGGGATGGCGCAAGGGTATCGACACATGTCGCGTCCCATACCAAAGGCCTACCCAGCTTCCACGGCAGTAAAGACATCCCGTCCGGTCTCTTGCCATCGTCGCGTGCCAAGCCCTGAGGTTCAAGTTGGGCTGGAACGCCAGCGGTGACAAGAGCACGGCGCAGAATGTCGTTGAGGTTGGCGTATCGTGAAATACGACCCGCGCTCCTGCTGCATGACAGATCATGGTGACCAAGGCTATCGACAGCCTCTCCGCAGTGACAGCGATGCGGAGAGACACATGACGCGCCTAAATGGAGGCAAGTAGCGAAGCGGAAGGTTGTATCGTCCAACATGGTACCTATATTGGACGATGGCAGTGCCTGAAGCCAGAGGCCCCATTCCCATTCTCCCACAGCCAACAGGCGAGCACGCTCCGCAGCGTTGGCCGATGTATTGAGGAGTATTTCTCGAACCACGCTGCAAAGCGGTCCATCGCATTGCCTCTGGGAGAACAACTTTCGGGGTAACTCAGTTCCTGGACAAGAATTTCTCCAAGCGTTCATGGCATCGGCCTTACACGGCACCTCAGAATCAACCAGTGTAGGTGCTAAGATTTTCCTGGTCAATTCTGCTGTGCTGTGGACCGATGACAAGAACGCTGGCAGGCTCACGTTAGAAATTTTGCGAACGCCGAGGCCACCTAAGCGCACAGGTAAGGATGCCTGTTGCCACACTCGGTCGTTCAAAGCCACATTCAAAATTTTACTTTGGGTATTCTGTAAAATTTTGTCAATTTGAATGAGTGGAGTCGGATTTTTCCAAAAAGGTGAAGACCGTAACGCGTGTGTAAATTTAGGGACAAAAAGACAATATCGAATAATAGTAAAAGCCGAATGTATATTAATTTTGAGTAGCCTGTCTGAAACATCATTAAAACTTTGAATTTTTTTCTGTATAAAGGTATCAAAACCGTCGTCTAAAATTGGGGACCCCAGGAGGCGAAGAGAACTTTTTTCAACTTGGGTGATATTGGGTGCCAGATATTGGAGTTTTGAAAGAATAGAGGATTTGTCTAAATTGTCATTAATAAAAATTTCGCATTTCCTTGTATTCAACTTTAAGCCTATGGATAAAAATTTGGATTTCATGAATGCCAGATCTTTATATACAGTGTTTACGTCACCTCCCAGGGTTCCATCACCGAGGTACCAGATGTTTAATTTTGAATTTAGTTGGTTTATAACTGGATGGATAGCCAAACTAAAAATTAGTGGTCCAAGAGGGTCACCTTGTTGACAACCGACGGCAGATTCTAAAAGATGTTCCTTGTATATTAATTTAGAAGGGTGTCTGTAACATTGCGAAAGAAAATTGTAGATTTGGGGTGTTTCCAATTTAACTTGTGTCAACAAGGTGTCTCTATTGACTGAGTTAAAGGCATTCTTTAGGTCAACCTTCAAGACAACCTCACCTCCATTACAGTCAAGGTACGTTGACAAGGCATGTACAGCAGCCTCGCAGCCTCCTTTAGAACCAAATCCCAGCTGTTGTGGCTGAAATTTACAAGAAAAGCTGGTGTTAAAATGGCGACGGCATATTTTAGCTGCCATACGCCTGTACGTGCACCCCACGGCAATGGGACGAATGCCACCATCCCGCTTTCGTAAGGCGCACAGATTAGTGCCATACAAAACGTCGACGATGGCATCGTTCACATTGCTGGAGAGCATGAGATTAGTAACGCATTCATACACAAAATATAAAACCTAAAAATGAAGTAATATTTTAGAGCGTATCTGAATAAAAATCCAATCTATAGCAACAATCCCCTAGAATATTTCACGAGCAGGAAGCAATATTTCTATCAGTTTGTAAGCGTTCGACTACAAAAGTCAATGTGTTAGCACCTGCAACTACAAATTAATTGGCTATAACGGAGAAAATATTGTTGTTGGTGACAAACACGCTGAACCAAACCTCGAGCCAAAAAACCTTAACAAAATCTAGCTAAATTGAGGGTACATTGAGGTCTTTGGCATAATATATTTTCTAGAAACCGTAAATAGTACAAGCTATGGTATTAAGGAAAACTTTTGTCTGGCAACAGGCTATAAAAATCAGGAAATGGTGTAGTTAATGACTCCGAGAGCGATTTGTCGCTGTCCGAGTTCCCTTTCGGGTTTTAGTGCATCGGAGCAATATAATTTCTGTCTGTATTATTTTTAAGGGAACTTTGTAAAGCTTTTTATTGCGGCCAAGTAATAAAAATAAAGAACTGGAACAAATTCTTTATTTTTATTAGTTCAGTAATTTTTGATGTTATATCATTAAGAACATGTATAGAAATTGCGAGACACAAGAGCAGCGATAAGCGATAGGTTTCTCAACAAGACTTGCACTAAGTCATGTTATCAGTTCTGTAGTTACGAAATATGAAGCATGGTTCAAATTTTAGATGCAACAACATTTATAAGGGCGGTTTCAGATCAGCGTATTTTTCCGCGCGTATAGGGTCGTTTCAGTTTCGCGTATACGCGCTTACATGCGCGCTGCATGACGCGCTTCAAAAAACCAAACTCGCGAAAATATAATAAATATATAATCTCATTACGTTCAAAACACAGAGTCGATGTCAGATAAAATACGAAAATTGGCCTTCTGTAAAGCTTAAAGAAGTGTATGTGCCCTAGCCCTTCTAATGGTTCTAGACATGTCAAGAAGCTACCGACTACATGCAAATTTTATAAGCATTCATTTTACGTCTAGGTGTTCTCGGTTCTTGGGATAGATTATGGTAGAAACATCGCCAACTCTGAATATGATAATGTAAATATTTGAGTTATGCTTAGGTCTATTTTAATTTGTAACATATTTCATTTTCATAATTTAGCTTTGAGGCAAAATGTTATATTATTGTTTTCTTTGCGATTTATGCAGTGAAAGTTTTATTCAAGCCTGCGTATATAGCGTCGTGGCATAAGGGGTGGCTTCGAAGTATGTCACTGCACTCAGCGTTATAGGTACGATGTCCGTACAAGAACACTTTATGAGATCCACAAATCTAATTTTTGATGTCAGTGTTTGTGATATGTGTCCGCTCTATGTGACGCACAAAGTTGTATTTTGGTGGAATGTTTGTGTACTCAGTAGAGCTGTCTATAGAAATGGATAATACACTCAAGATCTTAAATATATCAAACTGTTTACCCTTAAACATAGTTATATAAACTTTTATTAGATAACTGCTATATATTCTCTGAACTTCGTGATTGCCTGGATTATGGTGTCAGTTGATGCGTACTAAACATTTGAGATTCATAACAAGTATTCATATTAATTAAGGGCTTAAGGCAAAGGCGATAACGGGTCATAAGATAATTTTATTATTCCGATTTTATCAAAGAGAGTGAGCAATTGTATTAGAATTTTTAGGTTAAGAAATGAATAACAACAAAGTAATACGCTTATTTATGTTATGTAGCTTACATTTGAATCGACTAAAAGTGTTTTAATTAGTTAATTTAAATTATATTGTTATAAAAAAGACAACGTAGGGTCCTAACCACTAGACGATCACGGCCATCCGTGTGGTTGACGGCATAGAATACAAGTGTCACCACCCCCTATCTTCCCGTGGGTGTCGTAAGAGGCGACTAAGGGATAACACGATGCAAATACCATCTTTGCGTAGAGACGGAAAACTCGACATCAAACCCTATACGACTGCCTCGTTGGTCTCGCGGCATAGATGTGCGCGTGGGATCGGGAGGTCCCGGGTTCGATTCCTGGGTCGGGCAGTGTTATTGGGTTTTTCTTTCACGAAATTTTCAGTAGCAGCACGGAGTCTGGAAATGTGCCCGGTACGGCAATAGGCTCGCCCCTTATTACGTGGGACTAAAGTATATCTGGCGAAAAGTGGGTGTAGAAATACACCTCTGCCTACCCCTTCGGGGATAAAAGGCGTGACGTTATGTATGTATGTATGTATGTACGTTATGTAAAAAAAGACAATCGGATCGTAGACAACCCATCAAGCAATTCTTTGTTCTGTTAGTCTTTGATTACTCACTTATCATAATTCTAACTCTAACTCGAATATTAACATTGTGTGAGCTAGGCTAGACTATAATATAATATGCAAAAAGAAGTCTATGTTTCTGCACAATACGATATAATTTAGCGGGTCTTAATCGCGTAAACTTTACTTACATAAGGTATAAGTTAAATAATTATTTGTTTCCGATGTTTCGATCGTCTTGCACCGATCGTGGTCGTCTCTCCGCGACCACGATCTCGCTAAATTATTATGTATGATGTATACAAATAGCGAAAGTTTTAAATCGAAGATTTCTGCTCAATCAACTAAGAAAGATACCCGCTTTTGAAAAACTTAAAATAAAATTAATCTTCCAACAGACACAAGACGCCGTCTATTTGTATAAATTAATGTCGTTGTTTTGCTGAAAAAGAAAATTCCATAGTTACTAGATCAAAAATGGTCACTAGGTGATTTCAAAATTCTCGATACTTGTACCGCGGCGCATAACCATATTATTTTAGAGCTTTAGTTATTAGCATTTGTTTAGGTTGCGCCTCAGCGCGAATTAATTGAATATTCTATTGCCCTAAAATAATATAACATACGAGAGCGTATGAGGCATCCAGGAATATGAACAATATGTATTATCTTAGCTTATACTTACCTACTTCCTTAACAGTATTTTTAATATCAGAATATCTAGATAAATTTTCTGTAATAGGTATTAGGTACCTATTGCATTCGTTTGGATAAAATAAAAGGCAAATATTTGTATCTAAAGCTGATAATCTAAAATCAGTCATGTTATTGTTTATGACATCTATAATGTTAGCACTTATTTTCATAAAATGTATAACAATTATTTTGTACTACGTAATGGTCATCATCATCCTGAAGATATCCTTATTGCATCCAAGACTTCGCCTTGGAGACCGGGTCCGCTGCTAGGTTTAACCACGGTAATAATATCTAACAGTATTGTAACTCCATACAAACGCACGAAACTCGAGTTATACCTACGCGCCTCGAGCAGAGTACCCATTAGACTGGGTGGACTGTGCCTACAGTACCCGCAGCCGCTATCGTGCCGCAGCTCGCATGCGGCGCGTCTGGTAGGTATATAACTCACGAAGACGGCCGAGTTACAATACTGTTAGATTATATTACCGTGGTTTAACCATGTGGGTACGATAGAATGTCCACAGCGCGACAGCCCTCTGACTTCCGCAATCCAAAAGGATTCCGCATTCCACGCTGTAGACCATTTTTTAAATATTTTTTATAGACTCACGCTTGTATCCCTGAAGAGGTAGGCAGAGGTGTAATATTAAACCCACATTCGCTAATAATTTTTAAGTCCCACGTAATAGGGGGCGAGCCTATTGCCGTTACCGGGCACCTCACCAGACTCCGTGCTGCCTCTGAGAATTCAGAAAAACCTAGTAACACTTTTGCCCGACCCGGGAATCGAACCCGGGACCTCCGATCAGCAGTCGCATACGCTATCCGCTGGACCACGGAGGCAGCTGTAGACCAGTGTCAGTATATTTAAGGGTACTGACAGATGTTTGACTCATAACGGCTGTCAAACATCTTCGTGATCGGCCGGATCGTCGTCATCATAGGCACAGAGAGGGCAATCATTAACAAGTTATTACGCATATATCTTCGAAAAGTAAGTTATGTGCGTCGTGGGTTGGAATGCTATACCCTGAGTTGAGTCTGCAGCACCTGTTGGCATTTCCACTGGGCTATTGCTGCAGAACTGATAAATAAATGTAACGTAGTCTACAAGTAGTGATGACATACATAATTAGGTATATATATATATATATATATATATATATATATATATATATATATATATATATATATATATATATATAGTCAGGACGTTCTGGGCAGGCGGACGAGTTAAACGTCTAATCCTTTCAACTATCATGGAAATACACACATCAACAAAGTCTAGGGATATCTTAATCCTAAATTATTTACGAGTTTATAGTTTAGAACCTTGTTAGTTTCCACAAAAAGTTTATATACAGATTAAAACCTCTTTTATTCTATTTTCAAAATTTGAACATGGAAAGAAAAAAAACAAAATAATAAACAAAATATGGCGGCAAATTTGCTAGTAATTCGTTACATTAAAGAAAGTTAAAACTGTTTTATTATAATTATTAATGAAAAGGGTTTTTAATTGTTTTTCTTTTTTAATTTAACGTGACGTACGAACTTTAAAAGTCATGTCACGTCGTCATTTGAGTCGAGATGAAATGTTACGAGCCGTGGGCATGTTAGAAAATGGTGCAATTCAACGCGTCGTTGCTGAGGCCCTACATACCAGTCAAAATGTGATATCAAGGTTGTGGTCACGTTATCGCAGTACTGGAGATGTGGCCGAACAGCACACAGGTAGATATCGTGTTACTACGCAGAGACAGGATCGATTTCTCCAAATGACCGCCAGAAGACAACCCAATATCACAGCGCTGCAACTAGTGCAAAGGCTCCAGGAAGACCACCAGCTGCTGGTAAGCGACCAAACCGTGCGAAGAAGGTTACATGTAGTTGATCTTCATGCTCGAAGACCATTGCGTGTTCCAGCATTGCGACGTGGCAATCGCGGTCGGCGGCTTTCGTGGGCTCGGGAGCATTTACCATGGAGTGACGAACAATGGTCTTTGGTGCTGTTCACCGATGAGTCCCGGTTTGGGTTTCACCCGGATTCACGAAGAACACGCGTTTGGAGAGCTCCAGGGAGAGTTAGCCGTCTACGGCACCCTCAGGAGGTCCACCCATACCAAGGCGGGACAATCATGGTGTGGGCAGGAATTCGTCTTGGCGGACGAACCCAACTCGTTTGGATCCAAGGCAGCATGACTGCACAAAAATACCACGAGGAGGTAGTAGAGCCCGTTATTGTCCCACACAGAACTCAAATAGGCCATGAATTTCTACTCATGCACGATAATGCTCCTTGCCATACGGCGCGGCTGGTATCGACCGCTCTCCGAGAGCACGATATTCAAGTTTTGGATTGGCCTGCACAGTCGCCCGACTTAAATCCTATCGAGCATGCCTGGGACATGTTACAACGAAAAGCTTTGAGAGATTTTCCACCAAATTTGACGACTGAACAACAACTTTACGAACACTTGCAAAGGACATGGGACCTCATACCGCAGCAAGACATTGACAATTTAATTTTAAGTATTAACAATCGATGTCGATGTGTAATCAATGTAAGAGGTGGCAACACTGATTATTAATGATTAGATTTTACAAGATTTTTTCCATTTTTATTAAAATTAATAGTTTTTTAAGAAGAAATGTTTGTTGTTATCATACTAATTTTCCATGATGATTAAAAAAAATATTTTTTTTATTTAAAACAAAAAAAAACACGAAATGTTTTTTATTTTTATTAAAGACCTTAAAATAATCTATGATTCTTCTATTTACTGTATCAGAAAATTCTTCATAGATTTTTAGATATTTGATGAAATATAAAATATCCCTAGACTTTGTTGATGTGTGTACAACAGAAAAAACGGCCCCGAGTTCCCAGCGGACAGGCAAAACTCAGCAACGGCAGCAGCGTGGGTTCCAGTTCTAGCCTGTTCAGGGGTGCTAACAATCCCTGGGAGTATCAAAGCTGCCAACAGCATAACTCACAAAATACAACTTTATATATTGCCACCTACAATGCCCGGACACTAAGTGAGGATTACAGGATGGAAGAGGTGCACCATGGGCTGGACAAAATCAAATGGGACATTTTAGGCCTGTCGGAGGTAAGGCAACCTGGTGAGGAGTGTTTAAAATTACGAACGGGTCACACCTTCTATTACAGAGGCGGCCGCTTATACCACTACGCCAACTGTGCAGTCAGTTTCTTCTCATAGTGTGGTTCTCTGATAATAAAAACAAAGTGATGGATTAAAAGGAAGTATCAATATTGACCTGTACCATCCTTCCTATGTGAATGACACAGTAAAACAAAATCATCTGATGGTATTCATTTGGACATTCTAGTTTTAGTAGTAGGATGTTCCGATCGTTGAGGTTGTCTACGACACATCGTCGTAGACACGTTACTAATGGAAATTAGTAACACATTAATTAAATCACATCACTACAATCGTGTCACAACACTACGGCGCCTGCGCACGGGAGCGCGCGCCCTCATCTGTCAGCGATCAGAAGCCCAACGAAACACACGTTCAAATAACTATCGCTTGCGCTGTGAATTGTCTGGCAGTTATCACCTTTGTAACGAACCAGAGTAACTACAAAATACAGTCCACTGAAGAATACCATCTTTTATTTGAAACTGGCTCGAACATGGTCCTTCTACGCCATCTACGAAGGTGAAAAAGTCGTGCGTACGCGTCGTGATCAAGACCGCCGCCATATCAGCCGTTACGAAAATCGACGGACTCAGCTCAGCGGCGGGCTTCTAGAAAAATCTTCACGGCGACGGCGAGGACAACGACGGTCGACGTGCCACGACGGTGTCAGCGCGACGCATCGCAGCCTCAGGATAACAGATAATCAGACCAATTAATTTTTTCCCTAATTTCATATCAGACTTTTCAAATTGCAACAGCAATCGAATCAGACATCGCAGACCCATTACTTCACAGTACTTATGTTGTTAAACTAAGTACATATCCATTTCAAACAGAATTAATCACAAATATTCAGAAAATAAGCTCAATTAATTTCATACGTCACCTGTCAACTTCTCATCTAACCGTTCATGTAATTTTTTCAATCTTTCTAACGTCGCCTTATCATTTACAGCATCACAATTGCTTGCCGTGCAGCCGTGACGTGCTTGAATTGCCAGCCGCCGGTCTCAAAAGGGAGCTACCACGTGGTCGCATGTGCATGCGCCCTAGGCCTTTGCCCTCCACGTGTTATCTGTGCACCCACGCTTTGCACAGCCCTGCTTTATGCCGCTTGCTGCACTGCACGCTAGTATAAGTATTGCACAGTTCTTTTGCAAGAAATTTGTGACATCATTTGCCTGCCTATCATGTTCATTTCTTGTGCAACATTGTGTGTCCTGTATTCACAGCAATGGCCACCAAAGTTAACAAACCTGACAGTACAGAATTAATTAAACACCGTGGCATTGTAAAAAGGAAACTCACATTGTTTAAAAAGTACATCAACTTAATTTTGCCCAATGAGCCATTAACAGAAATTCAGGTCGTTGACTTAAATAACAGACTGTCAGACTTCAAGTCGATACACGAACAATTTCAGAAAATTCAGACACTAATTGAATTAAACGGTGATATTTCAGAATTCACGGATGAACCGGACCCAGAGAGTGAGCAGTTTGAAAATGAATACCATCTGCTAGTGGCACAGGCTTCCCAGCTGATTCAGTTGAACGACAGGCCGGTAACTAATCCAGAATCAGACAAGGATAACTCAGATGGGACCAAATCTTTTATTAAACTACCCACAATTGACTTGCCACACTTCTCGGGTGATCATCATGATTGGCTTGAGTACAGAGACACATTTCAATCACTCATCACCAGTCACAATTCACTAGATAACATTCAGAAGTTTCATTACTTGCGTTCCTCACTATCAGGCAGAGCATTATTAGTTATTAAATCATTAGAAATGACAGGTGACAACTTTGAGGTAGCGTGGAGATTGTTGTGTGAAAGATATGACAACAAACGACAGTTGATAGCAAATCACATTCATGCATTATTCAACATAAATCACATTCATACAGAATCCTCCCTGTGTTTGAGACAACTACTTGACACAGTTAAGAAAAACCTCAGTGCATTAGCCACATTAGGTGAAAAAACAGAATACTGGGATACATTAATCATACATTTAGTGTCTAGTAAATTCAACCCAAACACATTAGGATATTGGGAAGAATACAAAAACACACTCACAGACATGCCCACACTTGAGTGCCTGAGTAAATTTTTAAGCAATCGTGCTGATGTGTTAGAAGTTCTAGAACAATCAAATGTTGAAAACAACAGCAGATCAGATACTCAAGTAGGACAAAACACAAAGTCATTCACAAAAATGAACACATCAAAAGTACCCACATGTCCATTTTGTAAACAGCATCATCTAATATTTTCCTGTGAAAAGTTTAGACAGATGCCCATACAACAGAGGATCACAGAGGTTCAGAAATTAAATATCTGTTCCAACTGTTTACACCCTGGGCATGATAACAAAACTTGCCGAGGAGGGACATGTAAGTACTGCAACAAAAAACATAATACACTTTTACATTCAGACACACAAAATTCACCATCAGTCACATTCACCAGCTACACACAGAACAAAACAACACTACTATCAACTGCACAAGTCATAATCTTGGACAAACATGGAAAACCACACACAGTACGAGCACTCCTAGACAATGGCAGCACAACTAGCTACATTACTAGGCACTTGTGCTCAAAGTTAGGTTTACCCTTAAATACTAGGGACACCACAGTCACTAGTATTAACAATCAGTCCACACACATAACAAAAACCACAAACATTCACATAAAATCAGCACACAACAATTACAGCACAAACACATTGTGTCTTGTAGTTAATCAGATTTTGAACACAGTACCACACACATTCATAAACAAACACAACATATGTTTACCTAGTTGCATACAACTGGCAGACCCAGACTTTAACATTCCAGCTCCTATTGACTTGTTGTTGGGCGCAGACATATTCTGGCAAGTCATGGGTACTGGAAGATTGGAATTAGGGGAACAGCAACCAGTTCTAATTGAAACAAAATTAGGCTGGTTGACAACAGGCTGCATCTCAGACACGCTGACCAATCAGAACAAAACACAGACTTCATATTTTAATCAGACTTCACACATCAGAAACACACACAGATTTAGGGAAGTGGAAAACATTTCTACTCCTTCAGACATACCTCAGACTCCTCAACAGTCATGTGAGGAAATGGTTACATTAACCACACCGCTTAAACAATCACCAGATTGTTTAAGCCGGTCAGACAAACAGAATAAGAATTGTTTTCTGTACAAAGGAAAACAATTCAAATCACACCCAAAAACACATACACACAAACAAACATGGCAACACACTAAACAGAAACCCCCAGATATCAAATCTAGGGTTGTCACACCATCATCACACAAACATCCACAATTGTGGCTCTCTGGTCCAGGCTTTCTCAGGGATGATGATAGCAGCTGCTGGCCAACATCACCTGGGCATATCAGCAATTGTTCTGACCTTCAAGAACTGCCTCAGAACCACAACCACATACACAAACACAAAATTATTCAATCATACACACACCCAAAGAATTCATACATTAAGAATTACTCAAAACTTCAAGAACTGCCACAGAACCACACACACAAACACAAACAAAAAAACAATCAGTCATACACACACTCCTACAATTCAAAACTTCAAGAACTGCCTCAGAACCACAACCACAAACACAACCACAAGCACAAACACAATATCATTCAGTCATACACACATTCAAAAAATTCATACATTAACAATTCAAATCTCCAAGAACCGCCACAGAACCACAAACAAAAAGACAATCATCACTTTCACACACACTCAGACAACTCATACATTTACAGACAATTCAGAACATCCAGAAACACTAACAAGTTTTAGGAATTGGTTTTAAGAACCACACCACTTAAACAATCATCAGTGTTTAAGTCGGTCAGACAAATAAACAGAATTGTTTCTTCTTCACATAGAAAAATAATTCAAATCAGAACTTTCATAATCAGAATTTCAGAATTCCTAAAACACTCATCAAGTTTTAGGAATTGGTTTTAAGAACCACACCACTTAAACAATCATCAGAGTGTTTAAGTGGACAGACGGATTGTTTTCATATCATAGAAAATGATTCAAATCAGTCAACAATTCAGATACAGATATTACTATATTACATACCTTTCAGAATCAGTATTTCAGAATCACTGGAACACTAATCAGTGTTTACACACTATCAGACAATTTCTCAGAACTTTCAGAATTAATTCACAATCTCAGAAACAACATTCAGAATTACACTCAGACAATTTTTTAATTAATTTACAACTTCACAAATTAACAGACATAACTGACATAACATATTGCAGTTCATATACAATTGTAAAATAAAACACAGTAATTCAGCTTCAAACAATTTCATTTTATTAACAACAGAACTATTTTTAGACAATTAAATTCAGTAAAACATAAAAATTCATTTCTAACAAATCATTACGAAATAAAAAATCATTAATTTCATAACATTAATTCATTTATTATCAGGCTGGTGCTCTCATTCGCGTGGGCGGCAGGCTCGCTAACCCGCGATTACAAAAAAAAAACAAATAGTTTGCAATCATCACATTAATTTGCAAACTCATTAAGTACTTCACATTTCACAGAACATTTTCCATGCTTCTTCACAGTTGCTACCAGTCCCTTAGTCATGACCAAGTAACCATAGGGGGCGTGGTAGTCAATATTGAGTCATACATATGCATTTATGTATGCCAGTTCTAGCTGTCAATCTGGATCAGTTACCAACTTGACGAAAGAATCTTACTTAGCATTACTAAATGCATTCATCAGCTGCTGAGGAACCTGACATCCATTCACACTTTCAGACATTCATTTTCAGACTGTTCAGTTTCAGACTTTCACTTTCAGACTGTTCACGGTCCATAGACATGCAAATTCAGGCAATGGCTTCACTTGTAGTGGCGTCAAATGTTGTCACGGGTTTCTGGCAGAGAATCACAACTTAGTTAGCGGCAGTGCAGCAGAGCAAGGCATCACATCCACTTCATTCCCCCATAGTATCAACACTATGGTGGGTTATGGTGGGACACAGTCAACGGGCGGCGGCAACTTAGGCAGGTCTAAGGCTTAGCACACCACACACATGAGGCATTATTCCCATATACTCGTTCTCACTTTCTAGGTCTTAGACGCCTCTTTTCCAGCCCGTCTGATTCACTCTCTGCCCCCACTCCTTTCACTTCTTAATTGGTCAACCATTGTCTGTATCCTGAGCCACCACCGGCCAACTGCAATGCATATGAACATTATGTACAAGAAGCCAAATTTCACAGATCCAGACCAGATGGCATGAGTCATTGGGACAGCTGCCATGATGCGCGTCCACCTGCCCGTTGCGTCCTGGGACGAGCAACACAGCTCCAACTGGGGCCTGACGGAGTCACAAGGATTGGTCGACATCAAGACCAGCACGGAACCGATCAGAAGAGCAAGAAGCAACCCACTCGTATGCGGCCTGGCAGAATGTCTACGACACATCGTCGTAGACACGTTACTAATAGAAATTAGTAACACATTAATTAAATCACATCACTACAATCGTGTCACAACACTACGACGCCTGCGCACGGGAGCGCGCGCCGTCATCTGTCAGCGATCAGAAGCCCAACGAAACACACGTTCAAATAACTATAGCTTGCGCTGTAAATTGTCGGGCAGTTATCACCTTTGTAACGAACCAGAGTAACTACAAAATACAGTCCACTGAAGAATACCATCTTTTATTTGAAACTGGCTCGAACAGAGGTATTGCTTAATAATATACCCGATTGTATTTTTGGGGAATTTTTGTATATTTATGGTTCTGAACGCTGAGTCTTGGAACTTTGAGTCCTCTATTTCTTAAGTCAGAGTGAACATTCTTATTCTTTCCAAAGCTTTCATATCAGATTTAATTTCAGAGTAAAAGCAAATAAAATACGGGTTTTTTATAAGTATGCACCCAGAGGATACAAAACCAACATCACAATGACCCAACCTTAAGTTAAAATTATTTAAGATATTAAGTAAAGCAAACAGGATCACAAAAAATATCAGTGGGCGGTAATTGTGTCGAGAGTGTATAAAAATAACAATAATATATATTTTGGAAGCTTTTTCTCTAAGCTTTCAGGTCTAACAAGAAACTCCCTAAGGCCCTTTGGTCCTTGAAAGGAACAAATATCAAAGTTGTTCAAATGAATATTCACTTAAGTATTAACATTTGAAGTTGAAATGTATCTTCAGTACCTAACTTACGCTTTATTCTTTCAGATTAGTGTTATGTAAATTTATTTCGTTCATAAATTGACTGAGAGCTCTATTACAAAAGCAGAACCGAACTGTAGAACCTATAATTATTTTAATGCTACGAAAATAATAATTGCAATCCTGTTTTCATCCGCAAGTTTGTTACTACTTCCAAAATCAATGGAATTTGTAAAATTATCCCGAACACTTGGTAACCTTTGGTACTAATAGATAAGCATTCAACAAGGATGGCATTAGGATCTATCTTCTGCACCATGCTAGTAAAAAGAACACAATCACGTCAGGAGGTTTTGCTGGCAAGATTATTTAAGATATTAATTGTTGGATGGGAAAATATGTAGGTATGCATTTGGTAATAAAATAAATAATTTTCCTTTTTTCCTACACAACGTATGCTTCAGGAAGATTCTGAGTTGCAGAGGCTTTACAAACATAAAAATCTGAACACTAGTCAGACTCGAATCAACCATCTCGAATCCAGCCAACGGTTTTAACCACTACGCCACACATTCATTCCGATATCAATAGATATCAATATCAGATATAAATTAACGCAGTAAATTTCCTAGATAGCATGTCAAGTAGAGCGCAAATCACTTTGCGAGTTTTCTTCACATCTCCATATTTTCTTCGCAAGGATCGGCAAACGCGATAAGAAGAATTGACGGTAACACTTCTAATTCTATCGAAAAATTTTAGCCGATATTTTCACCGTCCATAAGGTAAGGGATATCTGATCCGATCGATAAAGGAGAGAGCCACATAAAATTTTATGTCTTGTATTTGTAGGCGTTGTTTTTGATTGTTATTATCATATCTGACCTACTAAATAGGGAACAGCTGTTAAATATTTTCTACGACGTTCTGCTGCTAGTGATAAAATAAGCATAATTATTAATTTGTTATTCTTAGCAGTTCAAGCAATCTGTTCATCAAAATAATGTTTTTTGTTTTTTTCAAAAGTCAATTTTTAATCAGTGGTCATGGTTTGATTGAGTAATTTACACCAGCGTTGTATAATTACAATATCTGTTAGATCAACTACAATAAAGCTTAAACACACGCAACAAATGTATAAACACAAACAATCTGTCCGTACCTTTCATTTACCTTGTCATGGTGGGGGGGCTCAGTAACCGTGGATTGGTCACCCGCGGTGATGCTAAGAGGGATCCAGGAGGGGACGCTCCGCGTGGGCTTGACGGAGGCCTGCGCAGGATGCGTCCAATGGTGCAGGTGCGAGGGACATTTGTTCTGTCCCTCGCAGTCGGGCGCGGTCGCGGGACGAGAGGCGTGTCGGTGTTGCGTTGCCGCGCGCCCTATCTCCCGCAACCAAATGGGGGCGCACCATCGTTGCGTCGTGGTGGGGCCGCAGAGGAAGAGGAGATGCGGTGTTACGTTGTCGTCCTCCCTATCCTCTGCGGCCGCTGGGTGTTTTGGCGGCGGAGCCCAACACCATAATCCGCCGCCAAGGGGTTTTTTTTATTTTTTATTTTAACAGGCATCGCCGAATTTCACTTGAAAATGTAAACAGCCAATTTGACTGAACAAGCTCAAACATTTCTGGCGCTCGTAATGAAAATTAAATTTTATACAGCCTCAAAAAGGCCGCTTATTTCCGAAACAGTATCAGTCGTCAATTGCCCGAGCAAAGTTTCACAATTACCGCTATCCACAATAAATGGGAATATCGACAAAAAAGGCTGCG
Organism: Euclidia mi; assembly: GCA_944739405.2. NCBI lineage: Eukaryota > Metazoa > Arthropoda > Insecta > Lepidoptera > Erebidae > Euclidia > Euclidia mi. The sequence continues at coordinate 10,683,171 of OX123185.2, forward strand.
TTGCGATTAAAGTCACAGCCATAACACAAAACGTCCATTATCGCTTAAGGTAGTTATATTATACGCGCATTATAACGACACACTAATGCTTAAATAATTTTATTTTTAACTCGCAAATGCTCGATTAAAGCCCGTTTTGCTGGGTGTTATTAATGTAGAAACTGACACTTTGAAGCTGTAGCTATTCATGATTCGTGTAAAAGAAGTCTATCGACAGGTTTCATATCTAAGAGTAGGGAAGATCTGGCATTTTGTATAGCTGCGAAAAGGTGCTATTTCTTGATAATATAATAACTCTCTATTCCTGTTATTTGACTTTATAGTCTATAAAAGTCTGTCAGTAGGTATATTAAATTATTGGAATACAAAATTCGCATGCACGATGATTTTTATATGACTAGGTAAATTGTTTATTCACGTTATAATCCAAAAGCCACTTGCATTTCTAACTTGGCATCAAAATTGTTATTTGTTACGTTTGTTTGATCTTTAAGTTGATAACTTTTGTTATTGGTTTAGTGTGGTCGATTGAACTTCACTTAACTGTAATATTATCAATGATAAAATAATAATGATAGGGGTTGATGATAGGTAGATGATACGAAACTGTTTTGATCAGCCCATATGGTTTGCTTTCCAGGCTTGGACATAATTTATGAGGACAATAAGAAGAGCATTTTGGGGTATGACCATTTTTTACATTTTGTTCGGCAGAATTAAATGCAGAGGGAATTGAGGGAAACCATGGTGACTAATTTGGAGCTGCTTGCATTGCACACAGCAGTCTCAGCATTTCGTAGTGGCAAAATAGCTGACGCTTTGTATCACAGCGGTCGACGCGGCGGCAGCGGCGCGAGTAAATGTCGCTGTGATCCAATTGCAAAGCTGCGCAATAATTTGGATCAGTTTTCTGGAATATCTTGAAATGCATCAGACTTCCAAAAATGCATCAGATATTTAGTTTTAAACAAGTAAATTATCGAAGGATCAGGTTGGTATGTTCTATTCAATATTGATTCCTTACTCTAGTCGTCGATGCATTTACCAGTGGATTAAAACGCCACCACAATCGCCGTCCAAGCGAATTAAATATGACGCGAGCAACGAACTTCGCAAACATTGGTTGTTTGAGCACTTTGATGAGTCGATTGTCAGGAGAGGGGCATCAATTAGACAACAGTTGACTCAGCACTCTCTGATTAATGCGCCACAGGAGCGGCCACCTGACCAAGCACAGTTTACTAAGCCACGATAATTATCTCAGCTCTGATTGCGATAGAAAGCCGTAAGCTATAGATTTTGATGACACCATAGATTAGTGCTAAGAAGGAAGATCGCCTTGTTATAATAATTATGGTAGGTATACGTACTGCTCCGTTGATACAATTTAATCGCGGTCATGATTGATTGTGCCTGTCTGCTATTAATTGCTGTGCAATTGCCTGCCATCTCGATGCTCTGCTTGAAACTTTTGACATTTACAAGTTTGCAATGTTTTGCAAACTTGTATATAAGTAAATGTTAAATTGCATTCTGTCCTAAACAGTAGCCACGTCCAAGCCTTATACCGAACCAGGCCCGGACTGTTGGGTTAATTCACATTGCAATTCTTCCTAAAATATAAAGCTATAATTGTTGGTTCAATCTTTCTATTCAACAATCCTTGTACATTGACATTGCACGCCCTTAAGGTGTTGTTTTCTCCCTAGGATAGCTTAACTAAACAAAATAAATGACTTAGAGGTCACTCTAAAGGTGTCGCATCGCATATTATTTCTTCAGTCACTATTTCTGTAGTTTTAACCTAATGATTGTCAATTATTACAAACATTAGGTTAAAACTGATTGTCAATTATGACAATCATTAGGTTGCGTTACAGAAAAGAATAATTGTTATAATAATAATAATAAAAAAGTCGCAACTTTCAAAATGAGTCGTTATCAAAAATTATGAAATAGATTACAAATAGCCATATTTATAACAATATACCTACTATATTGTTATAAATATGGCTATTTGTAATCTATTTCTATACAGACCTATTAGAATTGAATTTCTTGAAATTTAATTATTACATTTCTTTTACCGAGAAATGAGACTAAAGCAGACGTAATACTTAAATATCTAGAAATAATTTACTTTCTCATAGCGATATCTATCGATTATGGCATCAAAAGGTTTCTTTATTTTTGAAACAAGTTTTACACTTAAAATAAATCCTGCATCGTAGGGGACTTAGGGGACAAACATTCTAGTTACACAAACAATACCCAAACTCGATTTTGACTTGGCTGGCTCGTGAGGTAATCGCATCCACAAGTCTTGGTGTTATTTTAAAATCGCCGTTAATGGTGGCCTCTAAAACTATAAGTGCGATCAAATGCACGAATTTCATTTTGACATTTACCTATTCAATACGTGAATAATGAAACTTCTTAATATTACAAAAGTGTATTCTCTCATCTATGTCATGTATATAAATAGGAGGTATGAAAGATTATAATAGAAAAGTTAACAGTACGCAAAAAGGAAAAAACAGTGACGAAGAAGGATGTATTACAAAGATTTTAGAGCCATTAAAGATAGGGTAAAAGTGTACATACAAAAAGCAAATATCGCGGATGCCGCAACTATTGCTACCTGAGATATTATTTCTTTGTGGCAGCTGCTCGTTTCGTCTTCGGAACCATGGGTTTCTCAGTGACTGGCGTCTTCTGTGTGGCCGTCTTTATGCGGTTGAATTCGCCGAGTGAAGATACTCGATGTTGTGTCTCATCCGAGTCAACCACAAAGAGCCGACACCCTCCCGAGTTCAACATTTTGCGATTCCAAATTGATGCCGTGCCGCCATGAAAACGTTGTGCCGTGCCTTGGTTGTGAATTCTGACAGAGTAATGCCACTTCCCTTAAGTTTGGTTTTGGAGAACCAAACCCTGTCACGAACTGCAGTATGCTGGAATTCACTAAGATGGGTCTGGGCTTGTGAGCACCTGTCGGCCGACCCATCCTGTGACAGCGCTTCATGTCCTCCTTATTAACATCAGTTAGATGGAGATCTTTCATCACATCCATGACCGACTGAACCAGATCTTCATTTGAACGTTCAGTGACACCGTGAAATAGGAGCATTTTTCGACGATTACGCATTTCGATGCTGTCAACTCCGCGCGCCAACAGCTGTATCTGACGTTGGAAAGCTCCTATAGTCTCCATGACGAATGTCCAAAAAGATGAAAATTCCGCTGCGAGACTTGTTAAGCTGGGTGCACTGTTGGAGTGTTTGGCACTTTTTTGCAGCTCATCCTCGAAAGTGACCATTCGCGCCTCAATGTCAGCCATAGTGTTGGTAAAAGAAGTCTTGATGTCTCTACGCTGTCCATGATAATGATGTGTTTGTGCAATATAGTATATTATATTATGAAGCAGGAATTAACACTGAACTGGTTGGTATTTTACATTAGCATATAAATAAAGGCATTTAATTAATAAAATAATACTGTTTACTATTTTTAAATTAATTTGATATGTGGAGCAAAAAAATTAGTTCTCTCTAGTCTAACTACCCACATGTGCTCTTTGTACTCTACCTACGTAATCGTCATCGTCATCCTGAAGATATACTTATTGCATCCAAGACTTCGCCTTGGAAACCGGGTCCACTGCCAGGTTTAACCATGCTGGTACGATAGAATGTTAGCTTTTCCACAGCGCGACAGTCCTCTGACTTCCACAACCCAAAAGGATAGCGGCATTCCACGATGTAGACCAGTGTCAGTTTATTTAAGGGTACTAACAGATGTTTGACTCATAACGGCTGTCATAACATCTTCATGATCAACGGGGCCGACGTCATAATGTGCTACGTGACACAGAGAGGGCAATCATTGACAAGTTAATACGCACATATCTTCGAACCCTATACCCTGAGTCTGCAGCACCTGTTGCCATTTTCACTGGGCTATTGCTGCAAAACTGATAAATAAATGTAACGTAGTCTGCAAATGATGACATACATAATTATATGCGTTATAATTGTACACAGATTAAGTAAGTTTAAAGAAAAGCATTAATTTATCGAAATCATATTAATAAAAAATACAACAATGTTCCGGATCGGTTAAATATTACATCTTGTGTTCAATTTTAATCTAGAGATAAATAAATATGTCGATTGTTTAAAATATTCTTTTTACTTATTTTGGCTCAGTTTAACTTTACTTTCATATTAATTTCAGTAATGTTGCTGATGAAAATTGATAGTATTCAATTAACATATTAATGTTGAATAAATGATGTTAAAATTATAATTCGTAATACTCATTAGTCAAAACGAATCTTTAAACTGCAATTACTATCAACTGAAACAAAAAGGCTATCTATCTCTTTTATTGCTGAAATCCATCATCATCATCATATTCATCATCCTAGCACTACATCGGTTATATCCAAGACTTTCCTTTGGAGCCCAGGGTCCGTTTTCTAGTCTAACCTGATCATTGTCATCGTACTAGCGTGAACCCGGTTGCTTCACCTTAGGGCCAGGATTTCTCGTTCTAGGCTAACTAGATTTGACAGAATATTGATTGGTGACGTCTATCAGGATCCTTAAAATAATTTTGCTCTCATCTGGGATGATAAAATCCTTCTAAGTACATATTTTCGCACAATAAACTATTTTATTCGCAAAATGGCACAAAAGCACGGTTTTTTTATAACCTTTTCATTTATTTTTCTTCTTATAGTGTATTCTCTGATAATAAAAACAAAATGTTCGATTAAAAGGAAGTATCAATATCAATCTGTGTCTTCCCTCTATGAGAATGAGACAGTCACATAAAATCATCTCATGGTATTCATCTGGACATTCAGTAGGGTGATGTTTCGATCTATGGGATCGGAACATCACACTACTGCTTAATGTATACCCAATTGTATCTTTGGGGATATTAATGGTTCTGCATGCTGAGTCTTGGAACTTTGAGTCCTCTATTTCATAAGTCAGGGAGAACATTATACAGTTTTTAAAAATAATTATAACATCGAACTACGACTTATCCTTTTAAACTACCACGATTTGTACACATATTAATTGTGTGTCGAAGTACCGACAGTTCCGAACATAGTAATGTTAATAATTGTGAAGACCAAGTGAGGGTAGGTTCCAAAACCCGCACTTCTCGGAGGCAGCGCTGACGAACATCAGTCATCCCGTGACCACGGCTGGTGTAACCCATGCTGAAACGTCGGGACAAATAGAAAGGTATTTCATCTTTCTTTTCGTTTATTAACACGATTCAGACCCGTTACATAATTTTTAATATACGACTTATCCTTTCCAAAGCTTTCATATCGTATTTAATTTCAGAATAAAAGCAGAGAAAATAGTGTTTTTTATAATCAGACACCCGCACATAAGTTAAGCAAACAGGATCACAAAAAATATCAGTGGGCGGTAATTGTGTCGAGAGTGTATAAAAATAACAATAATATCGAAGGTTAAAAGGTAATAGGGCATAAGCGACAATTTTACCGAAAATGACTTTTAAATGCCATCCTATTAAAAAAAAATCGCTTTTTAGAATGCGCTAACTCCCATGGCTCTACGATGACTTTTTTGTCACTTATGCCCTAGTAAAAAACTGCGTTATAGAAGTATCATTTCGGTATAACCAACTGAATTTTAGGCCTTTATTACCATAGAGGCGCTTATACCCCTGGAAAGATGGCATCCTTTTTGGTTTATTGTCGATAATATACTTTTACTTCTTATTGGCGTAGCGATTTCAGGCGGTAACGCCTCTTTACCATTAGCATCTGTTTCGTAAGGTTGAATTTATGTCTTTTTACCTTTTTCATCAAAAATATTAAGCGTCGGTAATACCTTACTACTGTTTATAAGTTTACAATGCAGTTGTTGCTTATACGCAATTACTAAAATCTAATTTGCAACTGAAATGTCGTTTATTCCCTACTACCAGTTAGGTACTATTATAATACAACTCTGTCGCTTACGCTGTATTATATGTATGCAATTCCTTAAGTCTTACTTTAAAGGAGAACCACGTTGATTGTTATTATTATTATTTTAAAGTCGTGACATTAAATGCACGTTACCATTTGTCCAGATATAATACTGTGTCACTTGTGTGTTTTATGTTCTCGTTTTCTTCTTGAAAGATAAAGCTTGATCTGTGGAAGTGCCACGTTACCTTTTTTTAACCCACATACATTGTCGCTAATCTCAATATCCTTACGATGTTTTGCTAAGCAGTGTATCTTATGCTCCATTACCTTCCGGCATCATGAGGCGAATCGTCACTTATCCTCTTTTACCCATTTTAGTTATTCTACAGACATGTGACTTATGCCATATTACCTTTTGGTATGAGGAGATGAAATGTAGCTAAGTCTTCTATTCTCCTTGTTTTTTTCTCCGTTTATGTAATTTATGCCGAATTATCGCATGATGCAAATAAGGTCAATTGATCTAAGCGACATAAAATCAAATAAATCAATGTCTCATCAAATAAATAAAAAAGCCAATAAATTCTCTATTTTTTCGTGATTCCAGCGGTGTTGCCATTTTCTCGATATGAAAATAAATAAAAAAGTTATGTCAATTTTTCTTCAATTTCAAACTTTAAATTGCTCTCCTGGACCATTTAGTTTTTGTTGCTTATACACTATTACCTTTCAACCGTCGATATATATTTTCGAACACTTATACAAATAATACTCCTCTAAGCTTTCAGGTCTAACAATAAAGTCCCTAATGCCTTTTGGCCCTTGAATGGAACAAATATCAAAGTTGTTCAAATGAATATTCACTTAAGTATTAACATTTGAAGTTGAAATGTATCTTCAATACCTAACTTAGGCTTTATTGTTTCAGATTAGTGTTATGTAAATTTATTTCGCTCACAAAGTGACTGAGAGCTCTGTTGAAAGCAAAACCAAACTGTAAGTAGAACCTATATTTTAATGCCATGTAAATATTAATTACAACTCAACCAAAGTTTGCACGCACTTCGAAACTAGTTAATTATATTAATAAAATATCTAACGTATTCTCGCAGTTACGCCCATAGTTATTCTGTCCGGGTCCCAAGGGAATATGGGGAAATCCTTTCTTAGTGCATCTCCACGGTGCCCAAGAAACATACATACCAAATTCTTAGCATCGTGCCTCCAGTACTTTTGTCTGTAGCTTGTCTGTCAGTCAGACAGTAACGTAAGAATTTTATATAAACAGACAGATAGCGGAAACTTGGTAACCTTTAATACTTATTTTAAATTGTCTTTCGGGATATACGACCTACCTTTGTTTGGAGTAACCGATATTTCGGCACTGTTGCAAGCGTCATTTTTACGCATGTACGGTATATATCCCGAAAGACAATTTAAAATAAGTTTTAATGACCATGAAAATTCAAATACCTATAATACTAATACGCATTGAAAAACATTATTAGAATATAATTGTGCACCGCGTTATACTAAAAATGCAGTCATATCAGGTGGTTTTGGTGGCCAGATTATTTAAAGTAATTATTTATATTGATGACAAAATAATATGTAACCTGTAGATAGGTATGTCTTTGGTTGTAAAAAAAAAAAATATAATAGATTTTTATATGAAAAATCTTTTTGTGTTGCAGAGCTTTTAGTCATGAGCAGATTCATGAGGCAGACTTGGAACACCCCTTTATAGATCACACATTTTTGATAAACGAGGTAGGTAGCACAACACTACGTAGTGAAAACCGGCCGGCCGACCGTTTAAACCACTATGCCATCCATTCCTTCAGATATCAATTATAAATTAACGCAGTAAATTTCCTAGATACCATTTCAAGTAGAGCGCAAATCACTTTGCGAGTTTTCTTCACAAATCCATGTTTTCTTCGCAAGGATCGGCAAACGCGATAAGAAGGATTGACGGTAACACTTCTAATTCTATCAAAAAAATTTATCCGATATTTTCACCGTCCATAAGGTAAGGGATATCTGATCCGATCGATAAAGGAGAGAGCCACATAAAATGTTATGTCTTGTATTTTTAGGCGTTGTTGTTGATTGTTATTACCATATCTGACCTACTAAATAGGCAACAGCTGTTAAACATTTTCTACTACGGCTGCTGCTAGTGATAAAATAAGCATAATTATTAATTTGTTATTCTTAGCAGTTCAAGCCTTTAATTATCAATTAAAGATGGCAAGAAACCGCGAAGGATCGAGTGAAGTGGCAAGCTCTCATATCGGAGGCCAAGATACACCTTGGGTCGCTGAGCCATCTGAGTAAGTAAGTAAGCAGTTCAAGCAATCTGTTTGTCAAAATAATGTTGTTTTTCAAACGTCTATTTAAATCAGTGATCATGGTTTGATTGAGTGATTGACACCAGCCTTGTATAATTACAATATCTGTTAGATCAACTACAATAAATGCTTAAACACACACAATAAAAGTATAAACACAAACAATATTTCCGTACAACAAACAAGGGTAAGACAGATTGCTTTTAATTTTAAACAGGCATCGCCCAATTTCACTTGAAAATGTAAACAGCCCCATACGCTGCCAATTTGAGTGAACAAGTTCAAACATTTCTGGCGCTCGTAATGAAAATTAAATTTTATACAGCCTCAAAAAGGCCGCTCATTTCCGAAACAGTATCAGTCGTCAATTACCCTAACAAAGTTTCACAATTACCGCCATCCACAATAAATGGTAATATCGACAAAAAAGGCTGCGTTCTGATTAAATCCACAGCCATAACACGAAACGTCCATTATCGCTTAAGGCAGTTATATTATACGCGCATTATAACACTCTAATGGTTTAATAATTTTATTTTTAACTCGCAAATGCTTGATAAAAGCCCGTTTTGCTGGATGTTATATATTTTTTTCTTATTAAGTACATCTTGCAATCGGTTTGGTCAACCATTAGCAGATTGGTTGCAGGAGATGTGGTTTGTGAGGTTCATTCTGCCAGCGAAGAATCTGCCTCTCCTGACAAGGTATTTATTTTGCTATCGCAAAGTCCTAAATATGGTGGCGTTTGAGTCGTTTCTTTTCTGGTGATTTGCTTAAGGCGGAGGTCAAACTGTTGTTATGTGCCTGTATTCGGTTTTGGTAAGATTTTATTCTGTGCTCAATTTTTTTTTGACAGTTTTCTTATGTAGAAATGTGCTCATGTAAATTTACAGTTTTGATAAACCCCGGAGCATTTGTGATGGTTCTGAAAACTTTATTTTGGAATCTCTGTCGGATTTCTATATTTGAATTTTTAGCTGTGCCCCATAGCTCGACACCGTACGTCCAGACTGGTTTTAAAATGGCTTTGTCTATAAGTATTTTGTTGTCGAGTGATACTTGTGAAGTGCCTCCTAGGAGCCAATTAAGTTTTCGGAATACTATGTTTAGTTCATCGCGTTTCTTCTCTATATGTTGCCTCCATGTTTGTTTTCCGTCTAGGTGTATTCCGAGATACTTAGCTGATACACTATGTGGAAGTGTGTCGCTTCCAAAAGTAACTGGTGCACAGTCATCTTTTCTCAGAGAGAATGTCACATGTAACGACTTGCTGGCGCTAGCTTTTATTTTCCAGTCATTCATCCATTTGTGCACTTCATCGAGGTGACCCTGTAGTGTTAGCGAGGCTCTAAGAGGATCTTTGTTATTGCACAAGACAGCTGTATCGTCAGCGAAGGTGGCACAAAGTACTTCTTCTGTAATCGGTAGATCAGATGTGTAGATTAGATAGAGAGTTGGTCCTAGGACAGAGCCTTGGGGTACTCCAGCATGTATGTCGTGGAATTTAGAGAAGGAGTTGTTTATTTTCACACGAAATATTCTGTCTTCTACGTTTGACTTCAATACATGCTATGTGGAAGTAGTTTTTTCAGCTTATATAGCAAGCCCTGGTGCGAGACTTTGTCGATTTCGATTTAGTCTACATGACAGGACTTTTTCAAATAGCTTTGACATAAGGGGCAGTAAGCATATTGGTCTATAAGAAGATACTAAATGTGGTGATTTGCCTGGCTTAGGGATCATGATGATTTCCGAGGTCTTCCATATACTAGGATAATGACCAGTTCTCAGAATTCCATTGAAGAGTTGTGTAATGAAAATTATGCCTTTTCTATGTAGTTGACGTAGGATTTCAGCCGTTATTAGGCAATATCCAGGAGCTTTATGTAGTTCCAGGCACTTTGTCATACCCCAAATCTCTTTAGGTGAACAACACCGCAATGGAAAACTAAGTTGTAGTTCTGTCTCCAAATAGTTTAGTACTTCGGTATGGTTTGATGAGTCTCCCAAGTTAGGAGTGAACACCTCGGCTAGGAAGGCGCCAAAGGCTTCAGCGCGTTCTTCGTCTTTTCTAGCCTATTTATTACCCACTTTAAGAGGATAGTGTGCTATCTGTGGCGCTGTTTTTCTTGACTTTACGGCATTCCAAAGCGAGTATTCATTTCTCGCTGTCGCATCCAGATTTTCAAGTGTATGCTTTAGGGTCTTATTTTCTGTTTCTTTTATGTATCGCTTAAGGTCTGCAGCTGCTCTGTTAAAGTCTCGTTTATCGTAAGGATGATGACTGTTATGCCACAATCTCCTTTTTTTAAGAACCATATTTCTTAACTCTTTTGGCATATATTTCTTATTTCCTAATTTCTTCATGGACTCTTCAGGTGCTGGTGTACACAACCATGTAGCGGTCTGTATAAGATTGGTAATATTTAAAGCAGCATCATCAATGTCATTATTGGTCTTCAGTGCTATTTTTAGATTCAAGTTTGCCTTGATGTACTCTCTGAAGGCTCGCCAGTCTGTTTTATTATTGTATAGCTTTTCTTTCGGTGGTTTGTGTAGAAGAGTAGTGCTTATTGTGGCTATCAGTGGTGTGTGGTCAGAGCTGCTGTCTAAGCAGCTTTTTGCACATAAGTGCATATTGGAGAGGCCTTTGTACACGAAAAAGTCCAGTAAGTCCGGCAGTTTATTAGTGTCCGTTGGCCAGTATGTGGGTTCGCCAGTACTCAGAATACGTAATTTATTTTTGTCTAGGATGTTTTTTAGTTCTTTACCTCTAGGTAGCATCAGTCGTGAGCCCCAGTATGTGTTTTTAGCATTCCAGTCCCCACCACATATAAATCTTTGGCCAACAGATTAAAAAAATATAGTAAAGCTATTTTCTTTTATAGTATGCTTAGGTGGACAATATATGGCTGACAGGGTTAATGAGTTCTCTTTTTCTTGAACCAATACTGAGGTAGCTTGAATTTATGATGATAGCTGTCCCAGCATGTGCAGTTCCGTCAGGGTGATATGTCGAGTAAATGCAATAGTTTTTTATTGAACATAAATGGGTGGGTGTTAAATGAGCTTCGGAAATTAGAAGTATATCAATGTCATTGTGTGTAAGAAATATCTCTACATCGTGTTTGTGTCTAATTAATCCATTAAGTTCCAGGTCGCAACTCTGATTGTGGTCATCTTATTGGCCAAGTTTGTTGACGATTGTTGTGAGTAGAGTCATCATTGTCGACATTTGATCCAGTAGTCTATCTAGCTTTTCAGCTTGTTGTGTGAGTAATGTTTCTAGTTTTGTTTCCTTTTTAGTAACTTCTGCGTATGGTGGTCTAATTTTATCATCATTGTGCTGGTTTGGCTGTGTTTCAGTACCTTGTGGTCTATGCTGCTCTTTTGGGGATGATATTTTTGATCAAGCTTGGGACAGGACGTGTGGGGTTGGTTTATTACCCGTTTTTCTGAGTAGAATTTCCCTGTAAACAGCACATCCTTTGTAGTTCGCAGGATGTGAGCCTTCACATAGTGCACACTTAGCTGGTGTATTGTGGTCTTTTTTAGGACAATCTGAGGTTTTGTGGGGTTGAGCGCATTTCACGCAACGGTATGGCCTCATACAGTAATTTTTTGAATGTCCGTATTGTTGGCATCGCTGACAATGTGGAATAGTGTTCTTTCTTTTAGGTTCTTCAATCACTACAGATTGATGGTATATAGATTTTATAGTTTTAACTGCAATGCTATTTGGATTAGAGACTAAGTTTACAAAAAATGTGGATGTGGGCTTCTTTTCTGGTCCAAACTTGACATTTATTATTTCACCATACACCTTGTTTTCGGTTTTTTCGATCTCTTCAACTTTAGCGCTGTGGGGCGTTGTATGATGTAGGTTTTTATTACTAATCGGTTGCATCGTTGGTCTTTCCTGTTAAACTTTTGTCCGTTGAGACCATTTCCACGTATTAAGCTAATAATTCTTTTGCAGGCGTCGACATCTGAACTATTGACTCTTAGTTGGTTTCGGTTGACAATCTTGAATAAGAATTCCTCTTTATTGGCAACGGTGTTTAATAGCTCAGACAATATGTTAACGTCTTCAATGCCGTATAATATGATCGGTGGTGGCTTGCTTAAGCGCCGTTGTTTAGTGTCACTCTCATCTTCGGTCAGATCTATTTGTAAACCGCTAAATTTATTTGAAGTTTTGACTGCCTCTGGTTATGGTGTCTGTGCCAGTTTCTTACGCTTTCTGTATCTGACAGTTGGGACTCTTTGCCATTCTGGAGGGCAGGATGTGTTGGATGCACTAACTGACAGCAGTTCTTTTGGTGAGGGGGCTGTATTCGGAGTATCGAGTTCGTTTTTTTTTTAGTGACATCCCCTGTACCTTTACATAGCACAGTTGTTGAATGTTTGCAGCCTAAGGAGTTACTTCTGGGCCGAGATAAAAACAAACTTGGGTGAAAAGCTTGCTGTACATATTTTTTTTCTTCCAGATGCATTCACTACCACAGAAGCCTGGTCGGCTACTTCCATGGAGTCTTCGGTAACCAATTTCTCACCCTCCGGCCCGGATACTGGGGGGTGCCGGGTGTTAGCCGGATCGCATGACAAAATCTCACTCTCGTTACTAGACATTTCCATATTAAAGAAAGGGGTTATATATAATAATAAATAATAATCTCACAGCACCTACCCAGAGTACTGTCGCCAAACTTTGAGAGGATTATTTACTTCCTCTTGGCCTATGGAGACCATTGAACGGGTTACTTAACCGCCACCCGTGACTCGGCGTTGTTGCTCGTTTTGCACCACCCGGGGGACACGTGTAGGGTGGGCCTAGGAGAAGGTGGTAAGTCCTACGGACGTGAGCAAGTCCGTCCCCCGGACGTTATAAATGCAGAAACTTTCACTTTGAAGCTGTAGCTATTCATGATTCGTATAAAAGAAGTCTATCGACAGGTTTCATATCTAAGAGTAGGGAAGATTTGGCATTTTGTATAGCTCCGAAAAGGTACTGTTTGTTGATAATATAATAACTGTCTATTCCTGTAATCTAACTTTAAAAAATAGGTTTTCAATTCAGTCTTAAAAAAATCTGTCTGTAAACAGATTGTAACTAGACCCTTAACGAAAACTTAAACCCCATGTTGCACTAATCACTATGAACATTTTTTACTCCGGCACCCTGCCTGGGAAATTACTGGTTCAGGATATATTGAGGCTCAAAGTTAGTATGGAATTTTTCTAATTAGGTACAAAATCGATGCATTTACCCCGCCAATATTTTCTTTAGATGCCCTATAACTCCATGGATATAAAGGTATTTAGAACATTGCACGCACGCTCTTTTAATTGTGGTTAAAAAAATGTGAAAACTCAAAAAAAATCGTTTCCCAGGTATTATTTTTGGTTAGTATGACTTGGCATGATGTCCACAACGAGTACACTTCGGCTTAGTGATGGGTTTTGTGACAACCTGTATAAAATTATTGGAATATAAAATTCGCACGCACGTCGGCGTTCCTTGATTTTTATAAATCTGACTAGGTAAATTGTTTATTCACGTTATAATCCAGAAGCCACTTGCATTTTTATCTTAGCATCAAAATTGTTATTTGTTACGTTTGTTTGATCTTTAAGTTGATTTGATACCTTTTGTTAATGGTTTAGTGAGGTTGAAAACTTCACTTAACTGTACTTTCATCATTGATAAAATAATAATAAGAGGGGTTGATGATAGGGACGTTACGAAATAATTTTGATCACCCCAGTTGCTTTGCTTTTCAGGCATGGACATAATTAATGAGGACAATAAGGAGAGCATTTTGGGGAAGGACCATTTTTAATTATTTGATCGGCAGATTAATGCAGAAGGAATTGAGGCAAACCATGGGGACTAATGTGGAGTTGCTTGCATTGCACACAGCAGTCTCAGCATTTCGTGGCGGCAAAATTGCTGATGCTTTGTATCACAGCGGTTGACGCGGCGGCGCGAGTAAATGTCGCTGTGATCCAGTTGCAAATCTGCGCAATAATTTGGATCAGTATTTTGGAATACCTTGAAATGCATCAGACATCCAAAAATGCATTATATGTTTAGTTATAAACAAGTAAATTATCGACGGATCAGGTGGGTATGTTCGATTCAATACTGATTGCTTACTCTATTCGTCGGTGCATTTACCAGCGGAGTAAAACGCCACAGTCACCATCCAAGCTAATTAAATATGACGCGAGCAACGAACTTCACAAACATTAGTTGTTTGAGCACTTTGATGAGTCGATTGTCAGGAGAGGCGTGCGTGTGCGTTGGAGTGCGCACCAATTAGACAACAGCTGACTCAGTACTTTCTGATTAATGCGCCACAGGAGCGGCCACCTGACCAAGCACAGTTTACTAAGTCACTATAATTATCTCAGCTCTGATTGCGAAAGAAAGCCCTAAGCTATAGATTTTGATGACACCATAGATTAGTGCTAAGAAGGAAGATAGGCGATCTTCCTTCTTATAATAATTATGGTAGGAATACGTACTACTCCGTTGATACAATTTAGTCGTAGTCGTGATTGATTGTGCCTGTCTGCTATTAATTGCTCTGCGATTGCCTGCCATCTCGATGCCTTGCTTGAAAATTTTGACATTTACAAGTTTGCAATGTTTTGCAAACTTGTATATAAATGTTAAATTGCATTCTGTTCTAAACAGCAGCCACGTCCAAGCCTTATATCGAACCACGCCTGGACTGTCGGGTTAATTCACATTGCAATTCCTCCTAAAATATAAAGCAATCATTGTTGGTTCAAACTTTATATTCAACAATCCTTGTACCTTGACATTGCACGCCCTTAAGGTGTTGTTTTCTCCCTAGGATAGCTTAACTAAACAAAATAAATGACTTAGAGGTCACTCTAAAGGTGTCGCATCGCATATTATTTCTTCAGTCACTATTTTTGTAGTTTTAACCTAATGATTGTCAATAATGACAAACATTAGGTTAAAACTGATTGTCAATTATGACAATCATTAGGTTGCGTTATAGAAAGGAATAATTGTTGTACCTAGCCTACTTGCTAGCTTCAAATGGGCAATTTTCAAAATGAGTCGTGTTTAAAAATGATGAAATAGATTACAAATAGCCATATTTATAACAATATGCCTAATATATTGTTATAAATATGGCTATTTGTAATCTATTTCTATAAAGACCTATATCAATTTAATTTCTTGAAATTTAATTATTACATTTCTTTTACCAAGAAATGAGACTAAAGCAGACGTAATACTTAAATATCTTGAAATAATTTACTTTCTCATGGCGATATCTATCGATTATGGCATCAAAAGGTTTCTTTATTTTAAAACAAGTTTTACACTTAAAATAAATCCTGCATCGTAGGGGACTTAGCCGCTTGACCGCGCAAAGTGACTATTCCCTTTTTTGGACAAACAGATGAGCGCGTAAACTGTAATGTTTCCCACGCTTTTCCGCTGCGCACTTATCTGTTTGTGGAACTCGGATAACTTAACCGATTGCGGTATTTTGCATTACAATAGACGCGTAATTAAATGAGCTTTCCAATGATATAAATAAAAACCATATAATATTTTGGAAGCCCACGCAAGGGCAGTATACAGTGAAAATTAGAATTTTTTTCCCGCCATTTTTGAGCGCGATTTTATATTTCTGACATATTCCTTTTTCTCGTCGTTTTTTATTATAGGAGGTATATAAGTATTATACAAGTTAGGAAGGTTATTTAATTTACTTTTACAGAAAATAAATATAATGTGAAGAAACATTTTAATATTAAACATAAAAAAATAAAACAAAGATATTTTTTTTTAACTGGCGCCAATTTGCATATTTTATTTTTAAAATTTATATTAAAATACCGTTTTATGTTATATATCAGATTCAAACCCAGATAACTAAGAATCTGATAAGAATTATTTTTATTGAAATCTGCACAGGTGTTTACTTTTTCCCGCCAAAAAAAAATGAAGTTCCCGCCAAAATTTGAGATAACTAATATCTCATAAATAAAATGAGTATTATATATTTTATCTAAGGTTTATTTATACACTCATAATAAAAAAATATTGCAACGCATAAATGTAACCTTATATACATACATATGTATTTAAACATTTTTACATAAAATAAAAAAAAACGCCGATTTAACGATATTTTTTTGTCTAGAATTAAAGTAATACAAAATATTTATTAATTTTTTGATGTAACTTCATAATTAATCAGTTAATTTACAATTAAAACATAAAATTATCATATATAATTACATAATTTGTTTATAATTATTTTTTTTAATCCATAATTACGCCCCGTGCAATGCCCCGAATGCAAAGTCAGCGAAATATTTTTTTTTTCAAATGCTTACATCTAAATATTTTTAAGCAAGTATTGCTATAACTTATTTTATTAAATAGATAATATCACCAGGTATATGAAAAAACAAAAACAAGCAATTTTGAGCCAATACTTTTATTATGATAAATAAAAGTGTCGATTAATGTCGTCTACATTGTATATGTCGGCGATACGCCAGGGTTATCGTGTCCAGACTCCATTATAATAAAAACACTCACGTAATATTACTTGGTTTATTTTCAGACGATTACTAGCACAGAATTGAAATAAAATGTGACCTACAGTCCTTTTTATACACTAACCGTCATTACACTTAATGTTTAACAACTGCCACTTCCTTTACAACATATAATTGAAATTACTATACAATTAATTATAAAATATAGTTCAAAAATCAACATTATTATTGTTATGAATTTTGCACAACACCAAATGATTTATTTTACACGAATAACAAATTTATTTTATTAACCAATCGCTGCTTTACAATATTCACCAACAGATGGCGCTATCAATAGGATAAAAATATAATCGCATGTTATTTCTTACCGTAAACATAAAAATAAGTGTCAGAATAATGTTATGTAATACTAATTTATTTTACTTTGAAAGAATCTGGAGTTATCTTAATAACTATGCGACAAATTAAATACCCAATTTTTGTAAAACAGTTAAGCAGCCAATACAGTGTTTAATATTGTAAAGTAGTGAAGTTCTCAGTTTTGTGTTCACAATTAGTTATTTAAATATCAATCTTAAATATTATTAACATTTTTGTATCAATATAATCATTATATATAAATTTGCGCCCATATCGCACCTCCGATAAAATAGGGTTACAACTCGAAAAAGTCGAATTTTGAGTTAACGACACAGAAATACTTAAAATTTTATTATCTATCTTCTCCAACACGGTTACATCTGTAACTCTAAAACTCGTCGCTGGATGGAGTTGTAACGCTACATGACTAAAGTATTTTGACTCCAGAGTGATCTCGATTAGTGTTACATTTGGTTTTATGAAAAGTGGATGTGCGTTTGTTGAGACAAGTAGTGTTACAAATTAAAATATAACAGTGTATCAGACAGGTAAATTCTTGTTGCATACATTACAAGTTACAAGTCGAATTATTACAGTTTATTGCAAACTGGCTTGAGTGAAACTAGTTCAACATTTCCATAATATAGTGATATATTTTGTATTATGTCAGTATTTTAGATGCAATTTATTGTAATATAGTGTTACTCTTCACGTAGTAACAGTATTTGACGATAAATGTACATGTGTCGTCTGAATATTTATTATTTTCAGGTTTATTTTCAGGAAAATTGAAAAACAGCGTATGCCATTAAAATGAAATTTTTGTAAGCTTTTCAAGTATATATCACTTGTATTACATAATAAGAATACTGCAAGAATAAAGACTGATTAACAAATCCGTGACTTTGTTTTCGCTTTTCTCAAAATCCAGGTTTTTCGAGTTGTAACCCTATTTTATCGGAGGTGCGATATATACGTTACGGCCGCTCGCCTAAAGTAATCATTTCATTCAAACGTGTCTTGTACCATTAGAATGAGTCATTCATTAGGTTGCAGAAAAATCAAACACCATTCCTCTCACGTTATTAACAATCGAACAAAAACTAATTTATTGAGCGCGCCCTACTTCAAGTGGCGGCGTGCTCTTGAAATTTGTCGATGCTGAGTAAGCACTTAAAAATGTTGAGAGGGCAATCGAATAAGGGACAAACAGTACCCAAACTCGATTTTGTAGATCACACCCATACGAGACAGGACTTGGCTGGCTCGTGAGGTAATCGAATCCACAAGTCTTAGTGTTATTTTAAAATCGCCGTTAATGGTGGCCTCTAAAACTATAAGTGCGATCTAATGCACGAATTTCATTTTGACATTTATTCAATACGTGAAGAATGATACTTCTTAATATTACAAAAGTGTATTCTCTCATTTATGTCACTTCAGACATTGAATAACGGTGAGCTCAAACAATTTGGTAGTCGTTTTGGTGTTAAACTTTACATTTATAATATTAGTATGGAAGTATCAGTAATATGGATACATCAGAATAACATAGAGGTTACATTTTGTGGCGATAGCTGAATGTCTTATTTTAAATAAGAAAACGACCAAATACATAAATAATTCGTTGCAAATTGACTGAAATAAATATATGGCACAGGGATATTAACCCTTGTGTATGGCAATTTTACTAAATTATTCCTGTTTATAGAAGTGCTTTCAAACAAAGAATACAAAATACTGGTCCAGTTTTTAAACTATTTAAACATTTTTGATGAACTAGTTCAGAACGCCCTATAAGGGCGCTTGTACACGGTAAGAAATTCTTCGTATACACTACAAGAATTTTGTCTGTTCTATACACGAAAACTTTTCGTGTCTTCCGCAGACAAGACCAATCGGAACTTGTACACGACACGTTTTTTATCGTGCAGTCGTCAGTCGGGCGTAGGGCGCGCAAGTAATAACAAGTCTGATAATCATTTTCTTTTATTTATTAAAATGTTAATTACAAAGCAAAAAAGAATTATAATTGCATATTATTATAGTAACAAAATGAAAAAGGAAACAAAAAACAAGAGATCACTGGGTTCATCCAATTATACAAGAGAAAAATGAGGCTAAACCCTACTACTCCGCCCCCACCGCTCCGCAACAACATTCGCCGCGTCGTGTCTTACGCAGACAACATTTTTTTTATGCACCGTTGCAAGCAGTGTACACAGTTATTTTCTAGTTACAACACGAATTCTTGCGTAGGCCCGGCGTATTTTCTTACCGTGTACAATGTAACAGATCAGACTGCCATGCTGAGGGTATCGGGTTCGAATCCACGGCGCGCACCAATGACTTTTCGGAGTTATGTGCGTATTGAATTGGTAATTATCGCTTGTCCCGTGCCTCGGAGAGCACGTTAAGCCGTCGGTCCCGGTTGTCATGAAGATCTATGGCAATCGTTACAGGGCGTCAGTACCTTCTAAATAAACTGACACTAGTCTAAACCATGGAATATCGCTATCCCTTCGGGTTGCAGAGGTCAGACAGGCAGTCGCTCCGTGGAAAAGCTAATATTCAGCCAAATCCGGTTAGACTAGAAAGCGGACCCCAGAATGAAACTGGGACAACGCTAAGAGGATGATGATGATGATAAAGACACAAATGAAATGTAAGGAGGACCTACCTGTTTGAGAATTCTTTTCAATTTATAATTTTATTATGATCTTTCATAATGCGGCACACCATGCTTTATCTAGCTAGCTTTAATCATTTTCACTGGACGATAGACATAGATAGACAAAAAAAGATATGACAATTTTTGGTTAGACTAGAGAAAAGCCCAGGCTGGTTTCTGTGGGAAGCGACAAGAATAATGCCAGGACAATGATGATGATAAGAGATGTAGAAAAATAAGTCTTATGACCAATATTTCGTTTCTAACACTGATAAAATAAGACTATATAGGTTTACAGCACAGGCCTTAATCCTTGACATATTTACACATTATACCAGTAGTAATAGTAATGACCAGTAATTAAAACACAAACATGTAAAAACTTCAGTAACAACAATGTTATACCGAAAATAATTTCCTAGTCTAAAATACAAATAGAATGTTCAATACCATTTATTTTAACTGAATCCCTTCGCAAAATTTTACAATTATTCAAATATAAAGAAAAACGTTATACAAAAATTCTTGGTGGGCTGGTCTTTGTTAAAAATTTCAACAAAATCTCTGGCTTTAATCCAGTACCGCTTTTAGTACGCTATTTGGCAAGTTTATTGCTAAATCGACTTTTTGTAAGTAACAATAAACATTGCTAGTAAAATGCTTGTCTCGACTTAATGTGTTTACGAAAGAAACAGCTTCGTTAAACATAAACATTTTAATTTTCCTTACGGCGTTTATTTGGTAGATATTTTTAGTTCCTAAGTGATAAATAACTGGACATGCAGGAAATAAACTACTTGGCCTATTAGTGACACGATTAATGCTGTTGTCAAGGTGCATTCAAAGGGCTTCGGACTACCTATATTATACTCTGTCACCAGATGCCACTCATACGAAAAGTAGAAGCAAACAATGAACCATTAAATAATCTTTGAAAACTAGCAGTCAGATGAAAACAATATTAAAAATGCTATTTCTTTACTCGCGTGGGTGTCAGTGTTGTTTCGTCAGTCCTTTCGGTAATCCTTGCGTACCGGAGAGATCAACTTACATACATACACTCATCTATCTACCTACCCCTTCGGGGAAATACGCGTGAGTCTATGTATGTATGTATGTGGATTCGAACCCGAGACCCTCTGCAAAGGTGGCTGTTGGTCTCTCCACTCAGCTATCGCTGCTTAAATCTACTAATAGTACTCTGTAATAGTCTAAGTACTTATAAGACTAAACGACCTAAAGTAAAATATAAAATGTAGTGTTATAACAGTCAAGATAAAATCACTAAGACAAGCATAATTTCAATAGAAAAATTAATCCGAAAGACTCCTTTATTTCCTACTACTTTTTAATAGCAAAGTTTTCTTCGAATTTGCGAAACCAGGCGAGAACGTAAAAGTATTCCGTACGATATATCACACAATATAATAAATCATTCTAGCAGCACCCCGAAAATATAAATACATTTCATGCGCATCTTTTAGCAAGTTTTTTACTAAATACTCCACCCAAAAACCACATTAAAATGTTCGTACTATGTTTCAACTATTTTCTACTCGAAGAGTCCTACGTCAACTTTTGTTCTTCGCGGTACAAACCACTTTGGCGTACAAAGTATATCATAATGCCCAAAAAACAATGGAACACTCCCGTATCGAAATCCGTTGAGTGGTTTCAGAGATTTTCTGGCCAGCCTTTTACTTCTTTGATATGTTAATGCTTATTGCTATTTTTTGTATATACATCACCATCATGTACCTTGTTAACTTTTGACAAGCGGGTAAATGATTTAGGATTTAGGTTATGTTTTTGAATATGCATATGATTTATGAATGTTTCATATTTTTATTAGTTTATACTATACTCTTTCGACAAGAAAACTGTAGGTGACACGCACTTTTGTATATTTAGATGGATTAAAATAGTTTCTATTATTTTAATTTTTATTGTAATCTAAGCTTAACTATCTGTTAATAATTTATTTATCTATCTAATTAGATAAATAAATAAATTAATAAACTTAACAAATTAAAAGGACACTGTACATAGTTAACAAGGAATTGATTTTGACGTACTCCTTGGTATCCTTTACTCACTTAATGTCTCAGCTTCTGCAATTGGTTGGTTTAAATCTTATCTTCGATATCTCTGAAGAGTTATACTCTGAGTGGTGTGATCTGGCTGCGGGTGTTCCTCAAGGTGGCGTGTTATCTCCTTTACTCTTCTCCGTTTTTATAAACGTTACTAAAGTTATATCTTCACATTATCATCTTTACGCAGACGATCTGCAGCTATATCGACATTTTAAAGTTCAGGATGTTTTTGAAGCTATCGATGCTATCAATAATGATCTAGAAAGTATTAGTATGTGGGCTGAGTCATTTGGACTCCTTGTTAAGAGAAAATGGTTTCTGTAAATAATTATGTCTTTACCATTCCTTCTTTTTTAAATACAGACACGAGTTCTTTAAACTTAAGAATAGGACAAAGGATAGACATTGTCAATTGAATGTAGCACATCAAAATATACAGGGTCTATCTGGCAAACATTTAGAATTAAGTTTATACTTAGAAAGCCACAATATTAAAATTATGTGCATAACGGAGCATTGGTTAAAGGATTATCAAATTAAATTTTTAAATAACATGCTTTACACTGTGCAAAGTGCTTTCACTAGGAGTCAAGCTATCCATGGTGGATCCTTGATACTAGTTTCAAATACCATACCATGTAAGGAGCGAAAGGACATAAGCACCTTGTCTGTAGAACGAACTATAGAAATGTCCTGCATTGAGCTGGAACAGTATATTGTTATATGTGTGTATCGCCCTCCTTTAAGTAACTTTAATGTGTTTGAGTCTACTATGGAAGACGCAATTGGTAAAATTAGGACCAATAAAAAAGGTATCATAGTTTGTGGTGATTTTAACATTAATTTATTAGATAGTTCACCAATGACTAGTAGGCTTTTAAACCTTTTTAAATCATTTAATTTGACAAATTTATTTTTTGAACCTACTAGAATAACTGCATCATCTTCCACTTGCCTTGACAATATATTTAGTAATCATACAGTATCACATAAATTAGTTACTACTGACTTAACTTCGGATCACTGTGGTCAATTGGCAGGTTTTTCATATATTCATGAAAAAGTCGTACATAAGGTGACAGTTAGGCCATTACCTAGGCGTAAATTTATTGAATTTAGGAACAAAATTTTAGTAGGTATTAATCCTGATATGATGGAGCTTAAATCATCTAATAAGATTTATGATACTATGTTTAATATAGTGCAAAACGAATTTAGAAGTACTTTTAAGACCAAGGAAAAAGAGTCTAGAGCATTTAGTGAGTGGGCTACTGTAGGTATTTACAAAAGCAGAGCAAGGATGTATGAGTTGTATGGTATGAAGAAATACAATTTTAATGCGAGCTTCACTGAGTATGTCAGAAATTATTCTAAAATATTTAAAAAGGTATGCAGTATAGCTAAGGCAGTATTCATTAGTGACAAAATTAGGAAGTCTTCTAATAAAGTTAAGGCCACCTGGCAAGCTATTAACGAAGCAACGGGCAAGACAACCTTAAGGAACACCAATGTTAACTTGCTAGATAATAATAAAATTATTAACAATAAAGAAGAAGTTGCACACACATTCAATAATTTTTTTGCTAGCATACCTATTACTACTACTAGAGGTCTAAACTCATCAGCTTCAGGTGCAGAAAATTTATTAGAATCAAGTGTACAAAAATGTGATGTAATATTTAAATTCAGCCCTATTAGTTCTACTGACATTATAAACACCTTTCAATCTCTAGAGTCTAAGAATACAGGTGATCTCTGGGGAATATCTGTTAAGATATTGAAAAGTATAATAGATATAGCTACTATATCTATTATACTTTTCAATATCTTAATAACTTGTACCTTATCTTAGTAACTTGTTTAATAAGTGTATAGAATCGGGCGATTTTCCAAATTTAATGAAACATAGTAAGATAATACCTCTGTTTAAATCCGGTAGAAGATTGATCCTAGTAATTATAGGCCAATTTCAATACTACCTACTTTTAGTAAAATCTTTGAAAAGATCATACTCAAGCAACTTCTGAAACACTTTAATTTAAACACCCTCCTTCATACTGAGCAATATGGTTTTACTAAAGGTCACTCGACGACGGATGCAGGAGTAGCGTTACTCAAACACGTCTACAATGCATGGGAGAAATCTCAGAATGCTATTGGTGTGTTTTGCGACCTCTCGAATGCATTCGATTGTGTCTGCCATGATACGCTCTTGTGCAAACTTAAACATTACGGCGTCCAGACTAAAGCATTGGATGTTATTAAGGCATATTTAAATAACAGAATCCAATGTGTCGAAATAAATGGCTCAAAATCCAGTGGTTTACCAGTACAATTGGGAGTGCCGCAGGGTAGTATCCTAGGGCCTTTCTTGTTTCTTGTTAACATTAATGATTTGCCATTTTATCTGTGAAACATTTGTGACGTGGTATTGTTTGCTGACGATACTTCATTGATATTTGAAGTAGATAGAAATAAGGAAAACTTTACCGAAATAAACAGTGCTCTTATTCAGGTGACTAAATGGTTTACTGTAAACAACTTAGTACTGAACGCCAAAAAATCCAAATGTGTTAAGTTTGCTTTGCCAAACGTCAGAAACCTTGGTACTAACATCGTTTTAAATGGTGATGTACTGGAAACAACTGAATCTACGTTGTTTCTAGGAATAACACTTGATTCAAAGTTGCAATGGGGCGCACACATTACATATCTGTCAGCGAGACTTAGTTCGGCTGCTTATGCCTTTAAGAAGGTGCGTAGTTTAACAGATGTCGATACGGCTAGGCTATTTTGACTATTTTCATACTGTTATGTCATATAGCATATTACTATGGGGTAGAGCTGCTGATATCGAAAGTATTTTTATATTGCAAAAAAGAGCAGTTCGGGCCATTTACCAATTACGAACAAGAGTTTCGCTCAAGGAAAGATTTAAGGACATCGGTATTTTAACTGTAGCGTCTCAGTATATTTATGCCAGTGTTTTGCATGTGCGTAGGAATATAAATTCATATTCAAAGAATAGTGATATCCACTCTATTAATACAAGAAATAGACATAAATTATGTGTTCCGTATTTCCGTTTGTGTAAAACTCATAATTCTTTTATAGGACAAAGTTTACGCATCTACAACAAGATGCCGATATGTATTTTAGACTTGCCGTTTAGCGCATTTAAGACAACGATTAAAAATAACCTAATGCAAAAGGCTTATTACAATTTAAATGATTACCTTAATGACAAATGCGCTTGGTAATAATCTGTTTTAGTATTCACATAATTATTGGGTAAGTAGGTAGATAATATTAAAATTTTCATGACATGTAATTGAATATGATTCTATTCCCAATAAAATTATATAAGTAAATGATGCTTTTTGGAATCGCCACCACATCATTAGATGTCTTTCATGTCGTTAGATACTATTTATTTATTATGTTTAATTTTATTGTCTTGTACTCAATCAGTTGGATCGGTGGTTGTATTTCAAAAGGTATCACGTCAATTAAATATGGGTACTAAATTTGCATTTCTTCACACGTTTTCACAAATTTATGCTATAATTAATGATCTGGAAAATGGAGCTAATTCGCGTTCATGGTCAGTATACCAACAGATTGTTAATTTTATTACTGCCGGTTCGTATACCATTGTCGTCATGCTCACTAAAATGTCATTTCTTGTGGTGGCGTCGTGTGTCGGGTCATGCCTGTCCCTGTGATATGGCGAGAGGGATGATGGCTGGCACATGCGTCATACTCGTGAACGGGTGCTACTTGCGATGACTGGTCGATGGCGGTCTTATGGGCTGGTATAATTTTTTATTTATATTTAAGTTCATCATTTCCATCATGGTTCTGAACATTTGCGCGGATTGCCTGCATTGTTAGGTGCATAATGTAAGTGGATGCTCCTGTTTCACCATGTCTATGTTCAGGAGGCTAACTAAATGAACATCAAAATTTAACTTGATTATGCTTGAGTATCATGTAAAGTAAATATATACAAGTAACATAGAAGGTATAACAGTTGCAGCACCTTACAAAAGTTTAATTGTTATGTATTATTAAAAACCTGGCGATGAAAAAGAGTGACCGTGAGTTTTATTGCCCGTTCTTTCTCATGGTTCTACCTATTGCATTGCGAATGTGGCAGTAAATGTAAATGTAGAAGCATACAGTAATAATGTTTAAATTTGACGTTCATAAGTGTCACTTTGTGATCTAAATGAATAAAGGATTTTGAGTTTGAGTCGATCGAGTAGATCGAGTAATCGAGTAGATCGAGTTATGGTCGAGTTATCAGAAGTAACAACTAAATTAAGGCGTTCACAACACGATTTTCTGATAAAACTACTCATTGAATCTAGAAACACGCGAACTTTATTTGGATAGTTATTATTATAAACAAATACAGAGGCTGTAGGTAACAAAACAGTAGTATTATTACAATTAATATTATAAGTAGAAGCAGTCATCGATAACGCGAGATCATTTAAATTTTTGCGCGCACAGTTGTTAGCGGCGGCGACCGATCTGTTTGATATAATCGTGGCAGGCAAAGCGCTATAGGTCGTGCGCGTCACAACACTAGACGGTGCACACTGGCGAATATTACCAAAAAGATGGCCAAAATGTTTTAATGGTAAAAATGCATTAAATAAACCTATTGAAATTAAATGCAAACCTTTTGAACTATGAATTATTATTATTTTATGAAAAGAGGCCTTTGATTCAACCAGCGCGAACATAAAAACTGACTTTATGATATTGATAGTAATAAAACTATCGTAGGATAGTAGTAAGTATATATGAGAGATAAACAAGAATTTAATTAACTATGTCCTATAAATTAATAATATTCATAACTAAGAAACATGAATGATCAGAGATATACAAACTATATGGTGTGCAATTTTGATAGTGTTGATAACTAACTTTGTTTAAATATAAAATATTCTATTTCAGGTTCCTTTATTAGTTAAATTGCATCCAGGGGCAACTGCATATTGGACTTTCTGGCCGCTTAAGTAAACTTGAGAAAAAAGGGTCTGAAGAAACGCAAAGTCTTTGATATAAATGTCTCATTTGTAGTTTAAATATGGGGCGTTTTTCTTGTAAAGTCTCTGCGATATTTATTTATATCATTATTTCTTGACTCTTGTGCATCTTCAGATAGATAATAACATTTTTAAAACCACTTATCAAAATAATGAACACAAGTTAAAGAAAAAATATCCGACGACAAAATATACGCATAAATACCGGGACTTAAAGCTAGTAAAAACTAATCACTAGGCAGATATCGGCAGCCAAATCTAAAATAAACTAAATACTAGGATTATATGCTACAATTTAATACAGCTTATTTCTTGGAATACAGAAGAATATCGTACTAGGTATTTCCCTTATTCTTTCTGCTTACGTAAGTAAAAAATACTATCAATTTCAAGGCAAGGGTATTGGTGTTAAGATTTATTTTAGAAAATAGTAACATCTGATAGCAATTATAAATACCTCTAGAAATAGAATCCATAACATAAAAACCCCAAATATTTACAGTTGTAAACACAACGAGCGATAACATGCGACTTGGAAATCATCAGATTTAAGCACGATATTTTTGATCAACTTCGTAGGCAGATTGTTATAGAATTTTACCATATCAAATATATAAAAAAATGCTCAAAAGTTGCGTCATTTATTGAGGTTTAAGATAAGTGTTATAAAACTGTTCTATCGACAATATTTTAAAATCATGTAATGTCCAGGTTTTTGCAAATTATCGCCAGTGTGCGGCGCCGGCGGCGGCGCTGACGCTCCGGGCGGTATCGGCTTCGCGCGCTGGTTGCCACTATTATGACTCAGCGATGCATTAGGTTCGACTTCCGATCGCGGGGTCACCTGTTTGGTTTTGTAACTATTATGAAAGTTTTCTAAGTGTAGGAGTGTATGATGTTTGCGTTGGCATAACGAACGAGTATGTGTAGATTTACAGAGTTTAGTATCGTGGAATCCTAAACAATTGCGACAGAAATGATGTTCATTAACTAGTTCAAATCTGGCACTCGGATCTTGATTAATAAAATATGAACATTTATATAACGGATGCGCATTAGGGTCATTACATATTTTACACGATGAGCATTGTTGATTTATAATGGGTGCGTGAGTGTTTGCGAAAAATGCTTGAGTAGGCTTAGATTTTAGTGCGTTATTATTATAATTATTAGCTGAACGTTGAGTAACAGAAGGTTTGATATTGGAATAAGGAGTGCGTAATGTTTGAATTTTACTTTGCTCTTTAAGAAATTTAGTGAGATGTTCAAATGTAGGTATCGGAACATTCCTGTTGGATTGCTCGAACAAGTTCACTATCTCCTTGTCTAACTTAGTAAGTGCAATGTGGGTAATAAAGAAATCTGCTAGATCGTCAATATCTAAACGGCGTAAAGCGGCCTCGGCGGTGTAAAATTGTTTGAGAAATGTATCGATAGATTGATTAAGTTTATAATTAACTAGAGGACGCCAGCAGCTCCGCCTGCCTATTTATTTTATATTTACCCGTTTTGGCCGATCCCGTGGGAATATCGGGAAATCCCTTCTTAGTGCACCCCTACGGTCCCCAAATAATATACATGCCAAATTTCAGCTTCCTGTGCCCAATAGTTTCGGCTGTAGCGTGTCTGTCAGTCAGTCAGTAACGCAAGGATTTTATATATTAAGATTATTTGTTGTACTTACATAACTGGGAGCTTGAACTCGAGTATCTTGATATTTTTCTAACAAAGAAATCCAAATTCTTAAATAATTATTATTTATTTATTTAAGACTTCTTGCACAAAACAAATAATTTGTACAAAGGCGGACTTAATGCCCAAGGCATTCTCTACCAGTCAACCTTTGGGTGGTGCAGAGACAAATCAAGGTGGGTGCTAAAACTGTGTGTAAGATAAAGGACTAATTATACCTACTATACTATACTATACATAAAATATTACAATATTTCGTTTATATTTAAGCTAATAAAAGAAATATCATAAAAATCTACAATACATAAATATATCTACTTATGTACAAATATATAAAATATATACTAGGAAGATGATTCTGTCAATTGTTGGAAGAACTGCCGTCGTAAGCTCGATTTAAAAAGTTCACGAGAAGAGGACATCCTAGTTTCGAGAGGGAGTGCATTCCACAGAAGAATAGCCTGGATGTAGAAAGACGAATGAACAAGATTAGAGGTATGTGAAGGACAGAGAAGAAGAAGATTATTGGCAGAGCGGAGATTTTTATCATGGCTACTGCAGAGATATTGAAATTAAGGGGATAGATAGGAAGGGGCGTTTGAAGATTGTAGAATAGAATAAAGTGTAGTGAGCATCCGTAGGTTATGACGTGCACGGATAGGCAGCCATCGTAATTTGGAGCGGTAAGCGGAAAGGTGGTCATTTTTACGGAGATTGAAAATGAACCGAATGCAATTATTGAGAAGTCGGTCAAGTTTGTTGAGTAGATCTGCATTCAGGTCGAGATAACATACATCACCATAGTCAACAATAGGAAAAATCAAAGTTTGCACAAGCATTGTTTTTATTTTAGTTAGCAGGAAATTCTTGACGCAATAGAGAGATCGCAGTGTTCCCGTGACCTTTTACTGACACTCGCAATCTGTGCTCGCCGGTCAAGATCAGCATCAAGATGAAGATCGAGATCTCTTACACTGGGACTAAAAGGTATGACAGATCCGTTGAATATAATAGGGGGAAGGTCGTTTACATCTACTTTGCACGTGATGCGTGGACTTCCTATTAATATGGCTTGACATTTATCTGGATTTACTGACGGACCAAATCTATCAGACCAGTCCCGAATCGTGTCAAGATCTCGGTTCACCTGGCTGATAGCTGTGCTAAGATTGCCTACTCTTGCCTGGGCGTAGATCTGAAGATCGTCGGCGTACAGATAATACGAACTGTGAAGATTGTAGGTTAGAAGATTTATAAATAATGAGAAGAGAAGAGGAGAAATAATACCGCCTTAAGGAACGCCAGAGTCAATATCACGCCAAGTTGATGAGAGCTCATTTACGGGAACTGACTGCTGTCGTCCTCGAAGATAAGAAGAGAACCATTCCAGTACGTCGGGTGAAATCATATAGTGGGAGAGGACGGCAAGGAGGCTATCGTGGCTAACGGTGTAATACTGTAATCTTGGTATTAGCGGCAGGCGGCTGAACAGACGATTAATGCTTTGCCTGATAATGAACCTATTAAGTATTGAACCCTTTCGGCGTCTGAGGGATGCGGATTATCATGGATAAGACTTTTGAAATTTTCGTAGAATGGCGACCATTTACATGGTGAAGCATCAAAAGTAAGTAATTTGAGGGGCGGTAATTTGCGGTTTAATAAATCATTATGTAACGGGTCTGAATCGTGTTAATAAACGAAAAGAAAGATGAAATACCTTTCTATTTGTCCCGACGTTTCGGCATGGGTTACACCAGCCGTGGTCACGGGATGACTGATGTTCGTCAGCGCTGCCTCCGAATAGTGCGGGTTTTGGAACCTACCCTCACTTGGTCTTCACAATTATTAACATTATTATGTTCGGAACTGTCGGTACTTGGACACACAACACTAATGGTATCTTTACACTGGCGCGTAATATCACCTCGTCGGTGTCTACATTTGCTGATGACAGGATTCCAAGATGTAGATAAACGGTAACCATCCTCCCGGTTGAAATTTGCGTGCTTTTTGATTTCAACTGCTTCCCGTGCTATTCTTGAAAAATAGTGACGGTCTGCGGAGAGAACCTGGGGCCGATGTAGCTCAATCCAGTGATTGGATCCTGGCTCCAACAAATGCTCAGCTATGGCCGACTTGGTGGTTTGTCGGTTTTTGACGACCGTGATGTGTTCCTTAACTCGTTCGGCGATGGTCCTTTTTGTTTGCCCGATGTAGGAACTACCACAGCTGCAATCCACCTTGTACACGCCTGGTGTTTGAAAAGGGATGACATCCTTTGGAGTACGCAGGCAATTTGCTACTTTCTTCTAAACAGTGTGTGACAGGTTTCCATTTTCTCTCACCTTGATCTTCACATCGAGGAAGGCTAACAACCTGTCACACACTGTTTACAGAAAGCCCACACACACGGACAGGTACTTACACGCAAATTCACATCATCACCCGCGACATTTGCAATCCGTTATTGCTTCATTGACAAACAGAGCATATGACATTTGCGACCCCGAACACTTAGATAGTGAGCTCACATATGTTCGGGAGGTACTCAAGCAAAACGGTTACAAACACAATATGCGAGGTTCAAGGAAAAGGTCGAGACTGACTAAAGTGAACAGAGCGCCAGCGTTCATGCCCTACATAAAAGGAGTAACGGATAAAGTTGGAACAGTACTACAAAAATACTCCATTAAGACTGTATATAGTCCGTACTCCAAAGTAGCAAATTGCCTGCGTACTCCAAAGGATGTCATCCCTTTTCAAACACCAGGCGTGTACAAGGTGGATTGCAGCTGTGGTAGTTCCTACATCGGGCAAACAAAAAGGTCCATCGCCGAACGAGTTAAGGAACACATCGCGGTCGTCAAAAACCGACAAACCACCAAGTCGGCCATAGCTGAGCATTTGTTGGAGTCAGGATCCAATCACTGGATTGAGCTACATCGGCCCCAGGTTCTCTCCGCAGATCGTCACTATTTTTCAAGAATAGCACGGGAAGCGGTTGAAATCAAAAAGCACGCAAATTTCAACCGGGAGGATGGTTACCGTTCATCTATATCTTGGAATCCTGTCATCAGCAAATGTAGACACCGACGAGGTGATATTACGCGCCAGTGTAAAGATACTATTAGTGTTGTGTGTCGAAAGTACCGACAGTTCCGAACATAATAATGTTAATAATTGTGAAGACCAAGTGAGGGTAGGTTCCAAAACCCGCACTTCTCGGAGGCAGCGCTGACGAACATCAGTCATCCCCGTGACCACGGCTGGTGTAACCATGCCGAAACGTCGGGACAAATAGAAAGGTATTTCATCTTTCTTTTCGTTTATTAACACGATTCAGACCCGTTACATAATTTTTAATATGTGTACAAATCGTGGTAGTTTAAAAGTAGTTAATAATAAATAATATTTATGAGAATTATATTGATTGTTCTTTGTAGAATTATCTTGCGTTAAAGTGGACGTTGTATGTTTTACGTAACAGTACCATTCGGTCGGAGGTTTGTAAAGCTAAGCGTCGACTGATCGGCATCGTACGCATCGGACGCATCGCATTTTTTTTCATGCTGCGTCCCACTGTATCTGCAGCGATCGGATTGCCGACGCAAGTACCAGTGATCGTACATGTATTTATGACAATGGAAGAAAGCGAAGAAGAACAATTTGTCGTTATTGCTTGTTTGTTAGTAGAGGACGAAGAAAATGCAAACCACATCTAAAAAAAGAAAACAAAATGTCTAGATACACGACATTCGGTATGACGTCATCGGCACGCATCGCAAAAGTTGCCTCTCGGAGCATCCGTGTCGGCATTGCCGATATGCGATCTGTACGATGTGGATCAGTGGACGCACTTGTATGACTTTCTATACAAAGAATACTACGATGCGTAAAATGCGATGCGTCCGATGCGTACGATGCCGATTAGTGGACGCTTTGCATAAAGCGTATAGTTCGGCTTTGCCGAAGGATTATTTTCTAATTGAGCTATAACAAAAGAGTCCAAGGTTTCCATAAAATTAGTTCGAATAATATCTACGGAGTGAACGCGTGCTAAAAATTGAGATTGAAATGTCAGATCAGAAACCTTTAGGCTGAGATCGTACAGATTCTGCATAATTTGGAAGAGATTTTAATTTTTAGCTTCTAAAATACCTAGTTTGGGGTTAGGTTCAGAGTGTTCATCGCCACTGGCAGGATTCTTCTTTGTTTGTCTTTTGGACGCCATTTTGAGTGACAAAATCCCGTACAATATATGTGAATGCGTAAATATTTATAAATGCGTGAAATAAGTGTTAAATATATATGCGGATATTAAAATATGAGTACACAAATGTAAAAATAGCGAAAAGAGTGTGTGTTTGCCGAAATTTTAGCGAGAATATGTCAGCGGTGCGAGTGGCGACAAAATACGACAGTGGCTGCCGCAATTTAATTAAATTAATTGCGTGAGAATGCGTGTGGTATTGTGAGTGATTGAGCGTGTATTAGAGAGTGTATTCTGTTTTTTATTCAGCGAGAGGGACCAGGAAATTGTGGGCGCTAATAATATATGTAGGATAGGCTTGGAGTACTTACAAATGGAGCGGATTAATGGAGCGTGCTTAGGGTGATATCTTCGATAGCAGGAGCAGTGTTATCTTCCTTAGATCTTAGATGCTGGTAATCCACCCACAAATTCAGTTCACACATGCACAGCACTTTTTTTTTTTTTAGTTTAAAGTTTTAGCGAAGCGGCGCGAGAGCGAGTTATAACGAGTGATTTTTTGAAGGACACAAATTGAAGTAGGGAAGGTATGCGGATAGGAATGAGTAGGAGAGAAAGGATTTGATTGGTTCTCGCGTGTTAGAAAAGAATGAATTTGAGTAAATTATTGAGTGAGATGATTATTAATGTTGCTAGATTAATAATATTTGTTATTATTTGTTCGTGTTTGAGTAAATGGCTTTCTATCCAATAAATATATTAAATTTAATTACACGCTAATTTGATTGTGGCGCAGACAATATTATTAAAAGATAAGGCCACTATTTTTACTGTGTTTTTATACATATTTTATTGCTGTTTAATTTTTTGGTGTACAGTAAATATGATTTTATTATTTATTATAATATCGTCTTGGGTTTACGCAAATGTTACATATTAAAATTAAACTACAATAAAATTTACGGATTTAATCGCGTTGTGTTGGTTGCACTTAGTTATTACATTTAAATCAAATGATCTAGAAACTACCAAGGATAATACGTGAGGCTATTGAAATTAAATAAACACCCTTATTTCAATAAAGAAGACAGTTGGAATGTTCCTCGAGCTTGGGACCCTGTCATAAGGTTAACGAAACCCAAGAAAGACAAAGTCATCAGAAGACCTAAGGACACTGTGAGCTCATTCTGCGTAAATAGTAACTCTAATAGTTGAAAAATGTTCGATTACTTTGAGATAACTTATACATTCAAGAAAAAGAATACTATCACCTCAGTCTGATGTGACCATTAATCCTGTAAAAAAATTGAAATGTCGGCTAGTAATAAATTAGCTTAGCTAGTGACTTTGTCCTTCTTGGGTTACGTTAGCCGCATGACAGGGTCCCAAGCTCGAGGAACATTCCAACTGTCTTCCTTATCGAAATAAGGGTGTTTCTTTAATTTCAATAAGCTGACGTATCATGCTTGCTAGTTTCTAGATCATTCGTTGTAAATGTAATAGCTAAGTGAAACCATCACAACGCGATAAAATCCGTAAATTGTAGTTTAATTTCAATGTATTATTTATTATTAATTACGAATCATACTTTATGACATTGACAAATATGGTTGATTACTTTGCCGTAAGCTCTAACATAATTTATATTACTGTCACTCTTACAGTATTGATTTGCTTCTCAATCAGTGACATTGTATCACGATGAATTACAAAAACTATGTAGCATTCATTAAAAAATATCTTATAGAAATAATTTCTGTAAAATCAATTTCATTTTGTGGTCTAGCAGGAGGGCTTTATTTCAAAATTAGTTCAAACAGAAGAGTGACGCTTCTCGTTAGAGTATATTGTGTTCTGTTCTGTGTGATGACGGTGTCACATTTTGCGTCATTGGTGGTCGATGTGTACATACCATTTGACAACAGAAAAAATTTAGGCCTAGTCGCTTTAAACTATCTTATCATTTGTGTTTCAACATTTTGCGATTCAGGTAACCATCTTAAACTGCTGGATAACACAAAAACTTTTGGTTCAATAATCAGTGGTTCTCATTTACCAATATCTCGGTTCTTGTTTCTAGTGGTAGTAATAGAGGAGCTAATTCTGAATATAATTTATTGTATAGGTGTTCATCAATTACCTGATAAACACTCTTTGTGCATTTCAAACCCTTTATCTTTCTGGTTCGTTATATTTATTTTATTGACCACACAGCTATCACATTTTCCTAAAATTATTATGTTTGAATTGCTTTTTTATCAAACTTGTGAGTACAGAAAACAGTTGCAACGAATCCTAGCTGAACTAACGATATTAGAAAATAATGAACGAGCGAAAACAAACATGAGGCATTGGATGAACAATTATAAACTCTTAATAGACATTGTTGACAACCTGAGTACTCCGATGAAAATTCTGGTTATTATTGCTTTAATTATATTTTATACAATTTAATGCTTACAATAATTTCAAGTCCTACTTGTGCGTCTGTTTATCTGTCAGACAGGATTTTCCTAGTACGAACTTCAATGCGTAAACGAGAAAGAAGGTGCGAGGCTCTCAAAAAGGAAATTTTCTTTTGAATCCTAGGGATCATCATAATCTCACTAAAACTGCAGCAATATATGTCACCGTGCCTTGTCATCCTATCTTGCTGCCACTCCGTCCAGTATCAATGATGATTAGTATTTATATCATTAGTTGTGCCGACTTCTTTAGGTTTTTATTTACGTCTTTGTGAGGACCGTCCGTGTGGTGGCGGATTAAGAATACGGATTGTCACCACTCCATATCATCCCATGGGTGCCGTAAGAGCTAACAGAGGGAGCATATTATGCAGAGAACAGCACTGTAAGAGAATTAAAATTTGATACGATCCCTATACCAGCCCAGTTTGGCCAGCGTGGTATAGTAGGCCAATGCCTCCTTTCAAAGGAGAGGCCTAATCCAGCAGTGGACTGTTAAAGGCTGATGATGAGGATGAAGAGAGATCAAAATATTTTATATTTTGTTATGATTTTTAATGTTAATTACAAAACATTTTGCTTTTGGTTTAATGAAATCCGCTTTCTTATTAAATTGATTAATTATTGATTTCAGATTGCTACTGCGGTTGTTTATAACGTAATAAACTGCGTTATGTGGGTGTATTTCTGTGTAATTACTTTGAAGAGAGTATGTTTCTCTATTCATTATTGTTTAAATGGAAGCTTTTTGCGTCTCTCTACTCTACTTAATTGTTTGTCTTTGATTGTACAGATTGGTCTTTCAAAGCCATTGATGCTGAAGTTAGTGGAAAAGTTTCTGGCGTTTGTTGTAGTATGCATACCACAGTTATTTATTGAATTAATTAAACGTGAAATTAATCTCATGAAAATGTCCATTGGTCGGCGACTGCTTTTATGTAAAGGTACTCCTTTATTCTAGTTTATCTCTTATAGGTACTCCGTTTTAACTGTTTTGTTTTTCATTACGGGCGTTCTACTATTTGCTTTGCAGATATCAAATCACACGAGATAATACAGGACTGTCAAGTATTTATCGAACGTCGTCCCTTCGAGATCACAATATGGCGTCTATTTGCTTACGATATGCGACTAATTTTCAGTATGATCCAGTTAACCATAACTTACTCGATTGCTACTGTACAGTTTGCTCACATATTTGATTAATGTTATACATATTGTTATGTTTAACAAATAATGAGAGTAATTGCCTACATAATTGTTTAATATAATTGTAACAATGTATTATGTTAATAAAGTTTATCTGTTCAGTGTTGATCATTTTAATATTTTTTGGTACTATTTGTAGAAATTAAGTTATAAACATTGAGTATTTTGTGGACAACTCTTTAATTTCTGAAAAAATGTTTGTGTTTGAAATAGAAATATTATTTGTGATAGGTCAAGTCGATTATATCGATTTAGTAACGTTTAGTTTAGTCTATTGTAAATTTTGACTATGGTCACACTGAACTGTCATTCACTCTTTTTGGTTCATTGTCGTTTCCCGGTAAAAAAAGTTGTCTAGACCACGCCGTATCTTGTAAGCACGCAGTTTATTGTAATTTTGAGTTTTTTAGTTAATTATAGTAATTAACAACCTCACAACCGTCGCTATATGAAGTTGTCCGACGAGGTTGTGAGCGATTGACAAGTAAATTACCCGTTTGGTCTTGGGTCCGCGCCGTTTTGTCTCTCTCGCGTGGTTTAAGTGGTTTTGTAATTAAAATAAATTGTTCGCCTTTTGGAAAGCTCGTCCTAGTAGCTCGCGAAGTGATAAAAGATAAACATATAAGTAACCTATGAACATTGTGGTAGCGCCATCTACCTTCCTATATATAACTAATCGCATCAAGATCAATCGTTCCACGTCTAGTGCGAGCGATACCATATTTCCGTCCCGCTCTATCCCACTCCCTGGAAGGGCACTGCCTTCCGCCTGATTTGTCGACGCGATCGTGAACGCGAGTGACAGTCTAGAACATTCCTCCCGCTGAGAACGCCGTCTCGATACCGCTCCGCGCCGCACCGCTGTATGTGATTTACCGCTTCCACCAAGGAAAACCCGCTCGTGACTGAAGTGAAAACAAGCAGCTGCATCACGAAACCACCAGGAGGAAAAGAAACGAAGAAGGCTGTATAAGGTAAGTGCCTTCCATCCTTGGAATAGCCTATACCCACTCAATCACCTCCTCCCGTATCCATCTCCTCTTCCCTTATTCCTTTCTAGGCGACCCAGAACTCGCCCTAATACAGTCCATCCATTAATCCTTCCCAAGTCGCTTGGAACCCCACGGTTTCGGTGTAAGCCGAACCATTTTTTTGATCCATACGAGTCGGATTCATTTACGTTTTATACGTTATACCGCTATACCTAGGCAGTTATAGCACCTAGCTATACTCCTAATATATTCACATAACCGTCACATGGTTATTTCCGCCCGCATTAGTAGGTAAACTTTTATGTAGCTACCTACTTATTAAATTATTATTTCTGCAACTATCATAGTTGTCTTATAAATCTCATATTTCAATCAACTTTTAGTTCCTCAGCTCTAAAGTGTTGCCTACTTAGCCTACTTAGGTAAAATAATAGATACATTAGATATTCTTATTTTGTTTCGTTCTCATTAGCTTATACTTACGTAAGCATGTCACAACAAAAGAAGTCACGCGTGTCGGAAGACAAAGAGATGACAATCTTAGAAGCAAAACGCAATATTTTATTTGAGCGCATTCAAAATATCTATGAACGATCAAAAACCGCATCTATGTCTGACAGCAATAGCGAAGCATTTTTCAGTTATTGTACAACAGTAGATAGTATTCGAACAGATTTTCATAAGTTGTTAGACGATTATAACGCAAGATTACTTTCTATCAATCCTGATGAAAAACCGAACTATCAGGCGTATACCTCATTCGAAGATCTTTATTCTATTATTAAGCGTGTACAATCGCAATTGGAGGGTAAATGTTCGGCAGAGCCCGTTGCCCGCAAACCGAGATTACCGCCAATCGAGATTATGTCGTTTGACGGAGATATACGAAATTGGCCGTTATTCTATGCAAGTTTTAAGTCTACAGTGCACGATAATGGTTCTCTGACAGATGCTGACAGGTTGTACTATTTAATAGGTAAACTGTCACCGAAGGCCCAGTCTGTATTTGCAGGTGTCACACCCAGTGCTGAGAATTATCAGGTCATATTTCAGTCACTACTTGACAGATATCAAGACACGCGCGTCCTAGCGTCTACGTACTTTGACCAAGCTTTAAATCTCAAACTGTCCAGCAACGCGTCTGTCTCAAATTTCCAACTGTTTATTGATGACTTCGTAACCGCGGTTAATTCTCTTAGGAATTTAAAATTAGAAGATCTTGCCGACTTTATGTTGCTTCAACTCGCTTTAAAAAAGTTTGACACTGATACAATTCGCGCATTCGAGATGACGGAACGCAATAATAAAATACCTACACTAGATAGTTTTATTTCGTTCATCAAAGATCAGTGACGAATATTTCATAATACGCAGTCTGGTTCACCTGGCCCGTCTAACACTAACAACAACAAACAAAGGTTGAATAAATCGCGAAATAGTAATAATAACTCAGTCCCTAATCCACAATCTTACGTAACATGTTTGGAATCTAATAGTAATAATTCAC
Source organism: Euclidia mi (assembly GCA_944739405.2). Classification (NCBI taxonomy): domain Eukaryota; kingdom Metazoa; phylum Arthropoda; class Insecta; order Lepidoptera; family Erebidae; genus Euclidia; species Euclidia mi. The sequence continues at coordinate 10,722,320 of OX123185.2, forward strand.
AGAAGTGTCTGTGCAGTAATATAGTGCACGACCATTACTATAAGTGTCCCACCTTTAATGATTTAAATCCAATTGCTCGTTTTAAAAGCGTAAAAGATAACAAAGCTTGCATTAATTGCTTAAGCATAAAACATAAAACGAGTAATTGTTCCAGTAGAACGAGATGTCGCACGTGTAAACAAAAACATCATACACTGTTACATTTTGATAAAAATAACCGGTTGTCAAGTCAAGCCGCTAGCCTTGACACACTCACGCAAGTGCAGAACACGGTAGCTGCGCCTTCCACGCCTCGCAATAATGAGATATCGTTGTGTACGACATCCATTGCGCGGGCGGCACGCACGCACGGACGGCCTTCGCGCGCTTGTAGTGATCAGAGCAGTGCTAGGCCGCCATGTATGGCGTCTAAGACTGTTCTGTTAGCGACAGCGCAAGTTATCATATATAATGTCAATGGGTCGCCGCACATGGTACGTTGTCTGCTAGATAGCGCATCTCAGACCAATTTAATAACGTTAGAATTGTTCAAACGCCTTGGATTATGGAATAACTTTAAAAATACGAACTCAATAATCCGAGGGATAGGCGGATCAGAAAAACATTGCAAAGGTTCCGTAAATATTAAAATACATTCGCGTTTTAATAGGGACATTAATTTTAACATTTCTTCGCTTATCGTGGAACGTATTACAGACACGTTGCCAAACGCTAATGTGGACGTGTCACTCCTCACACATCTCGAATCATTACCACTAGCGGATTCGGAGTTTGCGAATCCGGCAGACATTGATGTTTTGATCGGAGCCGCAATATTCCCGCACTTGCTACTTACTAAAGTGGTACTTAGTGAGCAAAATAACTTACCGCCCGCTATTGAGACGGTATTCGGGTATGTAATTATGGGTACCGTACCTACATTACATACTTCTCAATACGTTACGTCTTGCTGTTGTTCTGTTCTTCAAGAAAACAATATTGACTCTCTTCTCAAGCGATTTTGGGAGCTTGGAGAGGTTACCGCACCGCCCTCGATGAGCCATAAAGATCTCGAGTGTGAAGAACATTTCCGCGCTACCACTGTTCGTGACGACAGTGGCAGATACGTTGTGGCGTTGCCATTCTGTGGTGACCCTTATTCGTTAGGCGACTCGTACGCTGCTGCGCTCAGACGTTTCCATTGTTTGGAACGTAAACTTGATGCGATTAGTTATATATAGGAAGGTAGATGGCGCTACCATATCCCCCCGGCCCTAAAGGGTTGCCTTTAAAAAAAATAGAATTGAACTTAGCTATGTTGGGTGTACTACCGCATAACCCATCAATAGGCTAAGACAGCGATATGACAATAAAATTAATCTAAACTAACTTTAGCGAAAACTACAAACGCAATAATAGCAAAAACTACTAACTAAATACTTAAACTAAGAGGTAAGTCCAACTTCAGGCTAGATCTCACTGAGTTGGAAGCGGACAGAGACGTACAACAGGGCGCACGTAACTCCCCTTGGCGGTTTTCACGGTAACAACGCGAGTTGTACCGTCCTTGGAAGTATGCAATTTCTCTACGATGGCTAACGGCCATGAAAGCGGCGGAGCATTATCATGTATTATGACGACCAACGTACCCTCCTGTATAGGGGATGCAGGACTATTCCACTTGGATCTAGCCTGAAGCTGGTGTAGATATTCCGCACGCCAGCGCCGCCAAAACGACTGCACGAGTTTATCCAGCAGAGTATGTCTCTGGAGCAAGCTTGAAGAGTCTGCTTCAGGAGCCGGAAATGACGATAATGGCACTGTGTTCAGAAAATGTGCAGGGCTTAACGCGGATGGTTCTGCAGGGTCACTACTCAAAGCCGTGAGCGGACGCGAGTTGATCAGTGCCTCGACTTGTGCAAGGACAGTTAAAAGCTCTTCGTAAGAGAGGATCTGTTGACCTATAACCTTGAAGAGATGCGTTTTAATTACTTTGACCATGCTTTCCCAACATCCACCGAAATGCGGTGATGCTGGTGGAATAAACTTCCAGTCGATATGATTTATGGAAAGTTCCTCCTGAAGACGAGTACGATATTCTTCTCTGAGAAACTTATAAAGGTCGCGTAAATAAGAGCTTGCGCCCACAAAACAAGTGCCGTTATCCGGGTACAAACACTGTATAGGGCCGCGCCGTGAGAGAAATCGTTTAAGGGCTGCCAGGAATGACACCGTGCCTTAATCTGTCGCAACTTCAATATGCGTAGCGCGCGTCGTTAAGCATGTAAAAATACATAGCCAGGCTTTACGGCTTTTAACACCTCGACCACGCACTGGCGTATACTGCAGTGGTCCTGCGTAATCACAACCGGTGTGTGTAAACGCTTTAGCAACCTGGTTGACGCGCTGGCTAGGGAGATCGGCCATGGGAGGGAAAGTCGGACGCGGACGAAATTTGAAACAGACGTTACATTTATGTATTCTGTGACGAATTATTCGTCGAGCGGTTAAAATCCAATACTTATGCCTAAGTAAGGACATAAGCAACTCCGGACCGGCATGGAGGTGCTTCTTGTGATAAAAATCAACAAGAAGGTCGACAACATGATCATGTCGCGGCATAATACAAAGATGTTTGTAGTTATAAGGTTCATCCGAATTTGACAGACGACCCCCAACGCGTATGACGCCGTGTTCATCGAGAAACGGCTTAAGTCTAAGGATAGCGGGAGAACAAGGTACATTGTCCTTTAAATTTTGAATGTCGTTACTAAAATGAACAGCTTGTACAGCTCGTAGTAACTTACATTCTGCGAATTTGAGATCAGTACTTGATACAAAAGTCTCATTAGGTAGGTGCCTAAGAAACCTATAGACATAAACGATGGCGCGGAGTAACTTAGACCACGATGACATGCGTAGTGCGAGTGCATAGATGGGAGACTCCGCAACCTCAGCAATCACGGGATAAGAAACAGACTTCCGCTCGGGTACATCTTCGTCTTCTGCACTGTGGTCAAAGGGTTGTATGGGCCTTTCTGACGGATCATGGGAGATCCAAGAAGGTCCACGACGCCACAATGGATGACCCGAGCGGAAGTCTGTTTCTTATCCCGTCTATCGTCGTATCTTCGAAGCCAGGATCCCACCGTAGGCCATGCAGACTTGCATGCCTAGTCTTCCCTGCAGATACTCCACAACCTGCCCATAGTCCAACACCTCCAGATCTCTAACAGCTTCCTCCCTCAGCTGATGAGTAACGTCTTCTGCCAGCCCCCCGTTACAGAACAGCTTGGTGGCGTGTGGAGTGATGATCAGGTACGAGAAGAACACTGGGTTGTATTGGATGTCACTACCGCGGAGGTTGAGGGTATAAGCGACTTCGTCCAGCGCAGTGATGACAAGAGCAGAAGCCTTCTTCTCCGTCATCTTCTTACGTAGCTCTTCTATCTTCTGGCCCGCTGGTTTACCAGTGTACTTAACAGGCAGTGGTATGATAGTGTTGTTAGCCCTCCTTGGGGGAGGATCCCTCAGTGAGCACCGGACCTCATCGATCAGATTCGTAAAACTTGAGTGAATCCGATGCATGTGGTTGGTGCCCGACGATTTCGCTGATGAAGGACGCCGAACTGGACCCTGTGGTATTAAACGATTTTCTTGTTTTTTTGGCCAAAATTATGAGTTCATCTTAAAGGTCCACTCAAGAGCATCATCAGGAGCATCAGTGAAGATTTGGTAAGACATTTTATTAATATTATTAGTTGTAATTCACTGTGCAACGCAGTGCATTGTGTCTGGATATATTGTCTATCGTGGTCAGGTAAATATATTACAACTTCCACTGTGCACTCTGAACAATTTCCTACCTGCCTACGGTAATTCAAGACATAATTTTTGGTGCAGAGCTGTAGTTGAAATTTAGCCGCTGTTGCATTGCTGAGTACAAACCTCAGATTGGTATAAGCTTGTATCTTATCACCTTGTAGACAGTATTGTAGTGTTTGTCAGGTCAGTTTTTGCCTAAAATACATAATATTTATTTGTATAAGTTGACCTACATAACTTGAAATACATTGTCATATATAACCCCAATCAGTAATTGTTGATTTGTATTGTTGAAATCTAACTTAAATTTGTTGTTGTTAGTATTAATAAGTCAGTTTGTTTGGATACATAACAGTTATATGTATCAATTAATTTAGTAAGTTGTTAAATGCATAATATGCAATACACTAAGTGTAAACTAAATATATTATATTGAGTTGAAACATTATAACAACCAAACTTTTGATAAACGTTTATAAATCTTGTTATAATATATTGATAATTTTGTTAGGTAACACATAATACTGCTATTGTATATCTCAAATAACACAGTCAGTCTGTCTGTTGTAAGTAATTAATTAACTTACTTGAAGTTTTAACTTTGATAACTTTGTTTTTGTGTCAATATACTTAAATGAAACTATTAATTTTGTTGGACAGTAGATACCTGTCACTTGCCTGCACTTGCAGTAAACAGGCTAATACTTTGTTGGTTTCAAAGAATTAACAAATATTAAGTTTTGATTGTTAATATTATTTAACGCTTGTCCGGGCTCTTTTGAAATTTGATTATGTCAGCTATCAAGGACTTGCGTGCGGCTGCTGGTGCTATTGCATCAGATTTGCGCTGGTTTGCCCCGGCCAGTGCCTTGGTGAACCGGCCTGATTGCCAGCAGGCCTTACTACAAAGGTTTGAGCGGATTGATGATCGCCTGGCAAGTGTGGAACAGCAATTTCGCATTTTCAACGCTTGTTGTCTCGAAGTGTCAGTTAATGATTTCACCGCTGACCAGCAAAATAAGGTCAGCGAAGATTATGCCCAGGTCTTAGACCTGTATGATGCTGTCTCCAATAGTGCGAGACAACTAGTTGCCGATAGGGAAGGGCAACCCGGCTTGAAGCAGGAGCTTCCTAGGACAGCACCGGGGCTGGGGAGTAGGTTTCCTACCTTAGACCTCCCCCATTTTGATGGCTGCCTAGTAAGCTACCTGGGCTTCGTTAATTTGTTTGACAGCCTGGTCAATGACAGGGCTGACCTTCGGCCGGCACAAAAATTGGCATATTTGATGTCGGTTCTGGATGGAGAGGCCAAAGGCCTCATCCAGTATCTGCCCGTGTCTGACGAGGCGTACCAGACGGCTCGGGACTTGATTACCCGTAGGTACCACAATAAGCGTGGCCTCGCCGACACGCATATTGAACAGATTTTGAGTTTGCCCACGCTCACCCAGGTCTTTGGGTTGCGCACCCAACTTTTGAACCCGCTTTTGGTGGCAATCAATGCACTTAAGTGCCTTGACCTGCCCGTGGACCAATGGTCCTATCTATTGGTGCACATTGTGCTGAAGAAGCTGCCTGCCGACCCGAGGTCGCGTTTTGAGCAGCGCTTTGGTGGAGATAGCGCGACCCATCTGCCCCTCTTTGCTGACCTGGAGAGTTTCCTCGAGGAAGAGTGCCGGGTCTTGGACAACTCCGGTGGTGACACGCCGGCTAAGACGCAGCCGCCCAAGGAGCAGGCTCGCGTTCACACCCGAGCCAATGTTGACCGGCGCCCTCCTCGCTTTGCAGTCACGCAGAGCCCAGCGGAGTGCTCTTACTGCAAAGTCACGGGGCACAGAACGGCCAGTTGTAGGGCATTCTTGGACCTTCATGTCGCCTCTCGTAGGCGCATCGCGAATGCCCGCCGCCTATGCTTCTCTTGCTTGGGGTCCCACTACCAGCGAGACTGCCCAAACTCTCGCCCCTATCCTCACTGTGGAGGACAGCATTTGGACATTCTCTGCATGAATGCCAGAGAGGTAGGCCGCTTGTCCAACCAGCCGACGCCGCGCACGGGCGGGTGTTTTGAAGGTGGCAGCCGAGGCTCACCGGCGCGTAGCCGAGAGTCGCCTCGCTCAATTGATCGCCGCTCACCCCGCTTGGAGAACCGTAGCGTGCGCACGCCTCCTCTCCCTCTCGCACCTGAATGTGCGACTGCTCACCGTCACCAGCACCATGACTGCTGCCCCAAGTATTCCCCTCCTTTGGCGGAGCGTCCCCGCCTTGACTCGCGCCTACCTCGTTTTGGACGGGTGCGTCATTATGACCCCCCACAGATGGCGCGCGGATCAAGTCATCGCGCTTTTGAGGACTTCAAGCCGCACCCTCATTTAAACTTGCCAGGTCCTGGCCAACGGTCGCCGCCTAGGCAACAATAGGTCATTGACCCCTGCCCTATACCGCCAAACTCCCCCATTGAGACCGTTATCCTACCAACAGCAGAGCGAGTTAGGGTCTGGGGACCCACGGGGACTTCTGTTGTTGTCCGTGCTATATTGGAAACTCCCGGGAAGTACAAGGCCACCCTTCACGGGTTTTGTGATGCCTCGGAACGTGGTCACGCGTCCGTGGTGTACTTGGGCACAGTTAGTGCCTTAAGTCAGGTGAGGGTTTCCGTGATCATGGCGAAGAGCAAGGTTGCACCCCTTCGGACATCTCTGACCATCCCAGAATTGGAGCTCTCGGGAGCAGCCCTACTTGTGCGCTTATTTAACCACGTGTCTAGTACTTTGGGTAAAACTATTTGTATTAATGGGACCTACGCCTGGACAGACAGCTAAATTGTTCTTTGTTGGTTGAAGGCGTCTGTCCACACTTTGGAAGTATTTGTGGCTAATCGCGTTTCCCAAATACAAAAATCCGAAGTCAAACTTGTTTGGAGACACGTGCCAAGTGAACTCAACCCCGCTGATTGTGCCTCGCGCGGATGCTTGACGCCTAGTTTGATAGGTCATTCGCTGTGGTGGGGTCCGGAATGGTTGAGTCGACCAGAAATTGATTTTGATTGGCCTCGATCGCCAGTTTTGAATACTTCCAATTTGCCTGGTCTACGAACACTCGCTCTTGAGAAGGTAGAATGCGCCTTCGACCCCGATTTCTTGCTGAATCGCTACAGCTCCCTTGACAAGTTGTTAGGTGTTACTGCTTGGATAAAGCGCTTTGTTTTTAATTTTAGGCACCCACAACAGAAACATCTGATACCGTTTCTTTCACCACAGGAACGACAGGAGTCCCTCACCTTTTGGGTTCGTTCTCTGCAATTGGCGCACTTTGAGAAGGAGATTGCTATGCTCAAGTCAGGGAAATTGGAATTAGCGGGCGCTGTATCTAAATCGAACCCCTTTTTGGACGAAACGGGTCTCTTACGCGTTGGAGGGCGTCTCAAGAACGCCAACCTCCCTTATGGGGCAGGTCACCCCCTGTTGTTGCCTAAGGACGGTCATTTGGTACGCTTGTTGGTTACTGACTGTCACCTTAAAAATTCGCATGCTGGTTGTAATGCGCTCTTGGCCATTTTGCAACGCGAGTTTTGGATTTTGTCTGCCCGAAGAATTATCCGGAGTGTAGTTTTTCGCTGCATCCCTTGCTATAAGCTCAAGGCTTCTACCAAGCAGCCCTTGATGGGAGACTTACCGGCAGATTGCGTAACTGAGAGCAGGACGTTTGACGGTGTTGGCACGGACTTCGCAGGTCCCTTTTTGGTGAAAACGTCGACACTTCGAAACTTCAAGACTGTTAAGGCCTACTTGTGTATTTTTGTTTGTCTTTCCACAAAGGCCGTACACTTAGAACTGGTCTCCTCGCTTACGACCGAGGCGTTTGTAGCCACATTTGACAGATTTGTATCCCGCAGAGGGCTGCCTTCCTTGATCCGTTCTGACTGCGGCACTAACTTCAAGGGCACTTATAATTATTTGAATGATGTTTTTAATTTCCTTGAAACCAACAAGGCTGATGTAGGCAATAGGCTTGCCCGACGTGGGATAAATTGATTGTTTTCCCCACCAAATTGTCCACACTGGGGTATTATTTTTGAGGCCGCTGTAAAATCGGCCAAAACACACTTGCGTAGGACAATCGGTGAATCTGTCCTTACCTTTGAGGGACTCGCAACTGTGTTTTGTAAGATTGAGGCTGTTTTGAACTCTTGGCCATTGTGCCCAATCTCCTCAGATCCGAATAATTTGGAGGCCCTTACGCCGGGCTATTTTTTGATTGGTCGCCCACTTGTTGCCTTGCCTGAGTACCCCTATATTGATACGAGACCTGGTCGTCTCTCACGTTTTGAATTGGTACGCCAGATAACTCAGAGCTTTTGGAAACGCTGGAATTTGGAATATTTGCTCCTACTCCAGCAACGCGTTAAGTGGACCGACAAGACCGATCCACCCAAGATTGGTGACCTCGTTTTGATCAAGGAGGCTAACCTGCCGCCACTCAGATGGCGCAGGGGCGCATTCTTCGTTTGGTAACTGGAGCTGATGGAGTTCCCCGATTTGCTGAGGTCTTGGTGGACGGTTCGATTCTGAGGAGAGCGGTTGCAACATTGTCACGTCTACCAACCGATTAGCGGACCGGTAGGCCGGACCGTGGCGGGTGGATGTTTGAAATAGAAATATTATTTGTGATAGGTCAAGTCGATTATATCGATTTAGTAACGTTTAGTTTAGTCTATTGTAAATTTTGACTATGGTCACACTGAACTGTCATTCACTCTTTTTGGTTCACTGTCGTTTCCCGGTAAAAAAAGTTGTCTGGACCACGCCCTATCTTGTAAGCACGCAGTTTATTGTAATTTTGAGTTTTTGAGTTAATTATAGTAATTAACAACCTCACAACCTGAGTGTGGTGGTGTGCTATATGAAGTTGTCCGACGAGGTTGTGAGCGATTGACAAGTAAATTACCCGTTTGGTCTTGGGTCCGCGCCGTTTTGTCTCTCTCGCGTGGTTTAAGTGGTTTTGTAATTAAAATAAATTGTTCGCCTTTTGGAAAGCTCGTCCTAGTAGCTCGCGAAGTGATAAGAGATAAACCTATAAGTAACCTATGAACATTGTAAAACTTGAGTGAATCCTATGCACGTGGTTGGTGCCCGACGATTTCGCTGATGAAGGACGCCGAACTGGACCCTGTGGTATTAAACGATTTTCTTGTTATTTTGGCCAAAATTATGAGTTCATCTTATGTCCACTCAAGAGCATCATCAGGAGCATCAGTGAAGATTTGGTAAGACATTTTATTAATATTATTAGTTGTAATTCACTGTAAAACGCAGTGCATTGTGTCTGGATATATTGTCTATCGTGGTCAGGTAGATGTATTACAACTTCCACTGTGCACTCTGAACAATTTCCTACCTGCCTACGGTAATTCTCGACAGTTTGATAATTGTCTCTATAAGGAGTTTGTTTTTATTTCAGCAATATATGTACATTGCTTTTTCTGTGATGAATAATAATACCCGTTACCTTTTTTGTGTACATGACCAAACCATCATTGTATATTATGCTCTTGTGATCTTTGTTAAAACTGGAAAGATTTTCTGTAAAATCATCATCATTGTCTTGCCCTGGTCCCAATTTATTTGGGGTCGGCGCAGTATGTCCTTCGCTTCCATACTTCTCTGTCACCAGTCATCCAATCGCTTACCCCTTTCTCTTTCATATCCATCCTCACACAGTCCATCCATCTCTTCCTTGGCCGTCCTCTCCCTTTTCGTCCTTCTACATGCATATCCATCACTTTTTTACCTTTTCTGTAAAAATATAATGTAATAAAATATCTGCATACTCTCTTTCTCGGAACTCATATCATTGCCGAATGGGCACGAAATTTAATTGCTTTGTATACCTTGTGTGTTGGTAAATACAGCAATATACTCATCATATCAGCCAAACGACGTCCACTGCTGGACATAGGCCTCCCCCAAGGTTCTCCACACAGACCGGTCTTGACCCGCCCGCATCCAACCGCCTCCCGCGATCTTGACAAGATCGTCGGTCCACCTTGCGGGAGGCCTACCTCTGCTGCGTCGTCCGGTACGTGGCCGCCACTCCAGAACCTTTCTGCCCCAACGGCCATCGGTTCTTCGAGCTATGTGCCCTGCCCACTGCCACTTCAGCTTGGCTATCCGGAGAGCTATGTCGGCGACTTTGGTTCTACTGCGGATCTCCTCATTTCTGATTCGATCTCGCAGGGAAACTCCAAGCATAGCTCTCGCCATCGCCCTCTGAGTGACCTTGAGCCTTCTGATAAGGCCCATAGTGAGCGACCACGTCTCTGATTTGTAAGTCATCACTGGCAACACACACTGGTCAAAGACTTTCGTCTTGAGACACTGCGGGATATCGGACGAAACGATATGTCGTAGCTTCCCGAACGCTGCCCAACCGAGTTGGATTCGACGATTGACCTCCTTCTCGAAGTTAGACCTACCTAATTGGACTACTTGTCCCAGGTATATATACTTGTCGACAACTTCGAGCGTAGAGTTCCCAACCTGAATAGGAGCAGGTACAACATGGACGTTCAACATGATTTTCGTCTTGTCCATGTTCATCTTAAGACCTACTTGTTGGGAGACTCTACAGAGGCCATCGAGCATTGTGCCTAGGTCTTCCATGGTCTCAGCCATGACTACGATATCGTCTGCGAATCGAAGGTGAGTGATGTACTCGCCGTTGATGTTGATGACAAGTCCATTCCAGTCCCAACATCCTCCAGCGCAGTGGTAAACAGTTTCGGGGATATGACATCCCCCTGTCTCACCCCTCGCTGGAGTTGAATAGGTTTCGAACTCTGGTCCTGGAGGCGGACTGACATAGTGGCGTTTTCATACTAACACTTCAGCACTTCGATATATCGGTAGTCAATCCGGCACCGTTGGAGAGACTGTAGCACCGCCCAGGTTTCGATCGAATCGAAGGCTTTCTCATAGTCCACAAACGCCAAGCATAGGGACTGGTTATACTCCTCGGACTTCTGTATAACCTGCCGCAGCGTATGTATGTGGTCTATGGTACTATAGCCTTTACGGAAACCGGCTTGTTTGGGAGGCTGGAAGTCGTCTAGCTTGCTCTCGAGACGATTTGTGATGACCCTCGAAAACAGCTTGTAGACGTGGCTCAGAAGTGTAGTTCTTTAAGAGGGTTTTATCCCCTTTCGTAAAGAGATTTAGCAATATACTAAATCAAGTATAATACATACATACATACATAGACTCACGCCTGTTTCCCCGAAGGGGTAGACAGAGGCATATTAAACGCCCACTTTTCGCCAGTGTTTTGATCCCACGAAATAGGTGGCGAGCCTATTGCCGCTTATCGGGATATTTTGTTTTCCAGAGCCTTGTCCGTTGATCGGCAGGTGCACCACTTGTAGGTGAGGTTGGCTTGGGACCCTAAGTTCTTGGTGGGAACCCTTTGCACCCTCAATATGGATCAAGTATAAAGTATCCTAGAAAATAATTAGGACCACTAAAACTAGAATATACAAGAAGAAGAACATGGTTTAAGATTGGCTTCACTCGCCGTGTTTTTGTTACAGATGTTATTTTTGCCTGAAATACAAAATTAGCCCTACTTATTGGATTACTAGACGAAAACAAAAACTTTTATATTATTGGTCCCACACGTAACCCCTGCGGCACGCCCAACATTTTACCTTGAATGCCACCAAATACACTAACAATATTTATAAGATTTCATACAGATCTTTCAAAGATGTTGTTACAGTGAATTTTCTATCAAATTATAAACTGTTCTCTTATACGGAACTAAGCTTATGCAGCATTATGAGTAATTACCTATTTCTGAGTCAACGATGAAGAAAGAGAGAAACAAGAACATAACTTATTCAACTTGAGCGTTACAGTGAATTTTATGTTCATTTTCGACAGATCAGTCAACCGAAATATGGCGGTCAAACCATCCGAACCTGGCGGAAGAAAATCCCAAGATGCTAGATGGGCAGCAGCGTCCAGCACTAAAGACTTCCGCCACTGCGATAGCCAATACGCCTGCCAAGCGTGACGATTATGGCAAATCCCCCCATATGAACCACACCTATAAAAATCGGCCCCTAGTCCCCGGCGGCCCCGCTAGTCCTGGTTATGGTAGCGGCCATGGTAACGGCGGGGCAAGGGGTGCGAAGAATCTCCGGAAGAGATCGGGCTATCACCACCAATGACAATTGGCCCTGGCAACACTGAACACGCGCACACTGCGGACCGACGAGAAGGTTGTCGAGCTGGAAGAAGAATTGAGCAAGTTGCGATGGGATATCATAGGCCTATCCGAAGTCCGAAGACAGGGGGAGGACTCGATAGTTCTCAATTCCGGTAACTTGCTCTTCTACCGGGAGGGCGACCAACAGTCCCAAGGTGGTGTCGGGTTCACCGTCCACAAATCTCTCGTGACCAACGTGGTGAATATCGGGAGTGTGTCGAGCAGGGTAGCGTACCTTATACTCAGAATATCCAAGCGGTATTCGCTGAAGGTCATACAGGTATACGTTCCGACCTCGTCACACCCCGATGAGGAGGTGGAAGCCATGTACGAGGATATATCTCGGGCTATACATGGCTAAAAAACCCATTACACCGTGGTCATGGGAGATTTGAACGCGAAACTGGGCAAACGCGACGGTGATGAGCTGAGAGTGGGGCAATTTGGTTATGGGCATCGGAATTCCCGGGGTCACTTGCTGGCTAGCTTTATGGAGAAGGAAGGACTCTATATGATGAACTCCTTCTTCAAGAAGCGAGAATGCCGCAAGTGGACCTGGGTAAGTCCAGACGGTGCAACCAAAAATTAGATCGACTTTATCATGTCGACGAAGAGGCAGATATTCAATGATGTCTCCGTGATCAATTCACTTAAATTGGGGAGCGATCACCGAATGGTAAGAGGCACATTGAATATCTGTACAAGTCGTTCTGTAGAGGAAAGGCGCAAGATAGTTCTGCAATTCTCCGACGACATGCCGAAATATCGGCATCTCAACAGACAGATCTCTAAGTCTCTGACTCGCGATCTCCGCCAATACAACACAAAATGTGTTCGTGAGGCGATCGAGCAGAATAAGGGTTCCAAAGTGTTCCAGAGGGATCTGTCTGTTGGGCAGAGTCAGCTGACAAAGCTGAAGACGGAAGATGGCAGAATCGTATCGTCCAAGCCTGAGCTCTTGGAGGAGATCGAAAGGTTCTATGGACAGCTATACACGACAACGCAACAACCCGCAAGCACTTCAGCGTCAGACCCTAAATCTGGATTGACCCGACACTATACCGAAGATATCCCGGACGTCAGCATGCACGAGATTAGTGTGGCTCTCAAACAGCTCAAAAACAACAAGGCGCCGGGCGGTGCACCCGCTAGAGAAGCCCTCCGGAAACTATTTAATTCCGTCATTCTCGAGGGTAAAACGCCACAGGCGGCACAGAGGTGTGGTGGTGCTTTTCTTTAAGAAAGGGGATAAAACCCTCTTAAAGAACTACAGACCCATCACACTTCTGAGCCACGTCTACAAGCTGTTTTCGAGGGTCATCACGAATCGTCTCGAGAGCAAGCTAGACGACTTCCAGCCTTCCGAACAAGCCGGTTTCCGTAAAGGCTATAATCCCATAGACCACATACATACGCTGCGGCAGGTTATACAGAAGTCCGAGGAGTATAACCAGTCCCTATGCTTGGCGTTTGTGGACTATGAGAAAGCCTTCGATTTGATCGAAACCTGGGCGGTGCTACAGTCTCTCCAACGGTGCCGGATTGACTACCGATATATCGAAGTGCTGAAGTGTTTGTATGAAAACGCCACTATGTCAGTCCGCCTCCAGGACCAGAGTTCGAAACCAATTCAACTCCAGCGAGGGGTGAGACAGGGGGATGACATATCCCCGAAACTGTTTAACACTGCGCTGGAGGATGTTTTCAAGCTTCTGGACTGGAATGGACTCGGCATCAACATCAACGGCGAGTACATCACTCACCTTCGATTCGCAGACGATATCTTAGTCATGGCTGAGACCATGGAAGACCTAGGCACAATGCTCGATGGCCTCTGTAGAGTCTGTTAGAGGTTATGAACTAAAAGAGAAACACTTTTATAAATATTCACTTGATATTTATTGACTTTGAATATCACTAGGAAGTATATAAATGTCCGTTCACTTTGAGAGCGTTTAACAGAGTGAGCAATCATTATAATAATGATACCCTATTTATAAAAAATATAACTGTCAAATGTTGCCATACTATTTGTATTGTATTACACTTAAATATAAATTTAATTTAATTTTTGCATACACAATAATAATATAATCTAACACGCCCCCTCAAAAATTTAAATTATACAATTCAAACAACAGATCATATATATCACTTCCAAGTGTTTGCTGGGAGTACATATGCGTAAACATGGTCCAACATTTGTTGCTAGGATTAGGGAAAACCCAGAAAAACCTAATCAGACCATTTCAATCATTTGTTAATGATTATGACATAAACTTAATAGCCGAATCTATGCGGCACAATAATCGACAATATATTTATTGTGCAATACAATATGGTTAATAAAAAAAAAATCAAGCTATACAATAATAATAATACTTATTCTAAACCCATTTTGTATCTGAGGTCTTGAAAAGAACTCGCTGGTAACGGCTTAGTCAAAACATCAGCTAGTTGGTTACCTGTTGGAATATAATTTAATTTAATTATATTTCTCTCAACTTGTTCCCTTGAGAAATGATATTTAATATCAATATGTTTTGACCTCTTATGGTTAGATGGATTATTAGCAATGCTTATGCAACCTTTATTATCTTCAAATATAATAATAGGTTTATTAATTTGTATATTAATACTTTCTGCTAGAGACTTGAGCCATAAGGCTTCTTTCACAGCCTCGTACAGGGCCATATATTCAGCTTCAGTAGACGAATCTGCCACTGAAGTTTGTCTCTTTGTACACCAAGTTATAGTACATTGTTCAAACAATTTGAATAAATAACCGGTAGTACTTTTTCTATCAGAATAGGCATGACCACCCCAATCAGAATCAACATATCCACATAATATATTGTCATAGTTATTCCTTTTATAGGTTAACTTTAAATTCATAGTACCTTTAAGATATCTTAAAACATGTTTTAAGCAATGCCATAGTTCTTTATTATTATTTTGTGTATAACGGCTTAATATATTGACCGATGTACTTAAATCAGGGCGAGTACACAACATAACATACATTAAACACCCTATAAGGTTACGACATGGTGCATCATACTTATCTTTCAGATTTAATGAGTCATAATTCAACTTAGCTTCAGTAGGGGTCCTAACAGGGTTGCAATCGATCATATTAAACTTATTCAAAATTGTATGAATATAAGCACTTTGATCTAATGTAATTTTATCAGAATACCTTGTTACTTTGATACCAAGAAAAAACTTTATATAATGCAAATAGGTCATTTTAAATTTAGTCATTAAATAACCTTTGAATTCATTCATTGTATGAATGTCAGCTCATGTGATAACCAAATCATCGACATACAATACAACATATATGTTTTTCTTGATATTTCCTTTATCTAACATATATATACACCTATCAACTGATGAATTTTGAAAACCTTTATCTTTAAGAGAACGTTCGAATATCTCAAACCAACACCGTGCAGCCTGTTTCAATCCATATAATGCTTTATTTCATTTACATACATAATTATTAAACTTACATACAACGCCTTCAGGAATTTTCATATAGCTATATTTCTTGCTTTAAGACGCCATTTAAAAATGCAGTTTTAACATCCATATGGTGAATCAATAAGCTATGTTGATTTGCAAAACTAATTATAAATCGAAAGCTAGCTATTCTAGCGACAGGCGCAAATGTTTCATTGTAATCAGTAAGATACTGTTGACTGAAACCTCTAGCGACAAGACGAGCTTTATACCTTAAAGGTTTACCAAATTCATCATTTTTTATACTAAAAACCCATTTAAAATCTATAATATTTTTATTCTCTGGTCTTGGCACCAGAGTCCATGTATTATTTATTCTATGGGATTCTAGCTCATCTTCGATAGCTTTCTCCCAATAAGACCCACTATCAAGTGACTTTATATCATGAAATGATTTAGGTATAATACATGCAAATGATTGTGCACCAAATAAGCAATCATCGTCACCATCACTTTCCTTATAACAAATAGGGGGTCGACCTTTGAGCCTATCACTCCTTCTAGGTAAATCAGATTTTTCGCTTACAGGTAAAGAATCGTTTTCGATCACAGGTTCACATGAAACCTCATTTAGCACGTTGCGAATTTCGTTATGACTTCCTAGTTCATCAGATTTCGAATTATCTGATTTAGGTATACTGGTATCTTGAGAGTCTTGAGACTCAATACAGATATCACTTTTGTGATGAGAATATTTCACATTATTCCCTTCAGGCTTTATTGTAGGCCTGGATACCAGAAAATTTCATCGACTATAACATCTCTAACAGTTATGTATATACCTTTCGCATTCTGTGTTCCATACCTTATAACCATTTGGACAATAGCCCACCAGTATGCCTTTCCATGACTTGTCGTCAAATTAACATTTACTGGTTTTATTATGGACATACACAGTTGAACCAAAAATCCTAAGGGTTTTAATATTCGGTTTCCTATCATGCCACATCTCATATGGTGTTTTATAAACATTGAAAGCTTTTGTTGGCGAAATCTTTATTAAGTAAACAGCAGTTAACACTGCTTCCGCCCAAAATCGCTTATCCAGCTTTGCACCAGTTAACATTGAACGAGCCTTTCCGGTTATGGTTCGCACCATACGTTCAGCTACACCATTTAATTGTGGCGTTCTAGGAACCGTTAAGTGATAACTAATACCCTTTGATTTACAGTAATCTTTCATTTAGATTGATAAATATTCGCCACCGTTATCACTATACAAAGTAACTCATTTAGAATTAAACTTTGACTCACTTTTCGCAACGAAATCTTTGAATGCCGAAAACACATCTGACTTATAAGTCAAAGGGTAAACCACACAATAATGGGTGAACTGATCCACAAACAAAACAAAATAATTTTTATTATCAAACGTTGAAGGAGTGATAGGTCCACATACATCTGAATGTACAACATATAGAGGTCGCTTTATGTATTCCTTATTCTTCATTTTATTTAAAGGTAGTCTAGCCTGTTTGCCATTTATGCAAGCTTCACATAAAATATCGGTAGGTAATATGGATTCAATTTGACGTACATCTTCAATCAAATTATTACGTTTTAATTCTATAAATTTAGTGTTACTAATATGACCCAGGGGTTAATGCCATAAATCATAATTATTTATATTATCCTGGCGTAATTGGCAAACAGAATGACCCTCCCTCACATTATTAAAAGGTATCACAAAATCTAAAGTAATTAAGTTATTGAAAACATTACCTGTCATGATTATTTTACCATCCTTCAATATGAGTGTCCGATTCCGATCAAAAATTATGTCCAGGCCAGCCTTCTGCATCCTTGAAACTGACAATAAATTGTACGGTACTTCAGGGCAGTACAGAACATTCTCCAGTACACCTGGAACACTGTTGTTGCTTATAACATTGATTGAACCTCTCTTCGTGGCTGAAATAAATGTATTATTTTTAGCAACAGAAATATTTATTGGTTTACGTAAATATTCATATGTAATAAAAATATCATGCCTGTTTATAATATGATCCGAAGCTCCCGAATCCAACAAGAATGTAATTTTGTTTGGACTATTTTCTTGCCGACACTGTCCAGTCATGAATGCATACCTTGAAAAGTCATCAGATTTCGACTCTTGCGATAATCCGACAGTTTGAATCGTTCTCGTTCTGTCCGCCATATTTTTCTGTTTATTTGTCCGTTTAAAATAAAAACAATCCTTTTTAATGTGTCCCTTGCGTCCACAAAAATGACATTTTATAGATTTCGTATTATTCTGCACTTTAAATTTTTTATTATACTGATGCGGGTAGGTCTCAAACTTCCGCTTATAAGTCGTTCCGTTTTTATTGTCAACATGTAAAACTTTTACACTTGTGTCACTACCCTCATTCTTCAATTTAACTTCGTGGTCTAATAATCTGGTTTTGACGAATGCGAGGGTTAGGTTATCTTCGGTTAATGTTTCTATAGCCGTGATGACCCCATCATAGGTATTGGGTAGTGTTAGCAACAAATGAGCAACCTTGTCGGTCTCTTCTAATTTTGCGCCGGCTGCTAACAATTCTGTTATCAAGTCGTCAAAAATCGTGAAATGCTTTATAAGTGGCATATCACCGTGTAATTTTAGGCCCAAAAGCTTTTTTCTTAACGCTAATTGACTTGCGAGGCTTTTGCGTTCATAAAGCAAATCCAAACTTTTGAAAACTTCTCTAGCCGTTATACCGTCGTTCACAAAACCGATAAATGAATCCGACAAATATTCCACTAGAATATTTTTCACCATTCTATTATTCTTTTCCCATGTCTCGGACCGTATTTGAGGAATGTCACTGTCGACAACGTCTATAATCTCCATTTCACTTAGTAACGATCGTATTCTAAACTTCCATATACTATATTTTTATCGCCGGCAAACGGTTTAGTATTCCTTTTTTGTTTTAAATGTACCATTACTCACGTTTACAGCACTTTTTATCCACACGATAGAATAACGATTTAAACACTATAGACAGTCGGTAGTTGTAACTTTTTTTTTTTTACTGAATTTAGAAACGCGGCACTGGGCCCATAACCTGTTAGAGGTTATGAACTAAAAGAGAAACACTTTTATAAATATTCACTTGATATTTATTGACTTTGAATATCACTAGGAAGTATATAAATGTCCGTTCACTTTGAGAGCGTTTAACAGAGTGAGCAATCATTATAATAATGATACCCTATTTATAAAAAATATAACTGTCAAATGTTGCCATACTATTTGTATTGTTTTACACTTAAATATAAATTTAATTTAATTTTTGCATACACAATAATAACGGCCGGTTGGCGAAGCGGGAGTGTAAGCGACTGCTACGCCGAAGGTCGCGGGTTCGATTCCCGCTCAAGTCAAACATTTGTGTGCATGAACATGGATGTTTGTCTTGGTCTGGGTGTTTCTATGTATAATATGTATGTATTTACAAAAAAAAAGTATATATGTATGTTTATCCATTATCTAGTACCCATAGTACAAGCTCTGCTTAGTTTGGGACTAGATGGTGTTGTGTGAATGTGGTAGAATATTATATTATTAATATAATCTAACAGAGTCTCCCAACAAGTAGGTTTTAAGATGAACATGGACAAGACGAAAATCATGTCGAACGTCCATGTTGTACCTGCTCCTATTCAGGTTGGGAACTCTACGCTCGAAGTTGTCGACAAGTATACCTACCTGGGACAAGTAGTCCAATTAGGTAGGTCCTCCTTCGAAGGAGGTCAATCGTCGAATCCAACTCGGTTGGGCAGCGTTCGGGAAGCTACGACATATCTTCTCGTCCGATATCCCGCAGTGTCTCAAGACGAAAGTCTTTGACCAGTGTGTGTTGCCAGTGATGACTTACGGATCAGAGACGTGGTCGCTCACTATGGGCCTTATCAGAAGGCTCAAGGTCACTCAGAGGGCGATGGAGAGAGCTAGGCTTGGAGTTTCCCTGCGAGATCAAATCAGAAATGAGGAGATCCGCAGTAGAACCAAAGTCGCCGACATAGCTCTCCGGATAGCCAAGCTGAAGTGGCAGTGGGCAGGGCACATAGCTCGAAGAACCGATAGCCGTTGGGGCAGAAGGGTTCTGGAGTGGCGGCCACGTACCGGACGACGCAGCAGAGGTAGGCCTCCCGCAAGGTGGACCGACGACCTCGTCAAGATCGCGGGAGGCGGTTGGATGCGGGCGGCTCAAGACCGGTCTGTGTGGAGAACCTTGGGGGAGGCCTATGTCCAGCAGTGGACGTCGTTTGGCTGATATGATGATTTCGACAGATCACATTTATCTGCGTATGTCTTGTTGATCAGGGATATACGGGACGGTGTACCGAAAACTGATACCAGTGATTCAGTACATTATACTGAGATCCATGGCGCTCAAACTTTCCAAAAAAAATCTAAAAACACGACAAATTTCAAAAAAAATGCGATGTAAATAGGAACACGCAAACTCGCACTATCAGCTGTTACGGCCTTACAGCGGCGGGTGGTAGCGGCAGTGATAACGATGTACTGGTGCGCTTACTGTGCTACGTCAGAGTAAACGCACCATGTACATGTTCAATTCTTAGAATTTTCCAAAAATATTAATGCGGGTCGACTATAGCTACTATTACATTACATTATACGGCAAAAAATGCAAAAGAAAAATCGGAAAATTCATGAAATTTTCCGGAAAATTCGACCGCCAATGGCCTCAGTATCATGAACTCAATCACTGGTATCGGTTTTCGGTACCGTCTTTTGTATTCATAAAATGGTAACAATATTTAAATTAATTTATTTGCTTTGCATGTAAGAATTGTCAAAATTAGCGAATTGTATAGCACTCAGCTATACTACTAGTCTTGTAATATTACAGTTTCGTTTACTTGAAACCGAAAAATATTCCATATGCGTTTTGTTAATGTAACTTAACTAACTCAATTATCTCCTTTTGATATTTTTGAATTATACTTATGCGATCACGTTGTTCCTTAGGGGCGGAACATATCTGACGGAAGATCCGTCGAACTTATCTTCGGTCGCGTATATTCCGTCAAATGAGTCGGTACACATCTGACGAAAAATGCGTCGAGCGTATCTGCACACATTTGCTAAAAGCGTGGCTATTATGCACACATATAAGTTTGTTCGTGCAGGGCCGTACTCAGGTCAGCTCAATATTTTACTGTCATATTCTTTTACCATATCATTTTTCGTGTTCCCTGATGTTATGTAGTCACTGAAGTCCGGTAATTATTTATATTGTAATTCGAGTTTGACTATTAAAAATATGTCGGACTTAAGCGATTTTTATAGTAGCCAACAAGCGTTATTTGAATATATTTCCTATATAGGTATGGAGGTTCAAAATTAAAAGACGATGATACGATTTGGTTACGGTTTTTAAGAAAATTTATACAAATAATATAGAAGGGGTTACAGTTGCAGCGCATGACACAAAATGTTTTCTATGTAGGTATTTTAATATATAAAGTTTGGAAATTAAAAGGCGTAGCCGTGAGATTTATTGCCTGTTCTTTCTCATGGTTCTAAATTCTACGCCTCTACGTCGCATTAACTGTAATTGTAAAATCTTTGGTAAAAGTGGATTTTGGTTACAAATCGGGTTTTTCATGTTTTATATTCTATTTTTTTTTGTTTAGTAAGACTACTTCCGCACTAGGAATAAATCCTGTGTCGCGGGGGACTTTACAAACATACAACTAACGGACACAATGAACACTCAGACTCAGACAAATTCTCAGTGCTGGTTTTTAGGTATTTTTTAGAAAATATCATTAAAATCATAAATAATTCTGCCAGACTCATTACTACGGCAGTAATTCCCGTAGACCTTAAGAACCTCATGCCTAAAAATAAAAGTATGCGTACACTCATAGCACATACTAACACTACATTATTTTTATTATATTAACGAAACGTGTAGAAACACGTTTCGTTTCTGAAAAAATAAGTAAGGTCTGGCGGCCCTGGAATTTTACTCTACTACGCGTCACTCAAAATCACCGATCTGGGAATGACATGGATATGGCATGTCCAATACCTACGAATTAAGCGTGCATACCTACGAAATTAGCGTGCATACCTACGAAATGTTGGGCAATTTAAAATGGCTGCCATTTGGGTTGTACTCAAGAATATAATCGATATCGATATGGAGCCGGTCAGAGGAAAATAATACATTTTTGTAGTAAGTTACTTTAGTTAGTTTAAATCTTTTGCCAGATTAGTTTATTTCATAATGCGAATGTGGGCGAACATGGCAAAGTGAAGGACGACCCTTGTATCAAACATGTAACAAAATATTCTCTGAGAGCCAATATCGATACTGTGTCGCTGAGAAAGTACCGGACATGAATGGCACCATACATACAGTAATGAAACACACAGCCTCAAAAAACAAAATGATTATGTTGGATATACAACGATTTCACAGCAGATGTACCACAAACCTTGCCAAGAAATATGGCGACAGTGGCATGAATGACATTTCTAATAAAATATCGTCATGATTAACTTATTCAGTAAACTAGGGCTATCTTTTTTTCCTGACAGAGATATCCCTAAGACAAAACGTGACAACACTATGTTTGGTGGCTTTATGTCGATTTCGTATACATGTGTATAAAAAAAAACATAGTGAAATGTGGGTCTAATATTACACCTCTGCCTACCCCTCCGGGGATACAGGCATGAGTCTATAAAAAAATAGTAATATATGTGTATAATGTAATTTTTCTATATGGACTATTTGCCCTCTCCATGTATATTCCTTACTCAATGGTCAAAATTCACGTGGTGCGTGGTGCGCGCGACGTCGACGGATAATCCGTCAGTACGCTCGACGTATTAACGGATCAGATATGTTCCGCCCCTTAGGGCCGGCACATATCTGACGGAAGATCCGTCGCGTTTTATCGGTCGCGTAACGCCAATACATACAAATGCATAGAAAAACGTTCAACCATTCACACCTGACCGATAATCCGTTAGTACGTCAAGCGTACTAACGGATTATCCGTCGACGTCGCGCGCACCACGCACCACGTGAATTTTGACCTTTGAGTAAGGAATATAAATGGAGAGGGCAAATAGTAGGTACATATAGAAAAATTACATTAATAACATATATTATTATATTTTATATTTTTATAGACGCACGGCTGTATCCCCGGAGGGGTAGGCAGAGGTGTAATGTTACACCCACATTTCGCCATGATTTTTTTTATACACATATATACGAAATCGACATAAAGCCACCAAACATACATATGTTGTCTCGTTTTGTCTTAGGGATGTTTCTGTCAGAAAAAAGAGATAGCCATAGTTTACTGAATAAATTAATCATGACGATATTTTATTAGAAATGTCATTCGTGCCACTATCGCCATATTTTTCGCCAAGGTTTGTGGTACCAGATGTACCATAATTGTCCTGTAAAATCGTTGTCTATCGAACATAATAATTTTGTTTTTGTGCATAAATATGTCTAAAAAACCGATATTGGCTCTCAGAGACTATTTTGTTACATGTTTCATACAAGGGTCGTCTTTCTTTCTTGCCATGTTCGCCCACATTTGCATTATGGAATAAACTAATCTGGCAAAAGATTTAAACTAACAAAGGTAACTTACTACTAAAATGTATTATTCTCCTCTAACCGGCTCCATATCGATATCGATTACATTCTGGAGAACAACCCAAATGGCAGCCATTTTATTTGCCCAACGTTTCGTAGGTGTGCACGCTAATTTCGTAGGTGTGCACACTAAATTCGTAGGTATTGGACATACCATATCCATGTCATTCCCAGATCGGTGATTTTAAGATCGTAAGATTCTAGGGCCGCCAGACCTTACTTATTTTTCCAGAAACGAAATGTGTAGAATAATGTCGTGCTAGTATGTGCTATGAGTGTATGCATATTTGCTAGCTTGGATCGAGGGCCAATTTTTGGGTATAAGGTGCTAAAGGTCCACGGGAACAATTTCCATACATACCTATATAGAAAACATTTTGTGTCTTGCTCTGCAACTGTAGTCTGTAACCCCTTCTAAATCATTTGTATAAGTTTTGTGAAAAACCGTAACCAAATCGTATTATCGTCTTTTATTTTTGAACCTCCATACCTAAATAGGATATATATTCAAATAACGCTTGTTGGCTACTATAAAAAATAATATTTTCTTGGGTTTACGCGAATGTTACACATTGAAATTAAACAACAGTTTACGGATTTTATCGCGTTATATTGGTTTCACTGGTTGAAACATTCCAACCAACCCAAGCTGGAGGAAACATTCCAACCATCTTCCCTATTGAAATTAGGATGTTTTTTAATTTCAATAGCTTCTCGTATCATTCTTGGAATAAAGTGGTGTTCTTTCGCGAGTATCTGTGGTTTATCAAATCGCAGGTAATGGTTGGTTCCTTGTTCTACATGTTCACACACAGCAGACTTCGTCTTCGTCGACGAAGTTATTTACTAGTTAGCTTGGGACCCTGTTATCAGGCTAATGAAACCCAAGAAGGACAAAGTCACCAGAAGACATCAAGACACAGTGAGCACATTCTGCGTAGATAGACACCAATAGTTGAAAAATGTTCGGGTACTTTGAGATAACTTTTAAATTCAAGACAAAGACAAATACCACCTCAGTCTGCCGTGAACATGAATCCTGTAAAGAATTCGAAACGTCGGCTAGTAATAAAAATGTAGTTTCTAGATCATTCGGTTTAATAACTTAGTGACCAGTGAAACCAATATAAAGCGATAAAATCCGTAAACTGTAGTTAAATTTCAATACTATAAAAAATCTTCGAAGTCCTACATATTTTAATAGTCAAACTCGAATTGCAATATAAATAACTACAGGACTTCAGTGACTACATAACATCAGGGAACACGAAAAATGATAAGGTAAAAGAATATGACAATAAAATATTGAGCTGCCCTGAGTACGGCCCTGCACGAACAAACTTATATGTGTGCATAATAGCCACGCTCTCAGCAAATGTGTGCAGATACGCTCGACGCATTTTCCGTCAGATGTGTACAGATTCATTTAACGGAATAGACGCGACCGAAGATACGTTCGACGCATCTTCGGTCAGATATGTTCCGCCCCTATAGAGTAATTATTTAATAGCTGATCACATCTTATGACATTGACATTCATGGTTCCTTTTGACGCCAGCTCTAATCTAATTAACTTATATATGGAATTATTTGGGGTTAACAGGTATTACTGCCACACTTAAAGTATTGATTTGCTGTCTATCTGTCTATCTGTACCATGACGACTTACAAATATTATATCAAATACCGTAACAATTTTCTCATAAAAATAATTTCTGTAAAAATTATACTATGTTTTGGTCTTGCAGGAGGACTGTATTTCAAAATTAGTTCTGACAAAAGGGTAACATTTTTTGTTAGAGCGTACTGTGTTTTTTCCTGTGTGATGATAGTGTCATATATTGCAACAGTAATGGTCTATTTATACTTAAAAATGAGCTTTCAACTATATTTGTGTCTTATTACTATCAACTATCTTCTTATTAGCGTATCGATGTTTTGCCATTGTGACGACCATTTAAGACTCCTGGACAACATGAAAGCTGGTGGTGGTCTTATAATCGGTGGAACAGATTTGCCAGTATCACGGTTCTTATTTCTCACTGTTGTATTAAGAGAGATAGTTTTAAATGTGATATATTGTACATCTGTTGAAGTCAAATTGGTACCTACGACTATGTGTCAGACCCTGTCTCCTACCTTTTTTTCTATATTATTGATCATGTAAGTATCATATTTTACGAAAATTAAGATGTTCGAATTACTATTCTACCAAATTTCTGCATATAGAAAACAGTTGCAAAAGATCCTCTTTGAAATAATTGTATCAGAAAATAATGAAAGAGCGAAGACAAACTTGAGGCATTGGATGAACAATTATAAACTCATATTAAACATTTTCGACAATCTGAGAACACCAATGAAAATTCTGGTTAATACACCACATTACACACTGACCGCGGGACAGTAGGGTCACGTTTCACCGTTCCGCTATAGTTTAATTCCATTTCAGTGGTAAAAAGTGAACAAAACAGTCTCAAAAACCTTCTACAAACGGATAATACTGTGTACAGTGGTCTCTATAATTATAAAAGTGATTTGCATACGATCAGTGAACTTATTAAACAGAAACACTTTATTCAACGAACTGAAAATTTGTGATTTGTGAAACAGCAAAGCGTCGCTTGCTCATCTGACCAATAGAAACGCTCACGCACACATGCGCATCTATTGCACGATTAAATCACACGATTATTTTGCACGACTATTTTGCACGACTATCTTGCACAACTATTTTGCACGACTATTTTGCACGATAACATTGCACAATGATATTGCACGTTGCAAACAGTGTTTTAATTAGGTGTTGACTGTATTCTTTAATATAAAAACATACATAATAATTGTTTAACAGAAGATAAACTCAAAATCAAATAATTTGAGACAAGTATTATGAACTTTCTGGAGAACATTACGTTTCGTGTTCGAGGCACTCGTCGTACTCATTCAAAATCAAAATCAAAATCATTTATTCATCTAGGCCACAAAGTGACGCTTATGAACGTCAAAATTTAAGTTAATTACTTAATGATTCTACATTTACATTTACTGCCACGTTCGCAATGCAATAGGTAGAACCACGAGAAAGAACGGGCAATAAAACTCATGGCCACTCTTTTCAAACAAATATAATGGTGGTACATTTTATTTTTGTAAGGAGCTGCAACTGTTTCACATTGTAGACATCTACTAGTAAAATTTTTAGTAGCTATTGATATCATACTCAAGCAGTAAATGATGTTCATATGGTAAGCCTCCCAAAGTAAATATGGTGAAACAGGAGCATCCACTTACGTCTTTTTAATGTAGGCAACTCGCGAACATGGTCAGAACTATGGTAGAAGTGAATGAAGCAGAAAGTAACGGTATTATGAAACCAAAGCAATCGACAACCTATTAGTTAGCCCATGACCACGAGTTATCCACATTTTACAAATCCGCAAAGTTATAATGAAAGTGTGGAACATGAATGCAAAATATAATATGAAATGAGAATATCGTAATTACCTACACTATAAAATAAAACTACTAATTATTGACCTAGTCAAAAGCGAACAACTACTTCCAAGCGCTCCTGTCATCAAAATAATCCTTCAAACTGTAATATGCCTTATTTATAAGATTCTTTTTAACTTCTGCCTGAAACGAACTTAATGGCAAGTCTAAAATATAAGTTGGTAATTTATTGTATATGCGAATACTGAGCCCAATAAAAGAGCTATGCGTTTTGTGCAAACGAAAATACGGAACACATAATTTATGTCTATTTCTAGTATTAATATTGTGTCTGTCACTATTAATTTTATAAGAATTTATGTTTAGTCTTACATGCATAACACTGGCATAAATATATTGTGACGCTACAGTAAGAATACCAATAGTTTTAAATTTTTCTTTGAGTGAGACTCTTGTCTTTAACTGGTAAATGGCCCTAACTGCCCGTTTCTGCAATATAAAAATATTTTGGATATCAGCAGCTCTACCCCATAACAATATGCCATATGACATAACACTATGAAAATAACTAAAATAAACCAATCTAGCCGTATCGACATCGGTCAACCTACGAACCTTCTTAACGGCATAAGCAGCTGAGCTAAGTTTCCCTGAGAGATATGTAACATGCGCACCCCAGTGTAACTTCGAATCAAGTGTTAATCCTAGAAATAATGTGTATTCAGTTGTTTCGAGTACATCGTCATTTAAAACTATGTTAGGACCAAGGTTTCTGACATTAGGCAGAGCAAACTTAACACATTTTGTTTTTTTGGCGTTCAGTACTAGATTGTTTACATCTATCTATCTATATATCATTCAATATCAGACTCACAAATTAATATCAGTGAAATTGAAAACGAAACATTGGATGACACCACTACCAGTTTCCCCGAGAGATGTAGCGACGACACAATTGACCACAAATTAATATCTAAACTAAAGAAACAAGTTGAGAAACTAACTCTTGAATTAAGTAGTGCAAGAGAAGAAATTGAGATACTTACATTGGAAAATAGTAACCTCAAACAGTCTTATCAGGCGTTCAAAAATAAAAATGAACAAAACACTGATACTTCTACTAAGAAATCCAGGCAAAAATCTTCTACTCCAAATAAAAAGGAAGCATTACTCTGCAAAAACACACAAACGGACCAAGTTCTTTCTTCTGGCAAGAAGATAAAAAGTAAGGGCACTCAAACAATAATTCCAATGGATAATATGAGGTCATCTAAAGAAGAATCTGCAGCATCACCAACAATACTTACAAAAAGCCATAATGAAGACACGGAAAAAAAAGTTAGTAAGATCTGTATTATTAACGAAAATAAATATAATAAAATACGTACAATTGCAGAAAACAAGTTTGACAATTGTGAAATATGTCATTACCTCACACCATACTCAGGAATAAATAATGTTTCACGACTTGGAACCAAAGCTAATGAAATTCACTATGAATGACTTCTGTATAATTTTAATTGGAGAAACAGACTTCAAATACACTAATGAATATTCTAGTATCATTCTATACATAAGAAAAGTACTCGGAAAAATTCAACACACTAATGTTGTTCTCTGCATGCTGACCTATAATCACTGTGAAAGTAATGTTACTTTGTATAACATGAGAGTAGAAAATTTTAATAATCTGCTATACCAGGGCATTTTAGCGCATGAACATGCCTACTTCATTGACTCGAATAAGAACCTTACGTGGGACTATAAAATGTACCGTTAAAATACAGGATCAATAAATAATTACGGCATGAAAATAATCTTCCAAGATATCACCGAACTTATAAAATACATACGTGAAAATACCTTCGCAAATACAGAAAACGGGAAAATTAACAATATGGATGAACAAGTGACAATGCAGTTTTTCCGATAATAAGCATCTTAACGTGATACATCAAAACATTGCGGGTTTACTGAATAAGAGCAATGACCTTACTTTATGTCTTGAAGAGATATAGAAAAACACCGAAGTTGACATAATCTGTTTATCTGAACATTTCATGCTAGCTGGCCAGGATCAATTACTGTATATTCTAAATTACACTTTGGCGGCTTGCTACTCCAGAAAGGACAGTAAGAGAGGTGGAGTATGTATCCTTGCAGAAAAAGGTCACCAGTTTAAGGAACTTCAAGATATAACTAAACTCTCCATAAGCGGAATATTCGAATGTTGCGCTATTGATCTTACTATGCATAATACGATTATTGTTTGTATGTATAGAGTACCAAAGTCCAATAACTTACCTGTATTTTTTGAACAATTAGAGAAATTGTTACGTACTATTAGTAGCAAAAATTTAAAAAGAAATGTCGTAATTGCAGGTGACTATAATATTGACTGTCTGAAGCGTAATAAAACTTTGATAGATTTAGAATGTCTACTCTTAACTTATAACTTAAAGCTAGAAATAAATCAGCCAACTCGACATGGGAGCAGCACCTGTATAGATAATATCGCACATCATTTAGGAAAGAAATGTAAATCTGATGTAATTGACTTTGGCCTGTCAGACCACACAGCATAAGTATTAAAATTACCGGTTAATAAACAAATCTTAATAAACTATTGGCGAACAAATAAACGAGACTACAGTAATGAAAACACGAAAAAGTTCAAAAATTATATTTAAAAAAAATC
Source organism: Euclidia mi (assembly GCA_944739405.2). NCBI lineage: Eukaryota > Metazoa > Arthropoda > Insecta > Lepidoptera > Erebidae > Euclidia > Euclidia mi. The sequence goes on from OX123185.2 coordinate 10,751,717, forward strand.
ATTTTCTGAAATCTATCAGACAAATAATCCTAACACAGCATATGATGCATTTTTGGAAGCTTTTATGATGCTGTATAACTTATGTTTTCCTTTCCAAAACGTTACAATAAGAACCAAAGTAAAACCTCAATGGGTATCAAGGGGCATAAAAAATTGTAGCAAAAAAAGAGAGAACTTATGTGGAACTATTGGCTAAATCGTAATGAAGTAAGTAAAACTAAATTTAAAAAATACTCTAAAATATATAAAAATATAATGAATTTAACACATCGAGCACAAAACAATGATAAAATAAAATCATCTACAAACAAATCCAAAGCTACTTGGGAAATTATAAATATGTCTAAATTCAATTTACCAAAGGATAGCATCACTTCCATAGAAACAAACCATAAAATTATAACTAGGCCACAAGAGATTGCGAATACTTTTAATAACATTTTCATAGAAAAGATAAAACTAATACCAGGCACTGGTAAGGACGTAACTGTAAATATTCCCAAATCAAATAATTCTATGTTCATGGCACCAAGCACATGACATACTTCAAATCATAAGATCTCTTAAAAATACTACAAGTGTTGGATATGATGGGATCTGTACTAAAATCCTAAAGGCAATCGCTTATAATATCTGTGACCACCTCAGCCATATCATTAATATGTGTATAACCACTGGCACATACCCGGAAAATTTAAAAACTAGTATCATTAAAACCATCTTCAAAAAAGACAACAAACAGAGTATGAACTGCTACAGGCCTATTGCACTTATTCCTATTTTTTCAAAAGTTTTTGAAAAATACATATATAATCAAATTTACAACTTTTTAGAAAAATTCAACATTCTCACAGAAGACTAGAAAGGTTTCCGCAAGAATAAAACGATCAACATGGCAATTTTCGATTTTATAAATAACATCATGAGTAATGTAGATTAAAGGACTCCGGTATGTTCCATTTTCTGCGACATGACCCAGGCCTTCGATTATGTTCATCATAATATTCTCCTGCGTAAATTAGAAGCTTATGGAATTAGAGGCAATATACTCAATCTCATAGAATCTTATCTTAAAAACCGTAAGCAATATACAAAAATTTCCAAAATAAAAATTTACACTAAAAAAGAAGAAATTTCTTCATCAAAAAACGTATAGTTAAATATGGAGTCCCACAAGGTAGCGTATTGGGACCATTGTTATTTATAATCTACATAAATGACTTGCCATTAGTAACTAATTATCCAGTATCGCTGTTTGCCGATGACAGTACTGTCACTATTAGTTCCATAAATAAAGATAGACATGAACAAGAAATTAACAATACCATCAATTCAATAGTAAACTGGTTAGATAACAATAATCTAAAAATCCATCTTGAAAAAACAAAAATTATGTTCTGTAGTCAACGTTTAGAAGCACCAAATATTAATATTCAACACAAATTAACTGTTATAAAAAAGGTAGACACAGCAACATTTTTAGGTGTAACCATAGATAAACGTCTGAACTGGAAAGCACACACGGAAGAATTAAATAAAAAAGTATGTTCTTGTGCCTATGCCCTCTATAAACTTAAACATATTCTGAGTACGAATGCGATCATAACTGCCTACCATGGAATTGTCGGCTCCTTATTGAGGTTTGGGGTTATATTTTGGGGAAACTCCACCAATAAGGAACTTATTTTTAAGTCACAAAAAGGTGCATTAGGGCAATATCTGGTCTGAATTGAAGTGATAGTTGCAAACAGTATTTTATTAAATATAACATCTTAAGTCTGCCTTCATTATTTATTTATGAAATAGCGAATTTTGTAAGGACCAATCCACATTTATTTAAGAAATTATCAGACGTCTCCATTTGCAATAGACGAGATAATAATAGATTATGCGTACCGAGATCAACCACGGCTTTGATGCAAAAAAGTACTTTTTGGTTAGTATCAACCATTTATAATAAAATCCCAAAGCCTATAAAACAAATGCCTACTGCTCCGTTCAAAGTACATTTAAAAAAATATCTTATTGCTAAATGCATAATACAGCATAACGGAATTTTTAAATGAGCGCAATTAATTAAATGGATTTCTTAATTTCAATTTTTTTTTTCGCAGTTATGTACGATATTTTCTAATCTATATTTTTATTTAGGATTTAGTTATTTTTTTATTTTTTGTTGTGCAGAGTCAAATGCAATTTTTTGTTTTTTTTCTGGACCAAAAAACATGTTTATTATTCTACGCCATTAATGGCAAAACATGCAGATCTACCTGTTATTCTTAAGACCTTGCACATATTGTTTGATGTAATACTCATGTTTTACAATAAATATATTTCTTTCTTTCTTTCTTACGTTTTTCTGTCAATATTAGAATAGTCTATCTTTATTGTTTAATCTGCCTTTTCTGACGACCGGTTTGCGTAGCGGGAGTGTAAGCGGCTGCTACGTCGAAGGTCACGGATTCGATTCCCTCTCAAGTCAAACATTTGTGTGCATGAACATAGATGTTTGTCTTGGTCTGGGTGTTACTATGTGTAATATGTATTTATTTACAAAAAAGTATAATATATGTATGTTTATCCATTATCTAGTATCCATAGTACAAGCTCCGCTTAGTTTGGGACTAGATGGTGATGTGTGTATGTCGTAGAATAATATTATAATTTATTATTTAAGTAAACTGATTAGTGATTTCAGATTATTACTGCTGTAGTCTTTCACGTTATAAATACAGTTATTTGGGTGTATTTCTTTATAGGTAATTTTAGGCCGGTACGTTTCTCTGTGTAATATTATTATTTTAAGAAATACTTCTTACAATTTACTTTGACCAAAGATTGTGGAAGTAGGTATAATGTTTGTTCTTTCATGCATGCCGCCATTGTTTATTAAATTAAATAAACGTGAAGTTAAGCTCATGTACATGGCTATAGGATGGCGATTTTTGCGACGCTGTTAAATAAAAATAATTAGTTCGGTTACAAACGAAAAGGACCATGGGCGGAATCGTCCCCACCCATCAACAGAAATAAAATGTAGCTCAATCGACACATCTTGGAAAGGCGACATTTTTTTCCTATGGCGACGTTGCCCAAATGCATGGGGTTTTCATAGTAATTAACGTTTAAACAAATATTTTGTTGACGCATTATTGACGATTAATTGTAAAATACCTACTCATTTATCTATTATAGGCAGTTATGGTACATTCTACCACATTCACACAACACCATCTAGTCCCAAACTAAGCAGAAGCTTGAAATATGGGTACTAGATAAGAGTTAAACATACATATATACTTCTTTTTTTGTAAATACATACATATTATATAAAGAGACACCCAGACCAAGACAAACATCTATGTTCATGCACACAAATGTTTGACTTGAGCGGAAATCGAACCCGCGACCTTCGGCGTAGCAGTTGCTTACACTCCCGCGGCGCCAACCGGTCGTCAATATAGTATATAAAAATAGACCAGTAATATTAACACTCTATTACTATTGTTATTTACCTACTATGAGCATTGTAAGAATGAATATTAGAAGACAATGAATTTAAATGATTTCATTTATATTCGTTATGTTCAAATTTTTCTTTATTCTGTACTGTCCCACTGCTGGGCAAAGGCCTCCCCCAGATCTTTCCACGCTCTCTTGTCGCCTGCAATATCAAGCCAACTCTTGTAGAAGGCGTCTAGGTCATCTCGCCACCGTTTTCGGGGCCAACCCCGGCGACGACGATCATTTTCTGGCACCCACAGTGTCGAGATTTTCGTCCAACGATCCTCATGTATGCGGCTGACATGTCCCGCCCAGTTACATTTAAGGTTAGCAGCCTTTTTCCCACATCTTCAACGTTAGTTTTTTTTATTTTCGTATTATTCGTTCATTATCATTTAAATGTAAGTATATGATTTAAAATACATTATTTTTATTTTGTATCGTTACTAAATCATGTTTTGTACTATAATATAACCATAATGTTAAAATAACTTGCAAGTGTAAAATGAAAATATAGGTTAATTAACAATAATCAATTGCTTTTTTATGGATATATCCCATGGATTTAAGTAAATAGAAGGATTTTAATCAAATAGTGTATACTTAAGGTACACATTGGCATCAGTTCCATGTGTGTTGGTATATGGGGACGGATCCCATACATTTTTGCCCATAGTCCTTTATATATGTTTTCAAGAATCTATACAGCCTTTAGCAAAGACTTTTATTGGAAAATTGTGATTCTAAAACAATTTGACTGGTTACAAAGATAGAACCAAGGTCGCGTGAATCGGTGTAGATCTTCGAGAATGCGTCTCCGGCGTTGCTCAGGGAAGCAGAGAAGCACTTAGCTTGCGATGCTGCGGCGGCTAGAAAGGGCCGGGCGCTCCAGCGCCACGGTATTTATAGCAGCCCGAGGTGCGCGGGGGCTGGGCGGAATATCAGCCGAGAGCTGCGACGACGATTGACGTCACATACTTTTATGTAAAGGTAAACATTTCAGATCAGACATGTTCACTATCCCTACCTAACGACATACGACGATTTCACAAGAGTCAGGATGTATTTCCACTGTGCTGGGATGAGATACTGTCGAGATAATGAAGTGTCGTGTCTTGTGTATTTAAATGGAAGTGTTCACATAAAAGGTGGCCGGTGAACATGACTTCTTTTAGGCAGAAACAGATATAAGATTATCTGGTCCTATTATAGTTTTTTAAGTTTTAATAATAATAATAGTTTATTTCAAACCTTATTATATTATTATATCAATGGAAAAGTCTAGTCATCTTTTAAGCTAAGTACCAGATGACATGCCTGTACATTAGTATTGCAATGTTGTGTGTTGGGAGTACTTGGGATGCGAAATGAAAGATGTTAATGGTTCTAAATACAACGGTGTAGGTAATGCATAAAACATACAGTTTACATACTCATATGTAGGGAAGGCCCGTCATACACTACACCTCCCCTTTTATAAAATAAAAAAAACATGTTTACATTTTTTTTTTAACCATAAAATGTATAATATATAATAAACACAAAAATAATGTGATCTTTCATATAAAACCATTCCTAAAATAAAAAATAAACAAAAATAAATGAAATCAAACACTATAATGCACTGTTGACATTTTAACATTATACCTACCTAATGACATTTAATAATTTTCAAACGGTACAAACATAATTCTGACAAAATAAGTTAATCAGACACCTTATAAAACAATCCAAACACGAAATATAAACATTTTAATATTTATAAAATTACAGTAAGTATAGGTTCACTCATACTCTTTTTTTTAAATCTCTTTATTTAAAACACAAATGAAGAAAATATATCATGTTTTAACATACCTACTATTTTATTGCATAGTACCTATAGAAATCATTCACATTGAATTATTAAATATTATTAATAGTAGTCAACATAACCATGTAAGTAAATACCTCTTTATTACAGGTCTGAATATTAATTATTATCATCTTTATAATTTTCTATTTCTATAATTACTAACTAATCTTTGTCTTATAAAAAGTCGTGTATTTAAATCGAATACAAACATAGTATTTCCTATTACAACTCTTTATACAATCCAACACACTGATTTTCCTTTCAAATACAATAACTTTCTTTATCTATAACACATACATTTTACAACATAGGTACACATATTTCATCACATTGGTTCGAGGTACACATATTTTATCGCATCGGTCCGGCCGGACTTTATTTTATCATTTTATTTTTCATCATCATCATAAGATACATTTATCTTCTTAGTCGACTTTCATTATTTATTATAATCAGGGCCTTTCTTTTAAGACTTCTTTGGTCACCAACAATTTTCACAGAGAAATCTCGTTTGCACCACGATCAAATTGAAGGCACAGAGCCCATCAATGTATCTATACCTCGGTGTACCTACTAATATCTCATCTCTTACAGTATAATTCCAAACAATATCAAATCATTTAAACTTTCTACAAGCTACCTACATGAATATTCTGGTATATATGAATTCAACGTCGCTTTTGGGTGATCAGTCCATATTGCTATCAAAAACATATTTACCAAATTATTCCCATCTAATACTTATAACATACTCAGTAAAACCATCACAACATACTCATTCTAGTACCATACTTTATTTATTAAATGCAACCTTTCAATATTCCTATCTTATTATATTCAAGACGACGGCACCTAATTACATCCTAAAGTGGCAAAAGGATTTTTAATACCGTTCATACTTATGCATTTCTTTGAGCTTCCATAAACCTATAAAAAAATCAATTCAATAATTCAATTCAATACTTCAAATCTGATAACACAATATAAAGCACTCATTAGATACATAATAATAATATTCAGTCGTATCATTTAAACTGCATTACAAATTACATTAAGTTCTCACAAGTTACTGCACTTATTGCTGATGTAGATGAATGCAGGTGACATCACTTTACCGTGAATACATTCTTGAGTTGGTGTCAAATTTTAAAACAAGATATCACTATTGTTGCTATGAGCTACATATGTGCCAAGTAGATAATGATTATTATAAATAGAATGAACATAATTGAGAATACACTGAATACATATGGCGATATGACACATTATAAGTTTATTGAAAAATATTGTGATCAAAAATATTCGTCTTTTTTTCAAAAAGAATATAGTGTAAATCTAATTAATTAACTGAAAGATTCGCTATACACAATAACATTAATCTATCTGAAAACTACTGAGTCTAAAGGTAACTACTGTTCTTACTTTTTTACTTGAGATTTAAATTATAAGGTAAAGCCACGCGCAACCTATAGTGTTGGTAAAGGTTCAGTTTACACGTCTACAATGTGATACCTTAGGCGACATACCAATGATATGCTTGTGTAAAAATAACTCAAACATGATTTACTAAATTATTATGACACATATAAATTTACAACAATAAAACGATGAAATAATATCATAAAATAATATTTCACGTTAACGACTATTAGGCATTAGACCAAATTAAATAAAAAACTCGAAAGTTGAAAGTTTCTACGGCCATATCAGCTTATATGGAACCATTAATTATATTACTGCTGTAATTACTTTTACAAGGTCATAATTATTACACACATGTACCTTTAAAAATCTACTTCAATCTTACAAAAAAAAAGTAGGGGTCTTTATGTTGCTTTTCTCGTTTCACAAATTGTCAACAGGCATATTATGTTTTATCTAAACACAGTTACCTAAAAAAATCCTTATTTCGATAAATGGAAAGTTAATATAACTAAAATATAGGTACCTATTAAAACGTGTATTGTCCGCGGCAATAATTAAAAATAAAAAGAAAGGACGTCACCTCACATCACAGTCACTTCTCTTCACACCGCTGTCCAAGGTCGTGGTTGTCCTGCCGATTCTTGTCAGGACCTGACCCCAGGACAAGAATCTTCTCCCACGGTCCAACGCCAGGAAGGCGCTGTGGCGCCATGGCTCCTTGTTCCGTCAATCTCCGAATAATATTAGTGTACACTTTGATTTTAATGTACATTTCTGTTGTACGTACCAAATAACGTGTAAGTTACAAAAACTGCAATACATTTTGCTCTGTGCTGATGGTAATTTACCGAAAATAACTTATTAACTTTATCAAAACCACAAGCTCAGTACTGCCGACAGGCAGCACTGGCAGGGTCGCCATGCAATGTTGTGTGTTGGGAGTACTTGGGATGCGAAATGAAAGATGTTAATGGTTCTAAATACAACGGTGTAATGCATAAAACATACAGTTTACATACTCATATGTAGGGAAGGCGCGTCATACACTACAGTATAATCATTTGTAAAATACTAGTTATAACAAAACTGTAGCTATAATCTGAAATCTAATCTCTTAAAAACATCATACACTATTAATTATGACAGTAAATAATTTTGTGGATATATGTCTTTGTATGACAATCCTTTATTTTCTTTTCAGATACCAAATCACGGGACATAATACAAAGCTGGCAAGTATTTATCGAACGTCGGCGTCGTCCCTTCAAAATCACAAAATGGCGACTATTTTCTTACGATATGCGACTGATTTTCAGCGTGGTCAAGTTATCCACGGAACAGAGAAAACAGAGTTATCAATTTATTACTCGATCGCTACTGTACAGTTTGCTCACTTCTTTGATTAAAGTTATTCACTACTAGTCGATGCCCGCGGTTACACCCGCGTTATTTAAGGCTACTGCTCTGCTCCCGTCGCTCATAGCGTGATGTTATATAGCCTATAGCCTTCCTCGATAAATGGGCTATCTAACACTGAAATAATTTTTCAAATCGGACCAGAAGTTCCTGAGATTAGCGCGTTCAACCAAACAAACAAACTCTTCAGCTTTATATATTAGTATAAGATTTGGTTTGGAATAACGTAATTTATACTAATATGTCACCTGGTAAATAAAGTACGTAGTATGAGTAGTGGTCGTTTTGTTTGGTACATAAAAGCTGTAACTGAAACAACCATGTCATTAAAGAGAACTTTTTTCATTCAAGAAATAGTGAAAATAAGTAAAAGGTTTTTCAAAAAAAAACTGTGTACAGGTTTAATAGTCATATAATTTTTCCGTGTTGATTTTATACTGATGATTTTGAAAATAATGTCAACAAATAGGCAATAATGTATTATTTTCTGTTATAGCTTGAAATCATTAACCCTTCAACGTAAAGATGCACAATTATAATAAATTAGTGTCCTTCAAAAATCGCTCCGCGCTACAAGTGTGTGTTTGCGCCACTCGTTTCGCTAAATCTGTAAAATAAACAATTTAAAAGTGCTTTGCTGTGTGTGAATTGATTTTGTGTGTGGATTAATTATAAAAATGATTTTCGGAAACAACTGAATTGGAAAAGAATATTCTCTTTTATATTATTATGATATTATGTATGGCAACGTAATAAGTGTACCTTCAGTTTTTGAGAGAATTTTGAATTTATCGGATATGATTCGTAAAGTATCTCCTTGGCTGGGCTGGATTTGACAGGTTGATATACGTGTATATATTTTAAAATTAATTATTCAATTCATTAAATAAAGATATTACTTAAAAGCAGATCAAATCGAATGTCATTGTCATTCAAGGCTCTTTTTGACGTCAACTTTTAATGAATGAAGTGTAATATGTTTTTTAGGCTTGACAAATAAAGCTTTTATTGTAACAGTATTAATTAGATTAATACTGTGCGTAGCGTTTTAATCAGAGACATTGTGACATGATGAATAGCAAATATAAACAATACATTAATATTTTTCTTATGAAAATTATTACCCTGAAAACTATTTTATGTTTTAATTTAGCAGCGGGGCTGTATTTTAAAATTAGTTCAAACAAAAGAGTGACACTTTTTTTAGAGCGTACTGTGTTCTTTTCTGTGTGATTACAGTGTCACGTCTAACGTTTCTGATAGCTCAAGGACAATATCCTATTGGCTTACGATTAATTTTTGCCTTGATAACTTTAAACTATTTCCTCATCTGCATATCGTGGTTTTGCCGTTCAGATTCCGATAACCATCTAAAAATACTGGAGAACATGAAAGCTGCTGGTCTTATAGTCGGTGGAACAGATTGTCCAATAACTCGGTTTTTATTTCTAGTGGTAGTAATAATGAAGCTAATTCTTAATATAATATTTTGTTTATCTGTACCTGTACTAGATGGAAAACCCGGGATGTGTAGTGCAAGCCCTTTGTCTTACTGTTTCAATATATTTATTATGTTGGTCACACAATTATCATACTTGCCTGAAATTATGATGTTTGAATTGCTTTTTTACCAAATTACTGCGTATAAAAAACAGCTGCAACAGATCCTCTCTGAACTGATATCAGAAAATAGTGAAAGAGCGAAGACAAAGATGAGGCATTGGATGAACAATTATAAACTTATTTTAGACATTGTTCACAATCTGGGTACACCAATCAAAATTCTGGTTAATATCGTTTTATAGCTTACTACTCGTATGTCACTTCATCATCACTGTCCATAATCCAGTTGCATTCATGACTTTTGTAATAAAGCCTTGAGTCCGCTGACCACATAGACTTCCACGTTGCACCTTCCATCTGAGCTTTGCAACCCATAAGTATGACGATATAAATTTTTAATGGATATCTCCACTGGACTATCTCTGTCCCAGGTTTCAATGTAGAAACTAGTCTATTACAAAAAAATACTAGTATTTACATCATTACTTGTACATACCAATTTGCGTTTACCTATTTTGGTTAATTATTCATCTAAATGTTCGATTATTGATTTCAGATTATTACTGCAATAATGTACAACGTAGACAACACTGTTATTTGGGTTTATTTCTTCATAGATAATTTAAATGTGGTATGTTACTTTGTATAATATTATTGTTTTAATGAAGTATTTTAATTCCAAGGCTTCCTAATTTTATCTCTCTTTTCATTCAGAGTCGTCTTGTACAAGCTTTGTTACCACAGGCTGCAGAAGTGCCTTTGGCATTTATATTACTATGCATACCGCCATTATTCGTTGAATTAATTAAACGTGAAGTCAAACTTATGAAAATGACCATCGGTCGACGACTACTTCTATGTAGAGGTAAACATTTCTGATCACACAAGGCTACTAACACACGGGATGAAACGGTTACATTAATAATAATGTACGGACGTAGTTGCGGCATCCTCTTACCAATATAATAACATAGTAAAACTGTTACGATTGGCAGTAATATCTACACTAAAACCAGTTAAACCAACTGTATTATATGGGGTGTAACAAGACCCTTAACGTAAGACATTTAAACCCATATACGTACCAATATTTATGAATATTTTTTACTTCAGCACGATACCTGAGTAATTACTGCGTCAGGAGATATTGAGGCTCAAAGTTACCATTTTTTTTTTCTAATTAGGTACATAACCAATGTATTTCTTGCGCCATTTTTCTATGATATCCCATGCAACCATGGACAGGTATCTCGAGCGTTGCACGCGCTCACTTTACTTGATACTTGATGGCACGGGCTGTTTCCGCAACTCCACGTCTTGGCGTGTATTTTGCGTGCGGGTGGGAATGGTGTCGTCATTCGAGCCACCCCAGCTCTTCGAGGAAGGCCAGCAGACTCTTGATGTGGCCCACGGCCTCCCTCAGGGTGCTGTATCTGGACAGGTACTGCTGCCTGTACTGTGCGACCTCAGGGCAGTCGAGGAGCAGGTGGGCTGCCGTCTCGTCTGCTGCCATACAGGCCCTGCACAGCGGGCTGTCGGTGATACCCATAGTAAATAGGTGTTTATTAAAGAAACCGTGTCCTGTGTAGGCGGCCGTGACTGTCCGTAGTTGTTGTTTGGACAGCCGGAGGATTTGTATAGCTATCTTACCGTCTACTGCGGGAAGAGCCTCCTTGGCCTGCCTACATGTTTCAATACCAATCCAGGACTGGTTGTGTTTGGTCCTGGTCCTATTTCTTACCAGGTTGCGATAAAAACCAGAAGGGAGGGGAATAATGGGCTCGGGTCCCACCACCTCTAAAGTGGCCCCTCTTCTGGCAAGTACGTCGGCTGCGTCATTCCCTCTAGAGCCACTGTGGCCCTTAATCCATTGCAGTGTTAATTTGTTTAGTTTACCTACCTCTGTTAGTTTCTGGTGGCATTCAAGCGTGAGTGCCGAGGTGATAGTATGGCTTTTGAGGGCTGAGAGGACAGCCTTACTATCTGAGAGGATCCCAATGGATCGTTCCCTTACCTCACGTGCCATGATTGCTGTGGCAGCTAGGATTATGCCAAAACATTCGGCCTGGTAGACCGTGTTGTAGGCTCCCAGCGGTGCGGTGCTGCGATGTTGATGTTTAAGTCCTCGGAGAATACTCCTGAACCCGTACCTGTATCTGTTTTAGACCCATCTGTGAAGATCGTGAGCTCGTTGTGGTTAACTGCTCCTTCGTGTATGTCCTCGTACAGTTGGATTTTGTAATTCTTGTCGAAAACAAATTGTTTCGGTATACGGTCGCCAATGGCTTGTGTGATAGGAACTTCTTTAAAGAGTGTATTTAAGTTGTTAGTGTGCGGTGTGTTAGTGTCTTTCCAGAGCTTCAGAGCTCTTAGCCGGACTGCCGACATCGTTGCTTCCTGTTGTATGAACAGGTGCAATGGAGGCAGGTCCAGCAACACTTCAAGTGCCGCTGTTGGCGTTGTTTTCATACAGCCCGTGGCCGCTAGGCATGCAAGTCTTTGAAGCTTCTGAAGCTTGTTGGCGGCCGTTATTAGGTTGGTCCGAGGCCACCACACTACTGCGCCGTAGCTTACCATCGGACGTATTATTGTCTTATAGAGCCATAAGACAATTTTGGGGGATAGGCCCCAGCGTTTACCTATCATCTTCTTGCACTGCCAGAAGATGATGCTGGCTTTATTGAGCTTATTTTCCATGTGGCTGTTCCATGTCAATTTGCTGTCGAGAGTGACACCCAGGTACTTGACCTCGGTAGACAGCTTAAGCTCTGTATCAAATAACCTGGGCAATCGGTAAGTACCCAGCGCGCGTTTGTGTGTGAACATAACTAGTTCGGTCTTGGTCGGGTTTACAGATAATTCGTACTCATTACACCACCACTCTACTATGCGTAGGGCTTGTTGGGTTAGGTCGTACACTGTACTGGTTACCTTACCTGAGGTGAATATGGTTATGCAGATGTAACCTATTGTAAAGAAGTATCTCGCGTTGAGTTTGTCTATGAGTTCATTGATGACTAAGTTCCACAATAGCGGGGAGAGTACACCTCCCTGCGGGCACCCTTTAGTTATCAAGGCTGTCTGAGTGTCGCCTTGCAGGCGCACTACCCTTTTGCTGAGCATGTTTTGGATCCACTGTATGAGCATCTGGTACACACCATGCCTGGCTAGGGCGTTGCTTATGCTGGAAAAGTTTGTCTTGTCGAAGGCTCCTTCTATGTCGATGAAGGTGCCCAGGCAGATGCTTTTTTGTTGTATAGCAGCTTCTATCTGGTTCACGACCTGATGTAAGGCCGATTCCGTCAATTTCCCTGAGCTGTATGCATGTTGGTTGGCATGTAAGGGTAGGTGCTTAAGAGCCCCACTTCTTAGTTCCCTCTCGCAAAGCCTTTCCAAGGCTTTAAGCATGAAGGAGGTGAGGCTTATTGGTCTAAAGGACTTGGCATGGGTATAGTCTGTTTTGCCTGGTTTTGGTATGAAGATTAGTTTAACTTCCCTCCACCTCTTCGGTATATATCTGAGGGCCAGGCTAGCCCTCATAATTGCCAGGAGTCTTTTAAGGACAGGTTCTCCTCCCCATTGTAATAACCCTGGGAAGATGCCATCCAGTCCGGCTGCTTTGAAGGGGTGGAAGCTATCGATGGCCCATCGGAGTTTTTCTTCTGTGACCACGTTGTTTGCGTGTCTCCATTCGTGTTCGGTCGCCACTGTTGGTGTATCGTGCCACGTTATTACCGGAGTGAGGACGCAGCCTGGGAAGTGTGTTTCGAGTAGGACGCGTCTTGTCTCCTCCTCCGATGTGGTGTATGTGTTATCCGGTTTACGGAGAGTACCTGGTGCAACCGTTGGTTGCTGGGCCAGTAGTTTCCTTACCCGGTTTGCTTGTTGGCAAGATTCAATGCTCCCACAGAATTTCCTCCATCCCATGGTGCGTCTGAATCTGAGGCATTTCCTGTAGTCTGATTTGGCCGCTTTATAAGCGTCCCAATCTGCGTCCGCGCTTGTGTTCATTGCCCTATTTAGAGACTTTCTTACCTTCTTGCGCTTACGTTTAATTTCAGCGCCCCACCAGGGTTGTTTCCCCGGGGTTGAAGGCGGAGTGGTTTCCGGGCAAGCTGCATAATAGCTGTCAAGCATCGACTGCGTCAGTATACATACCTGATCGTCGATCTGTACAGTGTCACCCAGTACCGGCGGCGTGGCCGTAAGGGTAAGTTTCTCTTTAAGAAGTAGGACATACTTTGCTTTGTCAGTGTTGTGTGGTTTCCTGCGGGGCTGTGTGGGCTGTATATCGACTTTTATGGAGAAGCTGATCCATCTGTGGTCTGAGCATGATGCCTCTTTCGAGACGTGCCATCCCTTGATGCGTTCAGCCGCTCCTTCTGTTGCGAGAGTTAAGTCGATAATTGTCCGACTACGTTTAGTGACGCAGGTGGGCTCCGTACCTGTGTTTAATAGGGTAAGATTAGTGGTGAATAAGTATTCAACCAATGACATACCTCTGTTATTGTTGCAGTCCATGCCCCACATTTGGTGGTGGGCATTGGAGTCCGTTCCTATTACGACCTCCGTTTTGGTTCTCTCGCACTAGTTAACCAGACGCGTGAGGTCGAACGGTGGCGGGTCTTCGGCCTCGGGCATGTAGACCGATGCGAAAACGACCGCTATACTCCTTGGCTGCTGTATTATTTCGATTTGTATTGCTGTGATGTCTCTGGAACAGAACTCCATTAAAGCTTGGGCTCTGATGTTTTTAGTTGTAAGTATGCAGGTTCTTGGATGTGTGTGGTCAGTAGAAGAGTAAATCTTACCTCCCAGACTGGAGAGGCCTCTAATGAGGCCACCCCTTATCCAAGGTTCCTGGATGAGCACGATGGCTGAATGTTGGACCTCCATCCATTTGCGCAGTTGCGCAGTGGCCGTTTGGCTATGATGGAGGTTGATTTGTAGGCAGCTGACGTCACTAGGCAGAGGGTTCATCTGTGGGTGATGTCCCCTCCCCCCCGACCTTCAGCTGCGTTAGGCCAGCCAGGATGTGGCCAGCCTCCACCCCGTCGTCCCGCCGCACCGGACTCAGGAGCAGGCTCTCATCTTCCGAGTTACCCTCGGCTGACGGGCCAGCCCCCGAGCCAGACGCGGCCGGCTCTGACGGGCCGGATTCCGCGGAGCATCCTGACTGGGTGTTTGAGACTTGCTGTGTGGAGTTGTCGCATCCCGGAGGATGGTCGTCATACTTGCCTGTAGAGTCCCGGAACCGGACGTAGACTGCACCCAGCCCCAACGCGAGGCGGCGCTCGTTCTGCACCAGGACTGGGACTTGTTCCTCCGGGACGCCCACGATCAGGAACCACCCACCTGACTGTCTCTCCGAGTGCAGCAGAGAACATTTGTCGACCGCCAACCATGGGTTCTGGAACTCCAGAGCCCGACCTACGTCGCGCACGTCGTCCCAGACTCCCTGTTCGTTCGGAACGACAATGCCGCACCGCACTCTCTTCGGGGCCTCTTCCTGGCCCCTAACCTCCAGTTCGAAGCCCGGTGGTGGGACCAGGAGAGAGACCGCCTCCGTCAGCCAGGTACGCGTTGTCTCGTCGGCGCACCAGAGTTTGAGGACCCCGTCCGCGTACATGGGTTTCCCGGTGAACGCAGGGGCGGGGCGTTTTGGGGTTTTAGTCGACCAGGCGTCACTCAGGATCTTCCTTTGAATCTCCGTGAGTATCCGGTCCACGAACTCCTTCGGCAAGTTCCCTGTGCGCTTGCATGTTACTGCAACGCTCAGAGATGCCTTGGAGGCCTGTGCATAGGACTTACCCTGTATCGTGGAGGAGTCGAGGCGGGGCTTCTTGTGCTCCCCTCGAGGCGAGCTGGTCTCGTTGAGAGCACGTTTGGCCTCACCTCTTTCCTTGTTTTCGGCAGTTTTACCTGCCGTGTTTCCTGGTGGTGCTGGGGCTGGATGCCGTCCAGGGTGACCAGCCCGCCGCTTGGCGGCAGGCGGCTTCCCCGTACTGCCTCCGGCCTTCGTACACCCCCTACTGCTGAGCGCAGGCTGCACGCTGGTCACATTGCTGGGACCTGCGATAGCGGCCTGCTCCGCTGTTTTTGTAGATGCAGCACCGGCTGCGGCAGCGGTTTGTGCCGCCTTCCGCCTTATTGCCAGGCGCTGTCTCTTGTTTTTGTTTGCCCTTTTCTTCTTCGCAGAGCTGGTAGCAGCGGGGCCACTCGGTTGTGTAGTGGGCGGGTGTTGGGCAGGATTGGTGGTCTTGCCCTTACCCTTGCCCTTGTGGTGGCTTACCACTTGCCACCCTGCGAAGGAGGAGTCGTCTGCCCGCTTGATTTCAAACGGGCTGACGATTGTAAGGACGGGACCAGTACTAGCGTTAGCCAGCGCTGAAGTTTCGTCCTTGGGGGTTGGTTTAACACCTGCAGCCGAGGCCACGGCGTCAACCATCTGTTTGGTTTTGGTTGATGCGGCGGGAACAGCTTTCGCTGACCCCGTCACAGTTGGGGTAATATTAGGATTTTCGGTATCCATGCAAGTTTACTAAACGCTCACTTTACATTCATCATGTCAGCCTAGAGACGTCCACTGCTGGACATAGGCCTCCCCCAAGGTTCTCCACACAGACCGATTTTGAGCCGCCCGCATCCAACCGCTTCCCGCGATCTTAACCAGATCGTCGGTCCACCTTGCGGGAGGCCTACCCCTGCTGCGTCGTCCGGTACGTGGTCGCCACTCCAGAACCCGCCTCACTTTACATTGCGGCTTATAAACTAATGTGTCTACTGAAAAAATAAAAGTGTGCCCAGGTTATTTTTGCTTAGTAAGACTTGGCATGATGTGCAAATCCAGTAAACTTCGGCTGGTCTTTTGACACCGTGCATTTATGATCAAATTCCCTAAATATTTATGTAAATCTCTTCTATCCCGTTGGTTACTATACTTAATATTTAATGAGTTCCTTAGTATTGTACTTTATTTTTTATTTACAACGTTTTATTTCCATTTCAGATGCCAAATCACGTGAAAGAATACAGGACTGTCAACTATTTATCGAAAATCGTCCCTTTGAGATCATAGTGTGGGGTCTATTTTCTTATGATATGCGAATGATTTGCAGCGTGATCAAATTATCAATATCTTACTCGATCGCTACTGTACAGTTTGCCCACTTTTTTGGTTAATATTGTACATATTATCTTCCTCTGCCTGCCCTGCTCCCTAATCACTTGGGGTCGGCGCATAGTGTGTCTCTCTTCCATCCTCTCCTGTAGACGTCATCAGATTATTCAGTTAATAGAATTGGATGAAATGAATGAACGGTTTTCATTCATGTCATCGTTCACAGAATCTATCCATATTTATTTTTTGTATTCCTCTTGCCTTATATCCCTCAACTCTCATATTCATCAGTTTCCTAGTCACATGATTTTCATCCCTCGCCATGACAAGTCCATACCATAATAGACGATTTCCTTTCAACTTTTCTTGCACTGATGCAACTTTCAAACTTCCTCGAATATTGTACAAATTGTGTGGTAATAAAATTTGTATTTTGAATGTTGATTATACTAGTACATTATAACTTTTAACGGATTAAGTATACACAAGAGATTAGGAATCCAATTTATGGAGTCTAGGTCCACCCTTCAATAGTAACGTTTAATACAGCGTTTGATAGAACTTCTTAAGCAAAACATTCACCATTACCGTCCTAGAGCTATTCTGGTTGCATCCAAGACTTTCAGAGCTCGAGATCCATTTTGTAGTTTGAATAGATTTAAAAAATATTTGACCTCCGCAACACAAAGGAATCAGAATATTCTATGGCACCAGTGTCAGTATATCTAGGGTACTTGCTCTTCATAACGATAGTCAAAGATCCATAACAGCTGGCACCTCAGCTGCTCACCGAGGCACGGCAGAAGCGATAGATAAGTAACAATGCATTAATATGCACGTCATTTCGAAAATTCAAGTCGCCATGTGTTGGAACCCTACAACCTGGTGGTATTATTTGAATCTCCACGGGCGTAGCAGGAAAACGGACCCTTTGCTAAGGTCTTGGATAGCAACCGGACAACGCTAGGATAATGACGATGATGATGATAGGCTATTCATACTGCCTGTGCCGTTAAATTGCCCGGAAAATATTGACAACTTGGAACAACTTATGGTGACTGGTAAAGTTGACGGCAAACGCAACGACCTAGAGGACGTAGTCCCATAAGATGGTCTGATCAGCTCCAGACAGCGTTGAACACCAAACTGCACGACGCTCTCCATGACGCCAAGGACAGACACAAATGGCAAAACATCGTGAAGCAAATAGTTGCATCCCAATCACAACCCTCAGTCATGAGGAGAACGACTCAAGGAGGAGGTGCGTTAAAATTAGGTGCATTTATAAACATATTTCGCTTTTCTTTATTCCCATCTATGGGACTACATAGATAATACACTAACCATGAAGTCGTGACGAAACTGGATTGACTTATTTCACCTCGCACAATGATAGTTATTCTTAAGAGTAAGTACATCTCACTATTACTCTGAAATTGCATTGCAAAGTCAATGTATTTTGATATAAATAATATTGTTACGGACGGGGTAACGGATTTGGAAGGAAACACCAAGTAGCACTGATGACACTTTATTCAACTTCACACACACGACGCGTCGTTCGATTTCGACGCGGATAGCACCAACACTAACGTCTTCTGCACTGCACTTCACTGCACTATACTTTCACTTCAATTTATTTCAATACTACTTCTTTCTTCCTTTTACTTCTTCATTTTCTTCTCCACTTTACCACTTCTCAATTTAAACTGGCGCTCAGCCCGTCTACACCGCTTTATATACCCCTATGAATGTTCTAGATCCACTAATTTTGATTGTCATTTCATTATTCAATTGTTTTTCCATCTCCTGTCTCTTTTTAACCTTTCCATTCCTTCCTGAAGTTTCTAGAATTTTCAAATTTTTACTCGAAATATTTAAATAATCTTTTTTTTTTATATTTTCCAAATATTCATAAACATTTTCCAAATTTCATAAAAACCAAAATCTACATAACTGTTATAACTGGGATTTGAACACACACTCTCAGAACGTGATGCGGATGTATTATCTTGCAGATTTATTGAAAGAGTTGCAATTCAAAGTTTCTCCCTTGGTCGCTGTGGATTTCTAACGGTAATCCAAATCGGCAAAATACTTAATTTACTAATTTTTTCGCGACTGTAATTGCTTCCTGATTGGGGACTGCAAGAGCTTCTGGCCAATGAACTCCTTGTTCCATCGTCCGTCAATGGTATCCGTTCTAATTATCTTGACAGCAGCTTCTTCTTTTCCTTCTTGTCACACGCAATGCTTGCAGCTCTTATCACAGATTTTCCGCCACGATGCTCAACTTCGAAATCGAACTCTTGAAGTTGTTCAATTTATAGAGCTATCTGACCCTTACAATTTTTGAACTGTAAAAGCCACTTTAGCGCTGCGTGGTCCGTCCGGATCCAGAATTTTCTTCCAATCAGGTACTTTTTAAAATGCTGGAGAGTTTTCACTACCGCTAGAAGCTCCTTTCGTGTGGTACAGTAGTTCCTTTCAGGTTTAAACGATTTGCTAAAGTAGGCAATAACAGCCTCCTGATCTCCTTGTCTCCGGAAAAGAGTTCCACCAATACTCACATTGCTTGCGTCTGTGTCAACAATGAATTCCCCATTGACGTCGGCATATGCAAGAATTGGCGCTTCGCATAAACACGTCTTCAACTCCTCGAAAGCAGTTTGACATTTTTCATCCCAATTAAATGGTCTTTTTGCTCCGTCAGCTCATGTAAGGGTTTTGTGATGCTCGAGAAATTCTTCACAAAACGTCTGTAATAAGAGCAAAGCCCCATAAATGAGCGCACCTGCGTCTTGTCCTTAGGCATGGGCCAATCCTTAACCGCCGAAATTTTGGCAGGGTCTTTCTCGATGCCTTTTTCAGAGACTACATAACCCAAGTAGTAAACTAGTCGCTTGAAAAATGATCATTTTTTAAGACTGAGCTTCAGATTTGCATTTCTCAATCTATTGAGTACACTTTATAGCTTCGGGAGATGATTATCGAAGTCTCGGACCATTACAATTATGTCATCGAGATACACCAGACAAGCTTTCGAAAGTAGCTGGTGCGTTGCACACTCCGAAAGGCATAACATTGAAATGCCAAAGCCCTCGGCCCATTAAAAAAGCTGTCTTCTCCTTGTCTTTTGGGTCCATTTCCACTTGCCAGTAACCACTTTTTAGGTCTATTGTTAAGAACCACTTCATTCCGCATAACGTGTCTAACGTGTCATCTATTCTAGGTAAAGGATAACTGTCTTTCTTGGTTACATCATTAAATCTTCGGTAGTCAATACAGAATCTAACTCGATCCATCCTTTTTCTCACCAATACCACCGGCGAGCACCACGGGCTAGTCGATAACCCCGTTTTTCCTTATATCTTCAATCATATTATTATCCTCTACCTCCTTCTCCCTGGCAAAAGGCACACGTCGCGGGCTTTGACGGATCGGTTGTTCATTCCCTGTTTTGATGGTGTGTTTTACTACTCATGTCTTTCCGATGTCCTTTGAGAAAATGTCGACGTATTGTGTCAGCAATTTCATTACTTTTTCTGATTCAATTTCTGTTAGATCGTCTTTGCAACCTTTCAAAACACTATCCACGTTAACGTTAGTCTCAGCCAGGCTCTTGGTTTCCTGGCAGTTTCGTAACCAAGCGACTTCCACGGAAACTCCTATCTCAGAACACTTCTTCAAAACTTTTTCTTCATCACTTAAATTTAGGACAGGTATAACTGCCATTTGTGAAAAAGCAACAACTACACACGCCGGCAACCATGGATCATGATCTCCATTGTCTTCTATCATGACGGCCGGTTGGCGAAGCGGGAGTGTAAGCGACTGCTACGCCGAAGGTCGCGGGTTCGATTCCCGCTCAAGTCAAACATTTGTGTACATGAACATGGATGTTTGTCTTGGTCTGGGTGTTTCTATGTATAATATGTATGTATTTACAAAAAAAAGTATATATGTATGTTTATCCATTATCTAGTACCCATAGTACAAGCTCTGCTTAGTTTGGGACTAGATGGTGTTGTGTGAATGTAGTTAGAATATTATATTATTATAATATTATGCAACGTCGCTGATTCGAAGTGGCAGATAATGTGACAGGAACAAAGGTCTGTGGCCTAGGTGCGAGCTTGCTGTCCTTGAGGTACAAAACCTTTCCCGTGCCTCCACCTCTCATTGGAATCTCCACGTCTCCGCACTTTAGGATACCACACTTAATATCCAATCCACATTGGTGATCTCTGAACAAGTCTATCCCAACAATGCAGTCGTCGACGATGTCTGCAATCAGTGCTTTTTGACAATATAATTTGTCACCTACTTTGAAAGCCACCTTTTGCTCTCCCCTGACTGGGATGTGCTGGCCGGTAGCCGTTGTCAGTCGAGGTCGAATTGACTGTTTTAGAATCTTCCCATCCTTCCTTATCAGATGAGTCCCTATAACCGTTCGTGACGCGCCGGTGTCCAAGGTCAGCAAACAGGTAACGCAATTGACCGCTCCATCAATGGGTAAGCTGTTCCCATCCGTGCTCTGTCGGATACAAACTTTAGGGGCTTTTCGTCTACCGGCCAACGCTTGCCCCGCAGCCCTGGCTGTAATTAGTTTTCCCGATCGTGTTCTGACGTTTGAACAGTAGCGTCAGTCTTACGTTTACGTTTCGGACAGCTACTGCTTAAATGTCCTGGTTCCCTGCAACTATAAAATTTTGGGACAGATCTTCGGTCTGTTCGCTGCATTTCTGCGGCCACAACTCGGACTCGTCCACCCTTAATGTCTCGACGGACAGCCTCTTCTTCTAGAGCATGCGCTAAAGTGTCTTTGACGTTGTCGTGGTGCCTCAGACGAACGGCAGACCTGACTTCACCGTCATAAATGCCATCAATGAACGCCTGGAGACGCATGCTTTGGACTTGTGCCGGGGGTGCCCATTGGTAAGCTTTCTCCACCATCTTCTCTACTTTTATAGACCACTGCTGCAATTACTCGTTAGGACGCTGACAGAGGTCACGCAACTGAGCACGGAATACATATTCCAAATGCGCGTCTCTATACCTGGACTCTAAAGACTCGACGAGCTGTTCATATCGACTGCACGGTTGGCGTAGTGGTTTAAGCAGCCGCCTCACCGCTTGACACTGTGCCGAAGTGTTGTGGGTTCGATCCCCACACGAGACAACACTTTGTGTGATTCATAAATTGTTGTTTCGAGTTTGGGTGTTCATTGTGTCCGTTAGTTGTATGTTTGTAAAGTTCCCCGCGACACAGGTTTTAGTCCTAATGCGGGAGTTAAAGATTTAGTCCTAATGGTACAATAAGTAGGTTACTTCTTATTTGTAAACGAATCCTCGTTTACAACTTATTGTACCAAATGTACGGTTAAGACAAAACTTCATTTTATTGTAATGCAAGTACTTTATATTATTTGGAAATTTCTGAAATGCGAATCATTAAAGAGGTGGATAAAGTATACTCTGACCACTAGTTCGAAGTGGATACTTGAATTCCTCCTGTGATTAAGCGGTAGGAGAGGAGCATCGCGAAGGACATTGTCAATTCGATTTCCGACTTTGTAATTTTATGAGAAAAATTTAATTTACGATTAATGAAAACGTATGTGCAAAAAGTACTTGCTTTTTGCACATACCCGGAGGATTCCAGGTATGTGCAATCAAACAAGTCGGCGGTGGACCAGTTCGAAAAAAAATCCCTTGGCTCGCTCATAGAGTCGAGGCACACTAGAAACTGGTTTTGAATACGAATGTCAATATTGGTGTAAAGTAGCACTGGGAGCGACGATGTCCTGCTCAGCGATTCTAGCCCTTATTGTGGTCTAGCGGAAAGTTGTTCGACTGTACATAGATAGGAACAGTATACAGCGCAGTTTAGCGTTGCTCGGTATCACAGTTTGACAATTTTCTTATAATCCGACAGAAAATAATTACCTATAATTTCTCTTAAATTGACAACACTGAAACATAAATACAATTTTTGAAGGAGTGAAAAACTGCGCTATTAGGTATATTTAACTATTTGAATGTTGCAATACCGACTAGACAGTTAGACACAATTAAAAATCTATTATGTCTTGCACTGATCAGTGCATTTGCAATCAGCGAGTTATTTTATGTTCTCATTCTTTGTGACATTGGTATCGGAAAATAATTGAAAAAAAAAGTCTAAATAGTCAAAATTATTTATTTACTCCACAAAGTGACGCACACGATAACTGCCCGGCAGGTGTCATAAATATGTTATATACTATATATACCCTCGCGGACACGCAAATCGACTTAACCCCTACTTGCACACATAAACTTATTTTTTGATAAAAGTATACAAGATAATAATAAAAATTATATGTAATTTTAAAGCTCGGAATACCAGCTTTTAATTAATATTAACATCATAAAATTTTTCGCTTTGGTACTAATCAATTTTCGCATGAATACGCGTATGTGTCAATTTTCTCGTTACGCTACCTGTGTCTTGCGGGACTTACCACCCCTATTAAAACCGGTGCCACCCCTATCAAAATGGGATGTACATGGACGGAAACAGTTAACATTTACGAACAATATTTTCATCCTGAGTTCCAGAAGTGCAAGCCATGTTCTCTCTTGAAGCTTTATTATCACTTCTAAAAATAAGGTTTCGTTATTTCGGACATTTCTGAAAATTACAACACAAATCTGTTTATGATATACATAAATGTATATATGATTACTATAGCATATTTTAACAGTTGCAATGTTGGTATATATTGATTGACAAAAATATAAGTTAATAATAATAAAGTAGAAGTATAAACCTCAGTATTAGATATCTGGTTAGTAAAAATAGTAGGCATACACAGCATAAGAATGCAAAACTTTTCTTTGAAACACTTCTTGATAACAAGCAGACACAAAATGAAGCGAACAAAGTTTAGAAGAATTGAACTGTTGCCATTCTCCCTTTCTCATATTTCGGACCCAATTTAGTCTCAAATCTTCATTCTTTGGAAATCTACAAAAATCACAATTAATAACCAATTATTCAAATTATAATCTTTCAGAAACTGGTTTTCTAACTGACAATTGTATTACAACACTATCCTCATATTTTTTATCGAAATATTCTATTATATTTATTTCATTGTGACTAATGGAATAAAAATATGTGTCAACGGTGGTCATTATCTTTATCTTTAAGTATAAGCTTTACAAATATCATTGTAGAATTATTACGGCAGATATCTACAATTTTACTTACTATGACTTACCGGTGGTAAGATATTTTTTGACCATTTTCGGTCAATAGTCCCATTCGGCTTTTACATCCGACGGCATTACAAACTATGGTTATTTTTTAATGTCTAAAAGTATTAATATCCACAATTATAATATTTTGTAGCAATTAAAATTGCAGTTTATTTCGACATGCTTTCACTCCAGCTGGATGAAAATCGATTTTTTTTTGGCATATGTCATTCAAGGCTGTATAAAAGCTCTATGGCTATCACACTCGAACATATGCAGTTCTGTAATTAGAGAGAAAAGAGATGCATATACGATTTCTACTCTTTTTGAAATGATCCCTCCATTTAAGTAATTTCGTAACAGAGGTAACACAAAAATCGATTGGAATCCTTATAATAGAAATTAGGTTGGAACACATTACGGAACCGAATAACTATATAGAGTCACGCCTGTAATCCCCGAAGGGGTAGGTAGAGGTGTTATATTACACCCACATTTCGCCATGATTTTTTTAGGTCCCACGTAGTAGGCTCGCCGGCCTATTGCCGTTACCGGCCACATCACCAGACTCCGTGCTGCTACTGAGAATTCGGAAAAAACCAGTAACACTTTTGCCCGACCCGAGAATTGAACCCGGGACCTCCGATCAGCAGTCGCATACGGTCTCCACTGGACCACGGAGGCAGTCCATTTATTGCCAAGACCGGTTCTGACAACAAGGATCTTGAAAATAAATTACCAAATACAACAACTTTAAAATGGAATGAAAGTAATTGGATCACTAATTTGTAAAACTTGTTAACGAACGGAAGTTTGTGAGAAGTTGACCATCCGACAAATAGACGGCCCACAGATTCCAAAAGTAGGATCTGGGGATCGCGGGATCATAGAAAAACGTCTTGATTACGGTCGAATTAAATTGAATTTGTCGCGAGAGGTGATCCCTATCCGCCTCTCGGTCTAATGAGTTTCAAACTTTCCCTCTTGGTGAGATTAAGGGCAAAAATTGTGAAAACTTGAGCCCCCTCCGGTTCGTTGTGGATGTTGTTTGACATACATACATAATTTTTGACCGCCCGACAAGTATTGCGTACCTCTACAGCTGTTTACATAAATTTACATGAATTAAAACTTGTGCATGCTATTGCTTCGGTCGTCCATTGATTTTGCTAACTGATACGCCATTTTGTAGGATGTTTTAAAAACCATTTTGATAACATGTCCTCTCATAAATAGGCTGTTTGAAATAGATTATCAGTATCATAATTATATTGTCTGAGTAACTGAGTCAATATATTATATCCGACAGCTTGTTTGCCCTGGTGAAGTGGATGTAAAACTAGCTTCCACTGCCTTCTGCAACAATTCCCACCTGGTAACTCTAGAATATAGACAGATAGTCAGAGTTGTAAGTACTTTATAACACATTAAAATGATATTATGCAATGCATTTATAAAGTGACTTAGTGCATCAAGTGCGGTCTATTCCTGGCAACCTTGGGATTGATTAGAATGACGTTAGTTGTTATTTATCATAATGTTTGAGTCATGTTGACTTTCTGTTAGTATGTTAACTAATAATTACTGTCTATATTATCCATACTCATAATGCACACATAATTTAAGCTCTGAACTTTGTACTGATAACATTAGAATAATTGTTTTGGTCTGGAGAAGCACTCCCATCAAAATATATAATAGACGTAAACTACAAAATAATATCCGTACCCTTGAGTTTCATTCAACAAGAGACAAGATTGCGAAGGTTAATGTTCCGAACAACTCTAGGGAAATCTTACACACCTATTTCTCCAGTCACAATTTGTAAAAGCTAGGCTTCCACAGCGAGTCATGAAAACATTCCTTTAAAATTATCTAATATTGACAAAACTAAACTACAAATCGACCTTCATCCTCAAAATTATGAGTGAACTTAAATCACTGTATCACAACGGCCCATCGCTACACCAAGACACTTCTACTTGACATCAGTTTTATTATAAGCCATTAGTCATCGCCCGTGCCTGGCCATTCATTTGTACGAAGGGCCGAGGGCCAATAACAGTACATCACGGGCGCTCTTGCGGTAAT
This sequence comes from Euclidia mi, assembly GCA_944739405.2. NCBI lineage: Eukaryota > Metazoa > Arthropoda > Insecta > Lepidoptera > Erebidae > Euclidia > Euclidia mi. The sequence goes on from OX123185.2 coordinate 10,777,936, forward strand.
CATAGTTGTATCTTAGCAACAACGTGGCGTATATCACGTTGGGACTACGTACTGAATCATTGCTGATGACTACTCATTTATTTTCAGCTTGCTGGACGGTTGACATTCTAAACTATATATAGATATCAATTTGTTTAGAAATGAGATTGTAGGACTGTTTAATATTGCAACCCTATTTCTGTGCTAATTTAGTTTACATTAATTTTGACTTTAGATACCTTTAAACCTTTAATAAGTCAATCAATCAACTAACCAGCAGGGATGCTGGAAGTGGAATGTACGAAGTGGAAGAGATACAGCCGGAAAGCGCTAGTGTGATGATGATGACCTTTAAACCTTTAATTTATACCAAGTGTCTCAGTCCTATAATTATTTAAAACGTATATTTAGTTATTTTCGTCTGCGGCTTTGATAACTTGCAGTAATCTTAATATATAAAATCCTTGCGTTACTGACTGACTGACAGACACGCTACAGCCGAAACTATTGGGCGCAGGAAGCTGAAATTTGGCATGTATGTTCCTTGGGGGCCGTAGGGGTGCACTAAGAAGGGATTATTCGAAATTGCCACGGGATCGGCCAAAACGGGTAAATTTAAAAAAAATGCAGGCGTAGCTGCTGGCGTCCTCTAGTTATAATATAAAAATTGTATTTCGGGACAACACGGTCATCTAAACATTTTGTGCACATTGTTATTGATTGTCTAAAATATGGCAAGCGAAGAGAATAACATGATTTTTACTATCAGTACAGAGTAGCTACGGCCAAAGTTATGATTCGATTTTCACCTAGAATAAACCTTTTTGTGATAAGCATAAGACTTGTCCTATAATTAAGTAATTTTTCTGCACTATCATCATCATCCTCCCTGCGTTATCCCAGTTTCAATCTGGGGTCCGCTTTATAGTCTAACCGGAATTGGCGGAATATTAGCTTTTCCACGGAGCGACTGCCTGTCTGACCTCCGCAACCCGAAGGCATAGCGATATTCCATGGTTTAGACTAGTATCAGTTTATTTAGAAGGTACTGACGCCCTGTAACGACTGTCAAAGATCTTCATGACAACCGAGACCGACGGCTTAACGTGCTCTCCGAGGCACGAGACAGGCGATCATTAACAATTCAATACGCACATAACTCCGAAAAGTCAGTGGTGCGCGCCGTGCATTCGAACCTTTCAATGTGTAATTTTTCTGCTCTATATATTTAGAAATAAACATTAGTTTTTATTAGTTATCTAATAGCCGTAGTCAAGTTGTGTCCGAAAATTATGCACCTGTAATATATATTTCTTTACATGATCTACTTAATAGCACACATCACTGGATGCAAAATTGCAGTTTACAGGGAACGCGATTAAACAAATAACAGAACAGTTTATTCAAACATTTTTTGTGTATTTATGTTAATTTATTCTCGTAAACGCTATTCGAAACACATGCACTGTGAAAACGTTCCAGTGCAAAACTGTAACTGTTTATTGTCTGTTCAGAAACTTTCTACAAACGTTCGCAAAATACAACTTCATGCAAATTATCTTTTTACAACGTCTGGAAACAGATTTTGTTTTAAGATGCGTATCTTTATTTCTATGTTTTGAATTGGTGATGAGTTTTGTTTTCGTATCAGTATGTAAAAAGTCGCAATAACTGAGTGGAGATACCGACAGACTGCTACTCAGTTCTCGGGTTCGAATCCACAGCACGCACCAATGACTTTTCGAAGTTAAGTGCGTATTAAATTGTTAATCATCGCTTGCTTGCCTCACCGATGTCAAGGAAAAAATCGTGAGAAAACCTGTCTGAGTGTTCTCCATAATGTTCTCGAAAGACATGTGAAGTCTGCCAACCCGCACTTGGCCAGCGTGGTGGACTATGGCCTTACCCTTCTCATAGAGGGAAGAGGCCCGTGCCCAGCAGTGGGACAGTATATATATAAGGCTGATGATGATGATGATGATCAGTATGTGGCTCAGACGTCAAAGTGAACAAAAAATTTTGTCTTAAGACAAGTATGATTAATATTAGTTAAGCGATCTCCTAGTTGTTGCAAGTCATCATCACCGAGCTCACATCCTCCTCTTTCTCATGCTCGTACTCATTCTTTACTCTTATTAATTCTTGCGAGGCAGCAGTGGCTTGCGTATGTTGCCTTAACTTTCCTTCTGTGCTGATACAAGAAGAGTGATGTAATTTATGAACCAAGAGCTACGTATCTTGATCATCATTCCCAAGAACGCTCGGTTGGTTGCCACTAAAATCGTTAAAAATACAGAACAACATTATTTGTGAGTCTTCCTGACCATATATTATCATGAAAATCGAATAGAACTCTTGTTCTTTAACAAGAGTTCTATTCTAAAACATATACAAAAATACTAGATTACTATAGACTTAAAATGCCGTATATTTTAAACAAGAATCATGTAGGTTAATTAGACTGTTCCAAATATTTAGTTACATTTAAAAGCTTGTAATTATTCACATTGGATGACTACAAAATCAACGTGGATAAAGCGTTGTGTGAAATACACGAAACCTTTTGTACAATTTGTGTTTTGTTATTACTATAAGTTCTCATTTTGATTTAATACACATCATTTAACACTTTCGCGATTGTAATCATACATACTAATATTTATGTAACGGGTAACATACTGTCATACAAAATTATTTAACTTAATCATGTAAAATTATCTAATAAATGATATAAAATACCTATGTTATTCCGACGTTTCGAGCGCCTTGTACCAGCCTTGGTCACGGAGGGACTGTGGTGGCTACTATAATTATATTAAGTATATTAAAAAAATAAAGGTTCCTAAGCAAAGTATTATGAGAAATTGCGAAGACCAAGTAATATACTCGTAACCACACCTTTGCGAAAACGTTAGAGCCAGCATTAGCATTACACCTAGGCATACATTCACATTCCATATAATTTAAAATGATTTTATCCCTCGTGTCCCTGATGCATATTGCAAGTTTGACGTGTCTGTCAACTCGTGGCTTTCAAACGAATGGACCGATTAAGATGAGGTATTTTATTTATTGTTTGAAAGCTGACTTCTCATTCTTCATTGAGATGGTCAAAAAGTTCTGATGGCGTATTTTATACCCCGCCTTATTCATTTGCTAGTTTTGCTACTATGATGTGGGGCAAGTAATGAAGTACGCTTTACCAGTGGATGAGGATTTGGAATAAACACTCCTGGAATTCGAATTGAAAATATGTATGAGGACTCGAAATTTCGATATCGGATCGGAAAAAGTTTTGTAGGAATTCTCTGGGAGGAAAATAAGTAGCCTAAGTTACTTCTTGTATAGACCTAGAGCTACCTGGTAGCAAAATATTAGCAGGTGTGTCTAGTCGTTTTGTAGATTATCCGCGAGACAAGTATCGTGCAAGTAACGGGCTGAGCATATTTTGTCGTTACAAACAGACACTTCAATTTGATTTATTTGTTAAGATATGTAAGTTTGGATAGGTCAATAATAGTTAATTTAATACTAAAGTAAAGTAAGTAACAGATGTCTTTGATTTTGGTAGAAACTTTATTTAGTTAAGTAAACAGTATGGAACTTGCAAATAACTTGTTATTTAGGTGTTTAGTAAAAATCATCCATTAATAAAATCTTCAATTAATATTTAATTTCTTTGTACATTTGGAATAAATCTGAGCTGATCAGGCGTTTCCGTGTGGTGACGGATTAAGAATACGAAATGTCACCACCCCATATCATCCCATGGGTGTCGTAAGAGCCGACAGAGGGAGCATATTAAGCAGAGAACAACACTGCAAGAGAAGGAAAACTTGATACAAACCCTATACCAACCCGTTTGGCCAGCGTGGTATAGTAGGCCAATTCCTCCTTCCAAAGGAGAGGCCTGGTCCAGCAGTGGACTATTAAGGTTGATGTGATGATCAGGCATAAATTGTTATTTATTTTCAGAACTCGCTGTTCCCTTATTATTTTAGGCTTTCTGTTTAATTTCTATGTACTTTTATAAACTTTCCAATGTCCAAAACGACAGCCAGAATGTTTCGAGCCTATATGTAACCAAAGAGTTTGTATTTAACGGCCTACTTTTACTGGAAAATAGAGTTTCTATAATCTAGTGAAAGTCCTACTAATACCGATTAAGCCGATCCAAAGATTACACCAGACGAAGACAAACATTGTTTACGTCTTGGTATTGTGGCCAATTACTAGCACTTGAGAAAACATTTATATTTTAAAATCACAGACAGACACTTCAGTTTTACTTTTATGTATACGGATACAATGTTTTAAGCATAAAAAAATCATCATCATCATGGCGGCCTGTCAGTAATCCAATATTGGATAATAAAATCCTTGCGTTACTGACTGACTGACAGACACGCTACAGCCGAAACTATTGGGCGCAGGAAGCTGAAATTTGGCATGTGCATTCCTTGGGGACCGTAGGGGTGCACTAAGAAGGGATTTTCCGAAATTCCCACGGGATCGACCAAAATGAGTAAATTTAAAAAAAATGCAGGCGTAGCTGCTGGCGTCCTCTAGTATTGGATAAAGGCCTCTTCCCTCTTCTTCCATTCTTGGCGATCTTGTGCCCGACTCATCCAGTCTCAACCTCCGTGTCGTCGAATGTCGTCCACCCAGCGTTGCGGCGGCCTGCCGCGTCCTCTAGTGTCCGCTCTAGGTCTCTATTCAAGGACTCGTTTTGTCCAGCGGCTCTGGTCCATTCGCGCAATGTGTCCCGCCCACGTCCACTTTTTCTTCGCGATGACAACCATGACGTCTTTAACTTCTTCTTCGGTCTTATTTCGGACCCATTCATAGCATTTCCGGTCACGTAAGGAGATCCCCAGCATCGCTCTCTCCTCCTCTCATAAAAAAATAATTTAGCTTATATTTAATAGGAACGTAAGCATGTGCGGGATATGTAGCTTAGCACAAACTTTGGTATTAAATAAGCGTCATTTGCATACAGAGTGGTGCATTTTCAGTAACCGTGACTATCCAAGCAGAAAACACCTTGATTCAGAAATACGCAAAAGTACATGCCACGCCAAACGCCGACATATTCTCGATCACATAAATTTTTCATCACCTGCTAATACCTGGCGGTTCCTTAGAACACTAGGCATTGGCAAACAGCAGCACTTCGAAAATTGTGGGACTTTTGATCTGGATGATATCAACCGACATTTCACCTCTTCCGTTTCACTGGATCACCAGATCACGACTCTCACACTCAGTTACTTAGCGGGCTTGCCTCAATCCAATATCGAATCATTCCAGTTTTCTCCAGAGTCGTCAGGCGAGATCAAAAGGTCAATCCTCTCTATCACTTTTAATGCTGTGGGGTGTGACAATATCAGCCGTCGTATGATAACGACAATCTTAGACCACCTCCTGCCTGCAATATCGCACATCATTAACTTTTCCCTTACTTCCGGTGCCTTCCCCTCCCTATGGAGTAAAGCCTACATAATTCCCCTGCCCAAAACTCAAAACCCTTCTATTCCTAACTACTTCCGTCCGATTTCTATCCTACCTTTTTTGTCCAAAGTGCTAGAGGCCTGTGTCCACAAACAATTGGCTCGGTTTGTTCACAGTGACGGATTGTTGAGTCCTTTGCAATCTGGGTTCAGGCCTGGGCATAGCACTACCTCCGCCCTCCTTAAAGTGACTGGCGATATTCGAGAGGCCATGGAACATACCAAAATCACCGTAATGGTGTTGATTGATTTTTCAAATGCCTTCAATACCGTCAGTCACGATATCCTTTTATCTATCCTATCTCATCTTAGGGCCTCGGCTGGAGCTCAGGATTGGTTCTCATCTTATCATCGAGGGCGTCAGCAGTCTGTCCGCCTCAATGATTCATCATCGGGGTGGTCTGACAGTACTGCTGGTGTTCCTCAAGGCGGCATCATTTCTCCCTTGTTGTTTTCTATTTTTATAAACCTCTTGACTCAAAATCTTCAGTGTACTTACCATTTGTATGGCGACGACTTGAAGATCTATACCCATGTTAATGTGGAATGCGTAGCTGAAGCCATAGACAAGATTAATGGCGATTTGGCAGCTATACTTACCTGGTCGGACAAGTTTGGATTAGCTGTCAATCCTAGTAAGACGCAAGCTATGATCTTAGGTAGTCAAAGGATTTTAAAGAGACTGGACTACACATCTTTTCCAGACATTACATTTAGCGGTACTAATGTTAATCTGCATACAACAGTGAAAAATCTTGGCCTGCATATAGATAGAACGCTAAATTGGCAAACGCAAGTAAACCATGTGAGTCAGAAAGTCACTGGTACTCTACGCGCTCTCTACCGGCTAAAAAACGTTCTCCCGCCCGAGACTAAAACAATGCTTGTGCAAACTTTAATTTTCCCTCTGATCAACTATGGTGATGTATGTTACTTTGACCTGAATGCAGATCTCCTAAACAAACTTGACTTCTAAATAACTGCATTCGATTTGACCATGTGTACACTTATCGTTCTCAATTGAATTGGCTTCCCATTCGTCAACGCCGTAGCTTGCGTGCTCTCACAACTCTTTATAGTATTCTTACGTCTCCTACTCCCCCTGAGTATTTAACGCCCCTCTTCCAGTGCCTAGGGTCTAACCATGCTCGTAACCTTTGCTCTTCTAATAACCTGCTTCTCATGGTTCCCACACACAGCTCTAATTTTCTTCACTCTTCTTTTACTGTACAATCAATCCTTCTCTGGAATGCCCTTGCTCTTGAGATCAGGATGGCCAGGACCAAGTGCACATTTAAGTTCAGAGTTAAGGAACTTTTGTTGGCCGAGACAGCCGGTGTATCATAATTCATTTATATTTCATTTTGTCTTTTAATATGTATATATTTATATATATTATATGTAGATGTACTAGTATGTAGTAATAATATGTTTTATTTGAAATTATGGTTTTATATATTATAATTATATTGCTTATATATCTTTTTATTCATGTATATGTATGTATCTTATATGTATATGTCATATCTAATATATATATATATATATATATATATATATATATATATATATCCCAGTCTACCTTTGAATGGTGCAGAGAAAAAAAAAGTAGGCGCTATATAAATATAATGATTATATATATATATATATATATATATATATATATATATATATATATATATATATATAATCATTATATTTATATAGCGCCTACTTTTTTTTTCTCTGCACCATTCAAAGGTAGACTGGGAGATAATGCCCATGGCATTAAGTCCGCCTGTAAACGCTGCGTATATAAAGTTTTTAAATAAATAAATACATGCAACAAAGTATCATAATATTACCATACTTGCAATGTACTTTTCTAGTTTAATGTCTTTTTCTAATTTTTCTGTAAGTGTGTGGTAACCTCTGTGGTCGGAGTTTCAAGAATGCTCAAAGGCATCCGTCATAGCCTGTGTTAATGCCTTCCGAAGTTAATGCTACAGAAAGAGGTCACCCACACAGGTGGTGACTTCAGCAGACGTGTTAAACGTTACGGTATTACTAAAGAGTGAGAGTAAATAATAAGTTTGAAGGCAAGTCTAGATGGAAATTGACTTTAGAAAGAAAGTGGTTCTGGTATGGAAACGAGTCAAAAAGATAGTTTATTCACCAGTTCATCTAGGAGGAGGTTGGGTTTTGTAAGATATTATGTCCAAGAGGCAGTTTTTAAGGGTGCTAAAGTCTACAAAAAAGATTCAAATAAGTGTTTACGTCTAAATGGCAGTTCGCTTTGAAAGTTTGTTCTCGTATTTTGACGGAAATGAGTTTAAAAGAACTTTAGTTCCAGAGATTTATTTTCCGTTTAAGAAAAGAAACATTTTTTTTTTAAAAAAAGAACTCCCGCTTTAGGACTTAATCCTGTGTCGCGGGGGACTTTACAAACATACATCTAACGACGACAATTAACACCCAGACTCGAAACAACACTTTATAAACTCTTCACTTTTATTGAATTAGCTTATAGTATTAAACAAAATTAATATATTACTTACTGGTGCTTACTACGTTTCGTTAGTTTCGAAATATACAGCTACTAGAGGACGCCAGCAGCTACGCCTGCATTTTTTTTCAATTTACGTGTTTTGGTCGATCCCGTGGGAATTTCAGAAAATCCCTTCTTAGTGCACCCCTACGGTCCCCAAGGAACATATATGCCAAGTTTCAGCTTCCTGCGCCCAATAGTTTCGGCTGTAGCGTGTCTGTCAGTCAGTCAGTAACGCAAGGATTTTATATATTAAGATATATGATCGTAACTGTGTAGTAGCGTGTTTATACGCTGAGTCATCTGTTTAAATATATGCGATCGCCGCGGTGAGTAAACGTGTGCACATTGGTAACATTTCTACTAGGCACCAAAATCATGCCAAGAAATAAGGAAAACAGCAGAAAGAGCCCGCCCCGGGCCTTAAAATTAAAAAGTCATTCTACGAGCGCTATCACAATAAAGTACCAGGTAATATCTAACTTTCAATATTAATTTTACATGCTTATTTTTATGAAACGTATCTATATTGTATAATTAAATGAAAATAAAGGTAAAATAACTCTTATTTGCCGGTACGTTTCAGCACGGGTTACACCAGGCGTGGCGACGTCACAGAAAAAGTAAGATGAGAAAATTTGATTCGATCATTCAATTTTCATGCAACAACTGTATTTTTCTGAGACAAAGTTTACCCTATTTTGCCATGGACGAGGACTGAGAATAATTTTTCATACCTACAGGCCGCACTACGACCTACACTCCACAAAAACTGCTTCATTTAAACTTAATATCCAAATACCAACGTAATAGGTACGCGAATATGAGTATTACGTACGGTGGTATTTTAATTGAATACGAAGAACGTTTGAAGCATTTTAATTATTGTTGCCATGCGAAATATTCTGCTCTCGTGCGACCTACAACATGATGGGTATTTTGAGTACGCCCGGATTTTTGTGCTCCGCGCCGTAACATTTTTGTCTAAATAACATGTTTTCTTTGTTTTGTAAATTAAAATGTTTGCTCGTAATAAAAAGACACGTGCTAAACTTTTCGATTTTAATAAGTGGAATATTTTAGAAAATATTATTTTTGTCATTATAGAAACATCTTCATATTGTTTTTGTATTCTCATTAACGCTAGAAGATTCTAATTGACTCAGTGAGTGTGTTAACAACTCCGCAGTCCAGTTACCAAGAACTGTCCTGAAATCAAGTCTTCGGAGAAATATAAATATTCATTCGCTTAAGATATGGCACAAAAGTGGTAATATATTGATAAAAGGCTTTGCGTCGCATAATTATATGCAGTTTATAATGAGTACGTTCTATTGCGGTGCCAGTGATACTTTACGAGAATTAGTGTTATATCACCAATGATATAACATTGCGCTTTAGACAGTTTGTGTTGAACTAAAAATTGCGATAGCTCCTTTGGTATTATGTCGCTTATTGGAGACATTGTACTCGATGCTGAAGAAAACATTGTCATTATACAGCCCACTGCAGTTCATATGCCTCTCCCCAATTTGCTTCGTAATATGAGTCAATAGAAGAATTTGGCCAACCGAACCACGCTGGCCAGACGTGTCGGTATAGGGTTTGACGTCGGGTTTTTTTTTCTCTTCGATTCATAAACTTTCATTTGGTTCATGTAGGTACTTTTCTCTTACGACACTAACGATATGAAATATGACGAAACAAATCATTAAAATTATATGTAATCTTAGTGCATTTTATGGTAAAATTAACACTTTCACTGCGGGAGCTCAAAACCCGTCTCGAATTTGAGTGCGTTACGAGATATAATGCGCCCCGTAAAGTGCTACTACATTGTGCGTTACGGGTATGAAAGTGCCCCGTACACCCTTATTACTTTCTGAATCTATAACTGACTGAAATTTTACGTTTACTTTTATTTTATTTTATAGACTGATACATTATGAAATGAGCTATGTTACAGTCTTTTCGCCAGTAGATTTGGCCAAATTTGACGAAAATAAACGAAAAGAAATTGTTCGGGGTCTGGAAAACCCCGTACCGCACTTAAAATAATAAAATACGGAATTGTACTGCCCCGTAACGCACAGAACTCAATTATATCTATAAAGTTATAGTGATGGAAAATAAAAGAAACGATAAATTTCTGGAATAAAAACATTTATTTCAGCTTATGAACTTTATTTACGAACTAAGTTCGTGGTAGCGCCATCTACCTTCCTATCTATAACTAATCGCATCAACGTCAATCGTTCCATGCTGTTCTGTTGTAGGATTGGAATGGGAGAGATGATTTTGAGTGGGTATAGGATATTCCAAGGATGGAGGGCACTTACCTTATACGGCAATCTTCTTCGTCTCAGAAGGGCAGTCTCCTGGTGGTTTCGTGATGCAGCTGCTTGATTCACTACACTACACAAACACTTCCACTTGCGAGCGGTTTTATAAGCGGTAATAATTATAGCGTGAGCGGCGCGGTGCGATACGGTACGGCGGACGCGTATATAGCGAATCGAAGGTTCTCGAAAGTTCTGGACTGTCACTCGCGTCGACGATCGCCGCGACCAATCCGCGGAAGGCGTGCCCCTCCTTCGGGAATAGGAGACAGGGACGAAAAATATGGTATCGCTCCCACTAGAACAGCATGGAACGATTGACATTGATGCCATTAGTTATAGATAGGAAGGTAGATGGCGCTACCATATCCCCCCGGCCCTAAAGGGTTGCCTTTAAAAAAAAAATTGAATTGAACTTAGCTATGTTGGGTGTACTACCGCATAACCCATCAATAGGCTAAGACAGCGATGTGACAATAAAATTAATCTAAATTAACTTTAGCGAAAACTACAAACGCAATAATAGCGAAAACTACTAACTAAATACTTAAACTAAGAGGTAGGTCCAACTTCAGGCTAGATCTCACTGAGTTGGAAGCGGACAGAGACGTACAACAGGGCGCACGTAACTCCCTTTAGCGGTTTTCACGGTAACAACGCGAGTTGTACCGTCCTTGGAAGTATGCAATTTCTCTACGATGGCTAACGGCCATGAAAGCGGCGGAGCATTATCATGTATTATGACGACCAACGTACCCTCCTGTATAGGGGATGCAAGACTATTCCACTTGGATCTAGCCTGAAGCTGGTGTAGATATTCCGCACGCCAGCGCCGCCAGAACGACTGCACGAGTTTATCCAGCAGAGTATGTCTCTGGAGCAAGCTTGAAGAGTCTGCTTCAGGAGCCGGAAATGACGATAATGGCACTGTGTTCAGAAAATGTGCAGGGCTTAACGCGGATGGTTCTGCAGCGTCACTACTCAATGCCGTGAGCGGACGCGAGTTGATCAGTGCCTCGACTTGTGCAAGGACAGTTAAAAGCTCTTCGTAAGAGAGGATCTGTTGACCTATAACCTTGAAGAGATGCGTTTTAATTACTTTGACCATGCTTTCCTAACATCCACCGAAATGTGGTGATGCTGGTGGAATAAACTTCCAGTCAATATGATTTATGGAAAGTTCTTCCTGAAGTCGAGTACGATATTCTTCCCTGAGAAACTTATAAAGGTCGCGTAAATAAGAGCTTGCGCCCACAAAACAAGTGCCGTTATCCGTGTACAAACACTGTATAGGGCCACGCCGTGAGAGAAATCGTTTAAGGGCTGCCAGGAATGACACCGTGCTTAAATCTGTCGCAACTTCAATATGCGTAGCGCGCGTCGTTAAGCATGTAAAAATACATAGCCAGGCTTTACGGCTTTTAACACCTCGACCACGCACTGGCGTATACTGCAGTGGTCCTGCGTAATCACAACCGGTGTGTGTAAACGCTTTAGCAACCTGGTTGACGCGCTTGCTAGGGAGATCGGCCATGGGAGGGAAAGTCAGACGCGGACGAAATTTGAAATAGACGTTACATTTATGTATTCTGTGACGAATTATTCGTCGAGCGGCTAAAATCCAATACTTATGCCTAAGTAAGGACATAAGCAACTCTGGACTGGCATGGAGGTGCTTCTTGTGATAAAAACCAACAAGAAGGTCGACAACATGATCATGTCGCGGCAGAATGCAAGGATGTTTGTAGTTATAAGGTTCATCCGAATTAGACAGACGACCCCCAACGCGTATGACGCCGTGTTCATCAAGAAACGGCTTGAGTCTAAGGATAGCGGGCGAACAAGGTACATTGTCTTTTAAATTTTGAATGTCGTTACTAAAATGAACAGCTTGTACAGCTCGTAGTAACCTACATTCTGCGAATTTGATATCAGTACTTGATACAAATGTCTCATTAGGTAGGTGCCTAAGAAACCTATAGACATAAACGATGGCGCGGAGTAACTAAGACCACGATGACATGCGTAGTGCGAGTGCATAGATGGGAGACTCCGCAACCTCAGCAATCACGGGATAAGAAACAGACTTCCTTTCGCGTACATCTTCGTCTTCTGCACTGTGGTCAAAGGGTTGCATGGGCCATTCTGACGGATCATGGGAGATCCAAGAAGGTCCACGACGCCACAATAGATGATGCAGAAGATTAAGTGGAGTGACACCACGAGACAAGCAATCTGCGGGTTTCTCAATACCCGCGACGTGATTGAAACAAGTAGCAGGAACCAGTTCAATCAATTTGCTAACGCGGTTGGCAACAAAAGTCTGCCAGCGATGAGGAGAAGAATGGATCCAAGCGAGCACTACTTTGTAGTCGGAAAATGCGTATTTTTTATTAATGGGGTAGTGGGGCAAGACTGTGTCTTGAACCTTGCGGAGCAACTGAGACAGCAGAAGGGCCGCGCACAACTCCAGTCTCGCAACTGAAATGGTTTTAACAGGCGAGACCTTAGACTTGGCACAAACTAACTGCACCGAGTAGTTAGAACCAATGCGGACTTGCAGATATACGACTCCGCCGTAAGCACGCTCGCTGGCGTCAGCGAAACCTATTAAGTTGATGGTACATCCATCTACCAACCCAAGATGACGCGGAATAATAACTTGATTGAGCGCGGTAAGCTCAATACAAAACTGGCCCCAAGCGGCGACAATATGGTCAGAGGGTGTTTCATCCCACTCACACTTTGATAGCCAAAGCTCTTTGATCAAGAGCTTGGCGTACAAAATTGTGGGAGCCACAAAACCCATTATGTCCCATAGTCGAGCCACTGTGGACAGCATCGTGCGTTTGGTGCACTTATCATGTGCTGGTGAGACGTCAAACCGAAAACTATCGCAGGATTTGTCCCAGCGTAAACCGAGAACCTTATGCGGTACAGACTTCTCAAACTCAATGTCTGGAGAAGCTTTATGAGAATCTGGTATGCGTGCGAGAACCTCCTTAGAGTTGCTTATCCATTTGACAAGATCAAACTGGCCTCGCTTGAAAAGCTGAATAAGCTCTTCACAAAGCGAAATTGCTAGCGGAGCGGATATGACACTACAGGCAGTGTCATCCATATACAAAGCGGATGTGTAGTATAGTATAGTGTAGCGTAGCGTAGCTTAGCATAGCATAGCGTAGCGTAGCATAGCATAGCATAGCGTAGCATAGCGTAGCATAGCGTAGCATAGCGTAGCATAGCGTAGCATAGCGTAGCATAGCGTAGCATAGCGTAGCGTAGCGTAGCGTAGCGTAGCGTAGCGTCGCGTAGCGTAGCGTAGCAAAGCGTAGCATAGCGTAGCATAGCATAGCATGGCATGGCATAGCGTAGCAAAGCATAGCGTAGCATAGCGTAGCATAGCGTAGCATAGCGTAGCATAGCGTAGCATAGCGTAGCATAGCGTAGCATAGCGTAGCATAGCGTAGCATAGCGTAGCATAGCGTAGCATAGCGTAGCATAGCGTAGCATAGCGTAGCATAGCGTAGCATAGCGTAGCATAGCGTAGCATAGCGTAGCATAGCGTAGCATAGCGTAGCATAGCGTAGCATAGCGTAGCATAGCGTAGCATAGCGTAGCATAGCGTAGCATAGCGTAGCATAGCGTAGCATAGCGTAGCATAGCGTAGCATAGCGTAGCATAGCGTAGCATAGCGTAGCATAGCGTAGCATAGCGTAGCATAGCGTAGCATAGCGTAGCATAGCGTAGCATAGCGTAGCATAGCGTAGCATAGCGTAGCATAGCGTAGCATAGCGTAGCATAGCGTAGCATAGCTTAGCATGGCATGGCATGGCATGGCATAGCATAGCATGGCGTAGCATAGCATAGCACAGCATTGCATAGCGTAGCATAGCATATCATAGCATAGCGTAGCATAGCATAGCATAGCAAAGCATAGCTAATTAGTGCTTTATCTTACACACAGTTTTAGCACCCACCTTGATCTCTTGAAGAGCAGAACAACAACAAGACGTAATACAATGAGAAGTATGTAACGTAGGTACGGTACCCATAATCACATACCCAAATACCGTCTCGATAGCGGGCGGTAAATCATATCGCTCACTACGTACTATGTTAGTTAGTAGCAAGTGCGGAAATATTGAAGCTCCGATCAAAAGATCAATGCCTGCCGGATTCGCAAACTCCGCGTCTGCTAGCGGCAATGACTCGAGTTGAGTGAGTGATGCTACGTCTTCATTAGCGTTCGGCAATGTGTCCGTAATACGCACCACGATAAGCGAAGAAATGTTAAAATTAATGTCTCCATCAAAACGCGAATGTATTTTAATATCTACGGAACCCTGGCAATGTTTTTCTGATCCGCCCATCCCTTTGACGGTTGAGTTAGTATTTTTAAAGTTATTCCATAATCCGAGGCGTTTGAATAACTCAAACGTTATTTAATTGGTCTGAGATGCGCTATCTAGCAGACAACGTACCATGTGCGGCGACCCATTAACATCATATACGATAACTTGCGCTGTCACTAACAGAACAGTCTTAGACGTCATACACTGCGTTTTGGCCCTGCGCGGATCATTATAGATGCGCGAGAGCCGTCCTCGCGTGCGCGTCGCCCGCGCAATGGACGTCGTACACAACGATATCTCATTCTGAGGCGTGGAGGGGGAAGTCACCGTGGCCTGCACCTGTGACATAAGTGTGTCAAGGTTAGCGGCTTGGCTTGACAACGGGTTATCTTTATCGAAATGTAGCAATGAATGATGTTTTTTATTGCATAAGCGACACTTTGTCTTACTAAATTAATTACTTGTTTTATGTTTTATGCTTAAGCAATTAATGCAAGCTTTGTTATCTTTTACGCATTTAAAACGAGCGGTTGCATTCAAATTATCGAAGGTGGGACACTTATATAAATGGTCGTGCACCACATTACTGCACTGACACTTCTGTGAATTATTACTATTAGATTCCGAACATGTTACGTAAGATTGTGGATTAGGGACCGAGTTATTATTACTATTTCGCGATTTATTCAACCATTGTTTGTTGCTGTTAGTGTTAGACAGGCCAGGTGAACCAGACTGCGTATTATGAAATATTCGACACTGATCTTTGATGAACGAAATAAAACTATCTAGTGTAGGTATTTTATTATTGCGTTCCGTCATCTCGAATGCGCGAATTGTATCAGTGTCAAACTTTTTTAAAGCGAGTTGAGAGACATACTCTGCTGGATAAACTCGTGCAGTCGTTCTGGCTTCGCTGGCGTGCGGAATATCTACACCAGCTTCAGGCTAGATCCAAGTGGAATAGTCCTGCATCCCCTATACAGGAGGGTACGTTGGTCGTCATAATACATGATAATGCTCCGCCGCTTTCATGGCCTAATTGCATACTTCCAAGGACGGTACAATTCGCGTTGTTACCGTGAAAACCGCTAAAGGGAGTTACGTGCGCCCTGTTGTACGTCTCTGTCCGCTTCCAACTCAGTGAGATCTAGCCTGAAGTTGGACCTACCTCTTAGTTTAAGTATTTAGTTAGTAGTTTTCGCTATTATTGCGTTTGTAGTTTTCGCTAAAGTTAATTTAGATTAATTTTATTGTCACATCGCTGTCTTAGCCTATTGATGGGTTATGCGGTAGTACAACCAACATAGCTAAGTTCAATTCAATTTTTTTTTAAAGGCAACCCTTTAGGGCCGGGGGGATATGGTAGCGCCATCTACCTTCCTATCTATAACTAATGGCATCAATGTCAATCGTTCCATGCTGTTCTAGTGGGAGCGATACCATATTTTTCGTCCCTGTCTCCTATTCCCGAAGGAGGGGCACGCCTTCCGCGGATTGGTCGCGGCGATCGTCGACGCAAGTGACAGTCCAGAACTTTCGAGAACCTTCGATTCGCTATATACGCGTCCGCCGTACCGTATCGCACCGCGCCGCTCACGCTATAATTATTACCGCTTATAAAACCGCTCGCAAGTGGAAGTGTTTGTGTAGTGTAGTGAATCAAGCAGCTGCATCACGAAACCACCAGGAGACTGCCCTTCTGAGACCAAGAAGATTGCCGTATAAGGTAAGTGCCCTCCATCCTTGGAATATCCTATACCCACTCACAATCATCTCTCCCTTTCCAATCCTACATCCTCTTCCTTTAGATACAGTCCATTTTTTCCAAATCGCCTTAAACCTACGGTTTCGGTGTATCGCCGAACCAGTTCGTAAATAACACAGTTACACATTTTCATTAATAGGTATCTACATATTTGAATCAAAAATATTTTAACAGTGGAAATTATATAGTTTAGCTTACTAGAGAACATTATGACACTAAATTCAATCATATAGGTATGTATATATTCGTATATTGAAACCGAATAAAGTTGTATTAAGTTTGTTTATTATTATTATAATGAAAATATGATCAAGGCATGAGAATTTTAATATTTGACAGTTCCAACATACGTCGCGATCGCTTCATTATCGATTATTAAACACTACGGCTTGTGCTAGTAACATTACTAATGCTAATGAGCACACGACCCCGTACGGGACCACAATAATTTTTACGGGGTTTTTTGAACCCCGTATCGCACTGGAAGGTATTTGTTGCTCTCTGGTCGTAACGGGGTTTACAAGTATGTACATTATGATATGTACGTATGTTTTTAAAATATCAACAATTTCTTTAATCGGCGTACATGAAAAATATTAATTTATCTCTCTCATACATTAATTAATCATATAAATACAGGTCCCGCACCAGCGAGTACACCCTATTTTTCCATCCGCACTGAACTACAGCAGTGTACGAGGTTGAAAAAGCCCCGTAACGCAGTGAACGTGTTAAAGTTGTATGGAATATAATTTCAGCCCAAGTATATAGTTTCCTTACTGCAATGTACGGAAGTACCTAACAGACGTGCGGCAGCTATTTACTCTTAATTTTTCGTTAGTTTGTATGCAGTAAAACAATTTGTAACGCGAATGATCGCCTGGGGACTCATGCTGGGTGAAAAGTTTCTTCTAAAAAAGTTTACACGCTATGAGTTCCATCGAGCAGGTTCTAGTGATTTATGAGAGTTGTTACTTCATCTTTGTGCAGGAATATAATCATCATCTGTATTTTGCTACACATATGATAAATATATATAAATATACATGTAGATATTTTGTGGTGCTGCTACTGAACTGACTGAAGAAACTTTGTAGTTACATTTGCAACACAGTTATAAAATAGTCGAAAAGTCACAGAAAACAGAGCTTTAAATTCCCTAGAATACGGAGCTTCTTTGTTTGAAATGGAAAGAGGAGGCAGGCAACGCTTTCGATTCTGAAGAACGATGGATTTCGTACCCCAATTCCAAATCATCCAATCGACCTGACGGTGAACAAATGCAGAAATCGTGCTCAGATTCGCAGTCGTTGAATGCGAAGTATATTTAAAAAAAAATCTACATCCGTGCTCTAGTGGAGAGCTTATGCATCTGCTGATCCGGGGAGGTCCCGGGTACGATTCGATCGGGCAAAAGTATTACTGAGTTTTTCCAAATTGTCAGTAATAGCACGGAGTCTGGCAATGTGGAACGTAACATTCGTGACATGGCGAAGTGTGGGTGTAATATTACAACCTTTGCCTAGCCCTTCGGGGATATAAAAAAAGATTTGAGATGCGGTATCTTATACCATAATTATCTTTAATGCTATTAAGACCCCTTAAATAAATTTGTTTTAATAAAATGCGCTTCATAAGATAGTAGGTATTACGACGGGGAGTATAATCATACCAAGAAAACTAATCATAATTTAGTATTTCTGCGTCTTCATATTCCCAAAACTCGCGTGTACCATAATTTGGAGTAATTGGTGTAAAGTTTATACCGTAAGTACATATTATACTAGTCATTACACAGATAATATACAGTAATTAAAATTCATTATAATAAGTAGGTGGCTCGAAGCTCATATAAATGTAATATAATTATTAAATTGAGCTACAAATATGTACCTACATATTTTGGAGGAGATTCGAGAGACTGTGGCACACAATGTTCAAATAATTATTATATGAGTTTGTTGGTCTAGTGGTAAATGCTTCTACGCCAGTGGTCGTAGGTTCGATTCTACTACTATTCTTATTGAATAAGTTAGCGGACGTATGCATGCCTGTTTGATACTCTTTCATGCAAAAATTTTTGAACGTATTTTGTTAAAACGTTGCAGTGAAATAGCTTATAAATCAGAATAGCACATAGACTTCTGAAGCGAAACGTGGGCAGAGCCGCGGTTAGGAGCTAGTAATATAACATTTGCGACAATTTAACCCGCCGCGCTGCCCTTACTTGCTCAGTGAGCTCCCCGCTAAATGCATCGAGTTATATCACATTACAGCACACACAAGTTAGTTACATAAATTAATTAATACTACGTGCGGTTGCATAATTAAACTCGACTGTATTTATTTCGGATTGTACGATACATTTATCTTTTCATATAACTGCTACTAATTTCGTTCGTGCAGAAGATAATTTCAAGTTTTGCCGACGGTAAAATTCAGTTTTCAACTGCATTTTGCGTGTTATTTGTAGTAGAAATAATTTAAAGATAATAGTTAAATAAGGTAATCATGTTTTTCATTTAGACCTACATTTTGAAAAACTGAAAATGTTGCGAAAAGATAGGGTAAAACAGGACTTGGGCAAGTCCGTTACGCGATCAGGTTTGAAATAGCGATGCAGTTGTTGCGCTTACTTCTTGAGAGGAAGCCATTAATATTAAAGTGGTCTTGTGCAAAGGTACGTATTCAGAATGAATATGGATTGAAGTTTGTTATGGGTTAAGAGTACTATGCCGCTATCTTAGGCCTAACACTAATCGGGTAAACCGACAAAAGTTAATGACTCCATTCTAAACGCTTGCTCAGCTGATAGATCTTGGCACTAAATAAAAGCTTGGTATTTCACTAACGTGTGTTCCGCCACATCTTCCAAGCAACTAGTGCAGTGATGGAGCATCGGTATCAATTCTCGGTATATGCGATGCAGATACAGCCCGAAACATCCATATCCTGAGGGAATCTATATCATCTATAGTCTCTGACTAAGTCAAAGATTGAAACTATTTGAAAAAGTTATTATTTCAGTTGTTTAAAGTTATACACTAGTCTACTAATAAGATTTCTTATACAGATAGGTTCAAGACTAAACGTCCATGTTTTGTAATGAAGCCTAATTTCACAAATACATGGTTTTATAAAACTTTAACTCATAATACAAACGACTAAGGAAGAAGCGGCAAACATAACCATTACAAAGAGACTAAACCTCGTCACCAAACCTTTACCAACCCGCATGGCCAGCGTGGTATAGTAGGCCAAACCGTTCTATCGGCGCACAATGTTATTGTGACGAAAATTATGCTAGGCCTATCTATGTCTGTGATTATGGTATAATAGGACTTCATTACCCACATAATATCAGACAAACTGAAGCCCATTTGTCCCGCAGTAATTAAAAACAACTGCCGATATTCGACTGCACGGTTGGCGTAGTGGTTTAAGCGGCCGCCTTGCCGCTTGGTACTGCGCCGAGTGTTGTGGGTTCGATCCCCACACTAGACAACACTTTGTGTAATTCACAAATTGTTGTTTCGAGTCTGGGTGTTCATTGTGTCCGTTAGTTGTATGTTTGTAAAGTCCCCTGCGACACAGGATTTAGTCCTATTGCGGGAGTTGTCTTAAAAAAAAACATGCTGGTAATAGGAGGACAGAGGGAGTTGTCGAAATATACACGCAGTGGTAGCATGCATTTAAGTAACATTTTAAATGTTCGGAACTTTTGCACACACACTTTGATAGTGGACTAGCAACTGTTGTTCCTCCCTATCTATCTACGGACCCAGTCAATATATTTTAATAAAAAAACACATGTATGCCAGTGTGCCGCTGTTGTGTTTTTGTAAGGTTTCACGTAATGAGTTAAGTTTTGGAAGCGCAGTCACGATTTAAAAGAAATTAAACATGACATAATTATGTCGTATGGATGATTCACGTTGAAATAGTATCATTCAAAAGTCGACTTTTTGTTTAACTTTAATTAACTTTGCTTTTTTTTTCTGTTTGTGGTCCTGCGCTAGTGCCTGTGGAGATACCACCACTCTGTGGAAAAGGTTTAATTCAGTCAAATGCAGTTAGACTAGTAAGCGGGGGTCCGATTACTAGTCTAACTCAACTCAACTCAACAAAACACATGCAACACTCACAACACGTGAATGGCAAAGTTTCAAAATTACCATTTATCATTCGTTACACCATTTAGGTACATGCGTCAACTCTACTAGAATAGGTATTGGTAATTCGTCTATTAATATTCCGATATTACAGGTTGAAGGCGAAACCCATTACGGGCGGATTTAGCCCGACGCTGGACATAATTGACATGTACAGCTACATCCACTTAGTATTAGACTAACTGACCACTGTCAGTTAGTCTTACTAACCGTAATGGACAGAACAATTGCAGATTATCACACCCTAATTAGAACATCTTCGGGCTATATTAAAATAATTGACTCTCCTAGATTGCTATGTAGACGTAGCGCTAATAGCATGTCTTGTTTTGTAACGAGTTGTCAAGATAAAGTAAAGCAACGTTGTGAAAGGTCAACTCCTGGATGGGTGACCGCTAATAATAATAATAATCTTATATAATAATAATAATAATCTTTATTCAAAAATAATGTTTACAGTGGATGGATACATTAGGTCTGAATAATCTTATAATAATATAATACTTTATAATCTAATAAACAATAAATACTTAACATATAGGTAGTTTAAAGCCAGTATAGGTTATTTTTACTTTGCTATCTAGTGTTTAAAATTAATTGCCTGAACTAGGTTTTCACCTGTGTTTCAGGCTATTTTGTACTTATGTAATATAATTGTGCAAATAAAACAAATGTGCATACGCTTAAAATTAACATTGATGCAATAATAATTAAAATCGAGGCTATTGAATAGTAGGTGATTATTTTATGACAGTAAGCAAATTCTCAGTATCGGAGTAGGTCATTGTTTGTAAGTGTCTAGTTATGATTATTTTACATTGTTTATAACTAAAATTATATATATCTAGTAACTTATTTAATCTATTGTATAAAAAAGGGCCTATGAATAAGAAAAATCTATTTATAAAGACATGTTTACCATGAAACTTAGTACAGACCAGATCTTTCCGTCTCTTGTCCGGGGGCAGTGGTTTGAATGGAATTAGTGCGTGTTGTTTTAGTATGGTGTGCAGTATGAACAATTGAAGAACAGTTAGAACATTAGTGGAATGATACAATTCATAGGTAGAAATATGTAAGGTCGAAACGTCGCCACTTTTAGAATAGCTCTCTGAGCGCGTTCTAGTGGCAATAAGATGGTTTTGGATGCCCCTCCCCATGAAGTAATGCAGTAGGCTATAATTGACTGACACAATGACAGGTAGATTTGTTTTATTAAGGCGCTGTTATACCTCAGAAGCCGTGAAACACCTAATTTTTCGTCGCGCAACTAGCCATAACTGTACATACTACAAACTTGCAAAAATAGAGCTTATAGTCAAAAGTCTGAACAAAAGACTTTTGAAAGAATTTTTCATGTATGTAAAATAGAATCACGGTAAAAAAATCACAAAAACGAGGCAGAAAATAATCTTTCGTCTCACTGTTTGCAATATTTTGATCGTAAGCTGTCATATTTTATTTAATAATATTGTAGGAAACCTAATGAACAAAAGAATTACCCTATTTATTTTCATATTATACGTGTATATTTTGTAAAATTAAATAAAATCTGCCAAACATCTATGATTTTGACGCTCGGTAGATCCCATCAATATCAAACGCTTCGGCAATTTAAACCTTATTAGCATAAGCGGTGTACTGAGTGTCAGTTGCTAGTTTACGCCCCGCCCAGACCTCATCATTCGGCTATGAGCCCTGTGAGAGATAGGTCATGTCGCTTGCGTCTCCGCTGCACGAAATTTTACGTAAACCTGTTCGTTATTGTAATACGCCGATTTGAGTTCGTAATTTCATGTTTTATGTTATAGACTGAATACTTTGATTCAAATAGGCTTTTAATGTGACTATGGGCACATATAATTAGGACCTAAGTTTATATTCTTGTTGCGTTTAATGTGTTATTGCTTCTGTGCTTATAAATATATAATTAGAAGAATAAAATATGGACAATTAGAGAAATAAAGTTCTACGAAGGATTTGTACAAGAAAGCGTCGTAATAAAATAGAAATTCATCCATGGCCAAGTGATTATGAAATATGAAACGTTTTTACACAAATTATTTTCATAATATTTATGCATAATATAATTATATAAATTATTCTCACAATACATAGCTGCCACAGTTTTCAATATTTGAAAGAGTAATAACATAAAATCGAATAATTTTATGTACCTATATTGCAAATTCATTAGCTTGTCAGAGCGCCTGGAGCGCTAAGATGCCGCCACGGCGAACAATAAACAGCGCTAATATGGTGCTCCGCAGTCCGCACACAAGGGGTAACGAATGTTGTATAATTGTGTTGTGAACATAAACCTATTTAGGTACATCGGGTAAAACTTTAATTATTTATAAACTATTAGGTATGTCTCAGTACATCTAATATCCTTTTAATTTCTAAAATTAATCATTTATAAGTAAGTAGGTGACTTCTCTGTTTGCTATAACACAAGTTATAGTATTTTTTTATAATTAAGTACCTAACTAATTATCTTTATTGTAATTACATTGAAGTTGACTGCAGTCATTCCTAACATGATTTGATCAAGAGGGATAAGCAAAAAATACACGAGGGATAGCAGTGACTGGTTCAAATTTCGTAAGAATATGTTGACAGATACAAATTTTGGTATAGTGGTAAAAAGAAGAGATAACAGCAGTAAAGCCAACTTAGTAAAAATTATTTTGTACAAATAAAATATTTGCAATGTAAAAGCAGTTGCGCATGGAGTCTAAAATGAACCACTGGCTTTGCAATAACTGGCGAAGCAAGAAAATGTAACAATCGAGCCTTGTGGATTATCCGTTTATTGATGCCACGCCAGATGGTCCAAATATGATTGTAGAAATTTAATGTTCTATAGTTGCCTATAAGAATGGCCTGGAGAAAAGTATAAGAGCAAATAAAATACAAATATGGAAACATGATAAAAATGTTAACTGACTAGTCTAAACAAATATTGTAATTGTTATTACCAAATTCAGGGGCAACGCCACGTTACACGCAAACAAAAATGTTTATTTGCTGTGTGGAGTGGCGAAAGTATACCACTAAAAATGGAAATGATAGAAAGAGATGATGTTTTCTGGGAGACGAAAATGAAAGAAAAGCTTGTGGCGTTTTATATGAATTGGCAGTTGCCTGAAATTGTTGATTCTCGACGAGCTCAAGGGATGGCATTGCGAAATCACGGAGAGGAAAATGTCATCAGTGCTTGGAGTTTCTACAATATCAAGCCTTAAAAGGAAAGTAAATGAAAATGTGCCTCGTGAACATCAGCAAATAATAAGTATTGAAGCCTCATCACCTCACACACTGCCTTTAACTTTCGATGAGAATATAATAATAATATATAATATTCTACCACATTCACACAACACCATCTAGTCCCAAACTAAGCAGAGCTTGTACTATGGGTACTAGACAATGGATAAACATACATATATACTTTTAGAGAGAATAAAGAAAACCTGCCGGGTTGTCGACAGCTAACTTTTGATGAGCTGTAAACTCTGTATTTCGTTAGTAAATGATAAATAAATATCTTTTAATATTTATTTTCTTTGAAACAACACATATTTTAAGCGAAAGATTTTTTTTATATTTTTCCATACAAACATGTATGAGGAGAGCCAACGAAAAAGCAGTAACTCAAATTTTAATTCTATAACTTGGGTTGGGTTTTGAAACGAGTCGCCTGAATTTGAGGGTATTGGTGGTGTAGGGGGCTTGAGGGAGTTAGTTTTAATCCCCTAAAAGTAATTTTGGCTGCCGGAGTTGCGTATAAATATTTTTAAATAATTTCCAAAAATTCCTAGTAGTAGTTTTTATACTTTAATACAGTTTCACAAATGTCATTTTTAAGTTTTATGTGAAAAACGTGAAACGAAACGCAAACCTGCCATCTTGGAATGATCATATTGACAGCTTATGTCAAATTTGTGCGTCATTGCTTTCGACTGCCTAGGGTTAGGTGCGACTGTAATAAGTAACTAAATAGGTTATGTTAGGTTCTCTTTTGACCCTTAATCCGGAAATAGGAACCCTGCGAAGCAGGGCTCAGTCAACCTTAGTTTATTAAACTACTGTGAAGTATGTGGAAGTTGGCAGTGCCATATACACCGATGTTTGGAGATATTTTTTTTTTAGAGGAAACCAAGTATTTCCGGCAAGTGAAAATGGTGAGGGCGGGTTCCGAGACCTCCCTTCCTCCCCCTCAATCACTCACATCCCCTAAAAACGGCGACGTATTTCAAAACCTATACCATAATAATTATACCCATAATAACAATAAAACATCCATAAATAAATTAAATAAATCAATTTTTACTAAACTTCAATTATTTCGTAACTCGCTTTAGTTGAGATACGGCTTTTGCGCTTAGTAGGGCAGTATTGTAGTTTTTAGGGTACCGTAGCCCAAAATTGTAAAAGCCCTTTATATTTTGTAGGATAATATATATAGGTAGTTTTTTATATATTGTAGGAACCCTTATAGATTCGCCATGTCTGTCTGTCTGTCCGCCCGTATGTCACAGCCAATTTATTGCAAAACAGATTTGAAAGCTGTCAGGAATAGAATTAGATGTAGGTATTCTATGAACTGCTTCACCATTTTTACACAAAAACAAAACAAAAATAATTAGGGCCTCCATTTATGAAACTGACTTAATTATTTTTATCATCTTACGGCACGTAGGTATTTATCTACTTTCGTCAACAATCATTTCGTCAAAAAAAAAATTAATACCTATAACGTCTAATGTAAACCAGTTTTGCTCATGGCTAAACTGAGAACAAAAATTGCGCTATGCCTATATTGTACAAACAGATTGATTTATGTAATATAAATTTTAATATCAGTATCTCAATTCAATATGCTAAAACATTTTGCTTGCGATTTTAAAATATTGGAATAAGGATGTCGCCAGAATACGGCCGCACACGACGAGAATGAAGGGGGGCGCCCCGCAGTAGACGGAGCTAAGCGCCCTTCACCTCCCCTGCTTCACCCCCTCATTTACCAAAACAGTCGCTTAGAACAGCGCCTTAATTTAAAATTTGCAGCGCTACGCATTGTTTTGAAAATAAATATTAATTTCCGTACTCTTTTACATAAGAGGTCTATGTGAATGCGGAAATTAAGATTGTTGTCAAGTGTTATTCCAAGGTACTTGATACATTGTGTAGATTCTAAAGTAGGGCAGGAGCATGCAGCGTCAGCAGATGAATGACATTTACTGTCGTGAGCGAATATTGTGTTGTTAGGTGATTCATTAATGTTATTGTTACGTATTGAGAAGTGGATATATTTTGTTTTCTGGGTGTTTAAAGTTAGTATATTGTCAAAAAGCCAGTTATTTACAGTATTGAAACCTAGTTGAGCATGTGTATATACCTCAGTACGAGTATTTCCTGTGAATAATAGTACCGTATCATCTGCATAAGACACAACGACACCATTATGAAGACTCAGGTTACATAGGTCATTAATATATATTAGGAACAAAGTTACTCCTAAAATGCTCCCTTGAGGTACCCCAAAGGGGGGATTAGGAATATCCACGCTAAGGTTTGCGCCTAGTTTTACACACTGACATCTGTCGCTAAGATAGTCAGTAGATTAAAATTGGGGCTTCTGCATCACTTGCTCTCGCGTCGCCGCTCGAGCTGCGTGATACAGAAGCCCCAATTTTACAATCGAGATTGATTAATATAAATGTGATCTGCATCACTCAGAACAAAGTGAGCTGACGCAGACGCTCCCAATAATACCGTTGTTATCTGCGATCCGTCTGATTCACGATATAATATTGTATTTCATTCACCGACATATCATTGTAGTAGCAATGCAATGGGACAACTTACTGTCGTTTCTAGTTTGAGATGCTAATGTAACAAGATTCTCAAGTTAGACTGCTGTGTTCAGTCGACGCGATCAGTCCAATCGGTTGTTGTGTGTATCATAATCTGGTATGGTGTCGAACTGACATAGCCAAGCAAAAATTATCGCGCGCACTTAAATAAGTACAATAAACAACAATATCATGTTCGATCACGGCACATCGTTGCATCGTAACGATTTGGTGCACATCTTGTACTAATGAATGCATAGGCCTTCCGTATAATGAGAGGTTAGCTTTTACTAGCAACTATAACTCAATAATAGAGTTGTGGACACTACCACAATGCAACAATATAGCTGAGTGTGCACATCAAGTGCACATATTTGTCACAGACTAATCTTATGCCTTGCAATGTTTTCTTTTATATGTAATACTTTTTCTGTGTCTGTGACAAATAAATAGTTTTTCTCTTTCTTTCTTTCTTAGTAAGTAGCCAACAGTAGGTATTATGGAGACATAATAATTGCTTATAATACAAAAAAAATAAAGTAAAAAAACAAAATCCAAACTGGAACAATACTCATTTGTTCCGTGCGGGAATCGAACCCGCAACACGTTGGTGCATTAGTTGCTGCGTCTATTAAACCTACTATTTACATTGTGATGCGAGTCATACTCTTAGCCAATGCGCCAAACGTGTCATCAAAGATGTGATAAAATATTGGACCACTTTGTCTTAACATGACGTGTATAGAATTATCCAAGATAATCAATAACTCAGTACAAACGTTTATTTTTTATAATTACGATAGTAAAATCTTCTAATATATAATATATTTAAGTAGTAGACAATTAGGATTCTTGATGGATGATTTATAAATCTTAGTCTTAAAACAAATAGCACTTTAAAATACAATAAATGTTAGATTAGGAATCACTTATTTCTTATAAGATTATTTAATTACTCTTTTAATAATAATAATTATGCATTTCATTTTCATCTACTACAGGCATTCAATCCAGCAAACCTGCCGTCTTTCTGATTTAGTCAAATCGTAAAAAGGAAATGGTGGTTTGATTAAAAACACTTGTAGGTTTTTATTACACCATACAGCTATTTCTTTTAGTATAAATTCATTTGCTTACTGCATCGCTCACCTCGCTTCGCTCCGTACGCAATGCAGAGCGCCCCAAAAATCACACTACTAACATGATCTGCGATACGGACGGTTGGCATTAGAAGTATAATATTATTTCATTCATCGATGCATCGTAATATTGGTAGCATAGTAACAATGTTTTTACTTGGGATGACATAATATAAACAACATTCTCAAGTTCGTTCGACGCGCTCAGTGCGGCTCGGGCACAGCGATGCATTCATAATAATTTATATGTAGGTAGGTACATACTGTTATCTTTGCACAGCTCGTTGATAATTTTAATGAATGAATGCAAAATCTTAACAATGTTGAAAGTAGGATCGGGTGGCTCCCGGGTTCGATTCCCGGGTCGGCCAAAGTGTTATTGGGTTTTTCTGTTAGGAAATTCTCAGTAACAGCATGAAGTCTAGAAATGTGCCCGGTACGGCAATAGGCTCGCCTCCCTATTACGTGGGACTTAAATATATCTGGCGAAAAGTGGGTGTAGTAATACACCTTTGCCTACCTCTTCAGGGTTACAGGCATAAGACTATGAATGTATGTACTTATGAATTATATAATTGTTTTATCCACAACTAGCTTTTGCCTCTGACTTCGTCTACATGGAACGTGAACCCACGGTCACTCGGATTCCAGGTGATGCGGACGTATCGAGATAAAGCAGATTGACTGCACGTGTAGTGTTCGATCGATTAATATAAATGTGTTCTGACTTCTGCGTCACTCAACTCGCTTCGCTCGTTTCGCGACGCAGACGCCTCCAATAATACCTACTTTTGTTATCTGCGATCCGTTTTATTCACGATATAGATTATTAACATTATGTTTTCAGCTTAGAATAATAACGCCTATTCTAAGGTTTTCAGGTTAGGAATTTAACTCCTTGTCTTAGTGACCAATGTAACTGTTCTCTTTGCTGAGTTTTTTATTGTACTTATGAATGTGTATCAATTCATGTAATATTCCAATCATAGTATATATTAAAACTAAATGGGTATGTTAGTGAGTATAGAAAACGATTAAGTAAAATGAAACAATCCATATTGTATCTTTTTAAAAAAGTTTATTATCAAAGCACCATTTTTTTAAGCACATAACATTTTTTAATGCACATATTGAGTCATGATAGATACAATTGTACAAATCTCCGGAATATTTATAGCGATCATATAGGGTTAACAAATTAGGACAACCTTTATCTTCTAAATTAATTACATTAACACTATTTAAAATATTTTTCAACCATGACACTTTTTCAAGACCTTTAACGAAAACAGACTTATCTTTTAAGATATCTAAAACTAAATATTGATAATTTGAGTAAGGTATAAATCCTTCGCTCCAGTATATTTTTCTATTACGCTCAATCCAGCAAACTTGTTGTCTTTCCGATTTGGTCAAATCGTAAAAAGGAAATGGCGGTTTGATTAAAAACACTTGCAGGCTTTGATTACACCATATAGCAATTTCTTTTATTATAAATTCATTTGCTTCTGTTTTAAAGCCTTGGATGTCTACAATAGCAGTCATGATAATCTACGCACGATGTTGCTCAGAGGTTTGTATTCCACAAGTCGGTCGTTTATAATCAAACAGTATGCAGTTGTCTTATCTGGTATTTGTGTTGAACATTCAAATTCCAATCTTACATCCACTGGACCAGTTTTTAAACTATCGTTTTGCCTCGAGCAGTCTAAGATGAAGACTGGAGCCTTTTCTTTGAAATCCTGCAGATCAAGCAACGGTTCTACCGGAGAGTTGTAATACGACTGGCGAAATTTCACATACATTTCATATAATATACTATATTTGTTCTCACAAAACTTTAAAGATAAAGGCTCATAAGGATAATATTGCGAATTTAAAAAGAGCGTAACATTTGTCACCTCACAATGATCAAATACCGAACTGTCTTTAGTTCTATTATTTTTTCTATTAGTTTGCAAGCAAAAAATGACATACCGAGGCTTTTCTAATTGAGAAGCAGTCTTTACTGACCAAGAATGCTTTGTGGTTTTAGGTAGTAAAGGATACTCATATAAATCCCAATTTCTAAAGGCCATCTGAACAGGTTTATCTCTTTCTAAGTGCTTTAAAAGTATTAAACGTTCTCGATCGGAAACTTTTATATGTGGTACTCTCCATTGAATTCTCTGTATATCTATTTGAAGCTGAACGACTTCATCAGTAAGAATAATACTATTTAAGTTAGAATTACTCCTATTCAATATAAGTTCGTGTTTACAATTTATCACAATTTTATTGTAATCCTCTGCAAAACCTAAAATCTTATTTAAGGGCACCACAACGCTAAAATGTCCATCACTTTGGAAACCGTTTAAATTCCAACCCCTTAATGCAGAAACTTTACTTTCTGCTTCATTAAATGAGATGTATGACTTTATTGTTGATGTTATTCCAGAATTATTTATACGGTCTATTTCAATTCCATTCATTTCGTACCTGATGTCTTGGAACAAGTACATAACAGGGTTATTAGTAAACGTAACAGCTTTCTTGATCTGATGCCCATCCTTACCGATCAGCTTTGCTTGACCTTCGATGTAGATGGAACTGGCTGATGGTAGCACGTATATATCTTGCTGGTGTATGGGGATTCTGATTTCATCGTTTTCTCTAAAACTGTTATTGTAGGGATTGTATGAATGGATTTCATAACTTTCGATCGAACTATCAAAGTGTGGTAAGTCGGTAATCTGTAGTATACTCATACTTTAAACCCTAAAGCTTTAAGAAAATCTTTATTTGATTTAGACAATTTCTTCATGTTTTTCTTACGTCTGTGCACCTTTATGGTTGTTGACGGAATAGGACGTTTTATTTTCACTGAAGGGTTTTTATAATATACTATCATTTTGCTTTTCTTAAATGAAGACGTAATTGAATATTTTCTTCACCAAAGTCAATACGGTAACCAAACTGATCTACAATCCTAACAGATATGGATGAAATTATATTTTTGTTAACTGGAAAGTAAATAACGTTCTGAGGTATTTCTATGTAGCCGTGACTTGCAGCAGTATCAGATATAAATTCATGAATAAAATGAGTCGGTAATCCGTTGCAGTATGAACCGTGTACAAGATCACATTCAATTCTGATAACAGCTGTTAAACTGCTGTTATTAACGGGCACATTCGGTCTTGTTTTTAATACTGAAAAGTATAGTAAACCGCACTCGTACTGATCAGATAAATGAAGATGTTTGAAATAGAATTAGTTTTTATTATAAGTCAAATCGATTAGATCGATTGAGTAACATTTTGTTTAGTCTATTGAAAATTTCTGACAATGGTCACACTGAACTGTCAACTTGCGTCTTCCGCTTGAAAAATTAACACGCCGTTTGCAAGCTCGCGTGCCTTGTACCTAAATTTAATTGATCGCCCTTTGAATTAACGCGAATTGAATCAACTCGTAATTAACTTAATACGTAATTGCCGCTTTTGACTTCCGGCAAGGTTTGTTGTAAATTGATGACATAGTGAACTTTTGTGAAAAGTTTTGTGAACCGCTAACGTGCATCGTGGTCTGGAGAAGGACTTCGCCGAATTGTAAACTGGTATCCATTGATTCTCTTGTTATTTTGGCCAAAATTATAAGTTAATCTATAGGTCCACTTCAAGAACATCACCAGGAGCTATAAGGTAAAATCTTCTTATAACTACTTTATAATTTGACATCGCTGAGAAACTCAGCAATATATGTCAGACATTTGATTACTTTAGGACAACTGGATGAATATAAATTAGCTTCCACTGTGCTTACAACCAATTCCCAGTAAGCCTACGGTAGTTCTAGACATAATTTTTGGTAGCAGAGCGTGGTTGAAATTTAGCCGCTGTTGCATTACTGAGTATAAACTCAGATTGGTATGAGCTTGTATCTTATCACCTTGTAGACAGTATTGTAGTGTTTGTCAGGTCAGTTATTGTCTAAAATACATAATATTTAATTGTATAAGTTGACCTAGATAATTTGAAACACATTGTCACATAACCTCAATCAGTAATTGTTGATTTGTATTCTTGAAAAATCTAACTTAAATTTGTTGTTGCATTAATAAGTCAGTTTGTTTGGATACATAACAGCTGTATGTATCAATAAATTAAGTAAATTTAGTTTATTGCATATATTCATAAACATAACAACCAACTTGACCTTGCCACTTGGGCGGGTCACATTAATAAACTTTGTTTTGTTATAATATAAAGATAATATTGTTAGGTAACACATATTCTGTGCTTACTTCCTATTGTATATCATAAATAATACAGTTAGTCTGTCTGTTGCAAATAATTAATTAATTAAGTTGAAGTTTCAACTTTATTAATTTGTTATAAGTTATAACTTTGATAACTTTAGTGTTTGTTTCAATATATTGTAACTATTAATTTTGTTGGACAGTAGATACCTGTCACTTGCCTACACTTGCAGTAAACAGGCTAATATTTTGTTGGTTTCAAAGAATTAAGAAAAAATAAGTTTTGATTGTTAATATTATTTAACGCTTGTCCGGGCTCTTTTGAATTTTGATTATGTCAGCTATCAAGGACTTGCGTGCGGCTGCTGGTGCTATTGCGTCAGATTTGCGCTGGTTTGCCTCGGCCAGTGCTTTAGTGAACCGGCCTGATCGCCAGCAGGCCTTACTTCAAAGGTACGAGCGGATCGATGATCGCCTGGCAAGTGTGGAACAGCAGTTCCGCACTTTCAGCGCTTGCTGTCTCGAAGTGTCAGTCACTGATTTCACTGCTGACCAGCGAAATAAGGTCAGCGAAGACTATGCCCAGGTCTTAGACCTGTATGATGCTGTCTCCAATAGTGCGAGACAACTAGTTGCCGATAGGGAAGGGCAACCCGGCCTGAAGCAGGAGCTTCCTAGGTCAGCACCGGGGCTGGTGAGTAGGCTCCCTACTTTGGACCTCCCCCATTTTTATGGCTGCCTAGGAAGCTACCTGGGCTTCGTTAATTTGTTCGACAGCCTAGTCCATGATAGGGCTGACCTTCGGCCGGCACAAAAGTTGGCCTATCTAATGTCGGTACTGGATGGGGAGGCAAAGGGCCTCATCCAGCATCTGCCCGTGTCTGACGAGGCGTACCAGACGGCTCGGGACCTAATTACCCGTAGGTACCATAACAAGCGTGGCCTCGCCGACACGCATATTGAGCAGATTTTGGGTTTGCCGACGCTCACCCGGGTCTCTGGGTTGCGCACCCAACTTTTGAACCCGCTTTTGGTGGCCATCAACGCACTTAAGTGCCTTGACCTGCTCGTGGACCAATGGTCCTATCTATTGGTGCACATTGTGCTGAAGAAGCTGCCTGCCGACCTGAGGTCGCGTTTTGAGCAGCGCTTTGGTGGGGCTAGCGCGACCCATCTGTCCCCCTTTGCTGACCTGGAGAGGTTCCTGGAGGATGAGTGCCGGGTCTTGGACAACTCCGGTGGTGACACGCCGGCTAAGACGCAGCCGCCCAAGGTCAAGGAGCAGGCTCGCGGTCACACCCGAGCCAATGTTGACCGGCGCCCTCCTCGCTTTGCGGTCACGCAGAGCCCAGCGGAGTGCTCCTACTGCAAGGTCACGGGGCACAGAACGGCCAGTTGTAGGGCATTCTTGGACCTACATGTCGCCTCTCGTAGGCGCATCGCGAATGCCCGCCGCCTTTGCTTCTCTTGCTTGGGGTCCCACTACCAGCGAGACTGCCCAAACTCTCGCCCCTGTCCTCACTGTGGAGGACAGCATTTGGACATTCTCTGTATGAATGCCAGAGAGGTTGGCCGCTTGTCCAACCAGCCGACGCCCCGCACGGGCGGGTGTTTTGAAGGTGGCAGCCGAGGCTCACCGGCGCGTAGCCGAGAGTCGCCTCGCTCAATTGATCGTCACTCGCCCCGCTTGGAGAACCGTAGCGTGCGCACGCCTCCTCTCTCTCGCGCACCTGAATGTGCGACCGCCCAGCGTCACCAGCACCATGACTGCTGCCCCAGGTATTCGCCTCCTTTGGCGGAGCGTCCCCGCCTTGACTCGCGCCCACCTTGTTTTGGGCGGGTGCGTCATTATGACCCCCCACAGATGGCGCGCGGATCGAGTCATCGCGCTTTTGAGGCCTTCAAGCCGCACCCCCATTTTGATTTGCCTGGTCCTGGCCAACGGTCGCCGCCCAGGCAACAATAGGTCATTGACTCCTGCCCTATTACGCCAACCTCCCCCATTGACACCGTTATCCTACCAACGGTTGCTGTTAGGGTCTGGGGACCCACGGGGACCTCTGTTGTTGTCCGTGCTATATTGGACACAGGTTCACAAGGTTGCATTGTTTCCACTTATTTGGTAGGGCAGGTTAATTTAAATATGGGTTCTTTTCCAAATTGTATACTGGGCATAGGGGACGTAGCCTCTAATGTTGAAGGGCAAGTTAAGGTTTTGTTTGGCCCTGTTGAATCTTCACACCCGAGGATTAGAACCTTGGCTATTGTGCTGAAGAATATTTTGGGCATGCATCCACAGAAACAGCTACCTGCTGCTGTGGTGAATTTGACATCGGGATTGGAACTGGCAGACCCCAAATTTGACACACCGGGACAAATCGACTTGTTGATTGGCTCTGATGTCCTCGGTGGAATTTTGATTGGTGGGAAACGGGTCTTGGTGCCAAATGGTTTGACTGCCATCCCGACCATATTTGGACTTGCTTTGATGGGACCTGTACCTAGGGACCCCCCTCCACCTGAACTTGATAATTTGTTGGCTGTAGGCTCTGCTCTCTCTGATGCGGTTCAGAGGTTTTGGGAAGTAGAGGAGCCCCCTCAAGTTGCCCGTTTGAATCCAGAACATGAGGAGTGCGAGCTGTTCTTCCAGAACAACACTAGTCGACTCCGTTCTGGTCGGATTATTACGAGGCTACCCTTCCTGTCTGTTCGGCCTCCGCTTGGTGAGTCACGACCTTTAGCCGAAAAGAGATTGTTGGCTATGGAGCGTCGCATGGGTCGTGATCCGGAGCTCAGACAGAAGTATATTGAGTTCATGAGAGAATATGAACAATTGGGACACATGTCAGTGTCAAATTTGGATTGGCGTTCGGTGGAGCATTACTTTCTCCCGCATCATGCGGTATTGAAGCCATCGACTGGCAAGCTGCGCACAGTTTTTGATGGTTCTGCGCAGACTTCAACAGGCGTATCCTTGAACCAGTGCTTGCATTCTGGTCCCAAGTTGGTCAAGGACCTTTGTGACGTCATCACCAGCTTCCGACGACATCAGGTTGTCTTTGTGGCCGACATAAAAATGATGTTCAGGCAGACTATTATCCACCCTGATGACCGTCGCTTCCAGCTGATCCTTTGGAGAGAGTCTCCTCGCGATCCCATGGTCGTCTACGAGCTCAATACTAATACGTACGGGTTAAGGTCAAGCCCCTACTTGGCAATACGTTCTGTTTGGGAGCTCGCAGACCGCGAAGGCTTACGCTTCCCAAGAGCCTCCGCCATCTTGAAAGACGATATTTACGTCGATGACATTTGCTCGGGCGCCTCCACAGCGGACGAGGCGATCCTCCTGCGGGACGAATTGATAGGTATTTTGGCCTCCGCTGGTTATGAGTTGCGCAAATGGATTTCCAACTCACCAGCGCTTTTAGAAGGCTTGCCAGAGGATCATCAGCAAGATCCACATCTATTTGAGATTGTTGACAACCCCGCCATGATGGCTGTTCTCGGCGTTCAGTACAGACCAGTCCAAGACATCTTTACATATAACGTAGACTTGAAATTGCCGTGTTCTTGGACTAAACGTCTCGTATTGTCTACTGTCGCCAGAACCTTTGATCCGAACGGTTGGATCTGTCCAATTATATTTTGGGCAAAATGCTTCTTGCAGAAGCTTTGGACAGCAGGATTGACCTGGGACGAACCTCTGCACGGCACTCTTGTTGAGGAATGGACCTCTTTTGTATCCTCACTTCCTGCCGTCAACGAGATCTCCTTGCCTCGTCCCATCCTTCCTCCCGGGAAGTACAAGGCCACCCTTCATGGGTTTTGTGACGCCTCGGAACGTGGTCACGCCGCCGTGGTGTACTTGCGCACAGTTAGTGCCTCAGGTCAGGTGAGGGTTTCCCTGATCATGGCAAAGAGCAAGGTGGCACCCCTTCGGACATCTCTGACCATTCCAAAATTGGAGCTCTCGGGAGCAGCCCTACTTGTACGCTTGTTGAATCACGTGTCCAGTACCTTGGGTAAAAGCATTTGTATTAATGGGACCTACGCCTGGACAGACAGCCAAATTGTTCTTTGTTGGTTGAAGGCTTCTGTCCACACCTTGGAGGTATTTGTCGCTAATCGCGTCTCCCAAATCCAGAAATCCGAAGTCAAACTTGTTTGGAGACACGTGCCAGGTGAGCTCAACCCCGCTGATTGTGCCTCGCGCGGATGCTTGACGCCTAGTTTGATAGGTCATTCGCTGTGGTGGGGTCCGGAATGGTTGAGTCGACCAGAAACTGATTGGCCTCGAACGCCAGTTTTGAATACTTCTAATTTGCCGGGTCTACGAACACTCGCTCTTGAGAAGGTGGAATGCGCCTTCGACCCCGATTTTTTGTTAAATCGTTACAGCTCCCTCGACAAGTTGTTAGGTGTCACTGCTTGGATAAAGCGTTTTGTTTTTAATTTTAGGCACCCACAACAGAAACGACTGACACCGTTTCTCTCACCACAGGAACGACAGGAGTCCCTCACCTTTTGGGTTCGTTCTGTGCAATTGGCGCATTTTGAAAGGGAGATTGCTATCCTCAAGTCGGGGAAATCGAAATTGTCGGGAGCTGTATCTAAATTCAACCCCTTTTTGGACGAAACGGGTCTCTTGCGCGTTAGAGGGCGTCTCAAGAACGCCAACCTCCCTTACGGGGCTCGTCACCCCCTTTTGTTACCTAAGGACGGTCATTTGGTACGCTTGTTGGTAACTGACCGTCACCTTAAAAATTCGCATGCTGGTTGTAATGCCTTGTTGGCCATTTTGCAACGCGAGTTTTGGATTTTGTCTGCCCGAAGAATTATTCGGAGTGTAGTCTTTCGCTGCATCCCTTGCTATAAGCTCAAGGCTTCTACCATGCAGCCCTTGATGGGGGACTTACCGGCAGATCGCGTATCTGAAAGCAGGACGTTTGACGGTGTTGGCACGGACTTCGCTGGTCCTTTTTTGATGAAAACGTCGACACTTCGAAACAGCAAGACTGTCAAGGCCTACTTGTGTGTTTTTGTTTGTCTTTCCACAAAGGCCGTACACTTAGAACTGGTCTCCTCGCTTACGACCGAGGCGTTTGTAGCCACATTTGATAGATTTGTATCCCGCAGAGGGCTGCCTTCCTTGATCCGTTCTGACTGCGGCACTAACTTGCACCTATAATTATTTGAATGATGTTGTTAATTTCCTTGAAACCAACAAAGCTGATATAGGTGATAGGCTTGCCCGACGTGGGATAAATTGGTTGTTTTCCCCACCAAATTGTCCACACAGGGGTGGTATATTTGAGGCCGCCGTAAAATCGGCCAAAACGCACTTGCGCAGGACAATCGGTGAGTCTGTCCTTACATTTGAGGAACTCGCAACTGTGTTTTGTAAGATTGAGGCCGTTTTGAACTCTCGGCCATTGTGCCCGATCTCCTCAGATCCGAATGATTTGGAGGCCCTTACGCCGGGCCATTTTTTGATTGGTCGCCCACTTGTCGCCTTGCCTGAGTACCCCTACATTGATACGAGACCTGGTCGTCTCTCGCGTTTTGAATTGGTACGCCAGATTACTCACAGCTTTTGGAAACGCTGGAATTTGGAATATTTGCACATACTCCAGCAACGCGTTAAGTGGACCGATAAGACCGATCCACCCAAGATTGGTGACCTCGTTTTGATCAAGGAGGCTAACCTTCCGCCACTCAGATGGCGCAGGGGGCGCATCCTTCGTTTGGTAACTGGGGCTGATGGAGTTCCCCGATTTGCTGAGGTCTTGGTGGACGGTTCGATTCTGAGGAGAGCGGTTGCAACATTGTCACGTCTACCAACCGATTAGCGGACCGGTAGGCCGGTCCGGGGCGGGTGGATGTTTGAAATAGAATTAGTTTTTATTATAAGTCAAATCGATTAGATCGATTGAGTAACATTTTGTTTAGTCTATTGAAAATTTCCGACAATGGTCACACTGAACTGTCAACTTGCGTCTTCCGCTTGAAAAATTAACACGCCGTTTGCAAGCTCGCGTGCCTTGTACCTAAATTAAATTGATCGCCCTTTGAATTAACGCGAATTGAATCAACTCGTAATTAACTTAATACGTAATTGCCGCTTTTGACTTCCGGCAAGGTTTGTTGTAAATTGATGACATAGTGAACTTTTGTGAAAAGTTTTGTGAACCGCTAACGTGCATCGTGGTCTGGAGAAGGACTTCGCCGAATTGTAAACTGGTATCCATTGATTCTCTTGTTATTTTGGCCAAAATTATAAGTTAATCTATAGGTCCACTTCAAGAACATCACCAGGAGCTATAAGGTAAAATCTTCTTATAACTACTTTATAATTTGACATCGCTGAGAATCTCAGCAATATATGTCAGACATTTGATTACTTTAGGACAACTGGATGAATATAAATTAGCTTCCACTGTGCTTACAACCAATTCCCAGTAAGCCTACGGTAATTCTAGACAGAAGAGGTGGTTGAAAATACGAAATCAGTTCCGATTTATTTCCAGAGATGGTAACCGTAGTAGACATGCTTGCATACTGAACTCTTTTAGATGATCCTTTTTATTTTATTTCATGATTATACCAAAAATTCTTTAAGAAATTTAAACATAAATGTCCACAATTGAAGGGGTGATCACGTTGTATATTTTCATAATTATATTGAATGTTAGAACCTACATATTTTATAAATACCTTCGGAGGTTTAAGATTTCCATAACTGTCAAAATACTCAACATAATCATTATATTTTGCATAGGCTACCCAATGAGAACCAGGATTTTTTGAACTATCCAAATTAATAACTCCACATTCTTTTTTATAAGGACATTTAGGGAGCTCATCTCTCATAAAGACACCTCTAAAATAAGGAATTCTATTCCCGTACTTTAAAATGTCAAAGTTAGTTAAGGCCCGTTTGGGTAGCCGATATCTTAGTTTTTTTCTTTTGATACGAAAATTCCAAGGCCGCCTTTATGTGGTTTAAGGTGTAGTCCTTTCCCAATACATAGAGCTTCCATTTTTTCATTATGTCTTCTCGATTCTTCATACAGCTTTTTAGCCATTTTGAATTCATTTATGGTTTTAGCAATACCAGCTGCACCGCCTGCTAAAGCTCCCGCAGCTGATAATCCCGCAAAAATAGGAATTAAAGGTAATACTCCCCCAGTTTTTGGAATAGGAATAACGCGAGGGAGCTTAATCGATGAATCATCAGCCAATTCTCTAGTAGCGGCAATAGCTAATTCTATTGCCATTTTCTTGCTCTTAGGTTTTAATTTTTTGATATGCCTTTTTGCTTTTGTAATAACAGATTTTAATTTACTTTTTAACCCTTTTCCAGGTGTAATTTTTGGAGAAGGCTTTTTGTCCAAACCAGAACCAGTTTTAATTTTTGCTGACATAGCCTTACTTACTAAGCGTGCCGCGAGTTTTTCAGCTATACTGGCATCGGAAGCAACTGCTCGCTCTTTCGCCATTTTTAACAAAATTAAATCAGCCTTAAGTCGATCCTTTAAGTTTGATGACTTGTGATATGCAATATCGTGATCTTTGCAGTATTCTTCCAACTTATTTACGCCGTTATCTCCTTTTGTTAGTCTTTTTATTAATTTAGTACCTGGGCCACAGTAATTATATCCTGGTAAGTGTAATTCAAATGGTAAATTATTAATAAGCCAATTGAGAAGACTACTCTCTCCAAAACACATTATAAGACTGATGATTCCGGTTTGAATACTTTAATAAATAGTTATGTGATTCGAGTTTGTTAACGTTATTTTATTTATAATATTACTTTCGATTTATCAATCCAACTGCTTTCAGCTGAAGACAAACCTAACCATTTTACTAAAACCCTGTTACCTTTTCTTCTAAGAACTTTCTCGACTAGATATATATTGGGATGTTTTGTTTTTTGAAGTTCTTGTGTATAAAATGCTCCTAAAGTAGGCAGACCTCTGATAGTGTCTTCAATTAAGTAAGTTATAGGAGTTGTATTTTGTATTTTACGAATTTTAAATATTTCTGTTGACCAGTTGGGAGTATAACCTTTTTCAAATGTACCTTTGTTTTTACTGATACGCATATAATCACCTACTTTGTACTTGCTTTTTAAATTATCATTTTTTGGCAACTTTAAATACCTTTCTAATATCAGTTTTTTATTCATATTGTTCACTTTAGCAGGGATTTCATTAATAGTGCGATGGCGAGTGTGATTGTATTTGTAAATAACATCATTGAGGGTACCCAATTGTAATTGCCTTTTAAACTAAATTCCTTATAGATTTTAGATTTCAATGTTCTGATAAATCGTTCGACTATTGAAGCTTTTTTTGTTGAGAAGGTTGAATAGTGGTTAATATGAAACGATTTCATAAGCTTCTGAAATTTGTTATTATAAAATTCTGTTCCATTATCGGTTTGAAGATTTTTAGGAACACGCCCTTTATCCAACAAAGTTTTGAAAGAGTTACATTATACATATTACACATCTTCTTTGCTTTTACTTCTCATAGGAAAGGCCCAAGCATATTTCGAAAATGAATCAATAACGGTAAGAATATATCTATAATTTTTATTTTCTTTTGAAATTGATTGCAAATCAATTAAGTCTGCTTGCCACAAGTCATCTATATCTCTCATTACAACATGTCTTCGCGGATAGTTCACTCTCGCATTTTTATGAATTTCGTTTACCACGTCAGCTTTGCTCATGTTCACAACTCAGTAGGTATGTTTGTCTCGAATTCTGCTATAATACTGAATAAAAAGCATATTATTAGGACTATTTGTTATTTAATTATGTCAGCTTCTTTTAACTCTTCGATTATTGATAAAATTTCATTATCATGATTTGTATTACCAGCATCTCGGGAAGCAATTAATAGTTTCAATCTTTCAACCAGTTCGTTAGGATCGTCCCAATATACCAAGTCAGTGCTATTTTTGTATTTCTTTAACGTTGGTAAGCTTCCTCCAAATTTAGTGACAATATTATTGTTTGACGATTCAGAAAACAATGGTTTGATTATTTCACGATATTTTATACCTTTATCGCCTCTTATTTGCCTATTAGGATTGAAATCTCTCTTATGTGCATTTGTATAATGCAACATATCTTTATAGACAAGTTTATCTTTGCTCGATATTTGTTTCAAATCAGGTTTTCTTCGAAGTAAAAGTTCTTTTAAACCAGGGGTTAAATTGAAGCTTTTGTCACCAACTTTAATTAAAATGGTATTATCATTATTTGCACTATCTATTTTAGAAAACGAAACTATTGAATTACCCATTAATATTTTTTTGTTTTCACTCCTTATTCCAAATGGTATGTTTAGGTCATAAATATCATGGATATCACGACCCTCTAATGATATTTCTAAATCATCCGGTAATTCCGTCTGGGGAGGCTTTTTAACGTTCAGTACAGAATTCAGTTCTGGGTCATAGCATTCTTCAAACTTAGTAGATGAGCTAGTATTAATGTCACCTTATTCCACGTCTTCAAAATTAGAGTGTGTATTCTCAAAATTTTGTATTTTTTCTAATGTTTTATTTGAATCAACTAGAGTTTTAAGGGGATCTGTGACAGGTTTTAACATTTTTTCAAGTGATAAGTTCGTAGAGTGTTCCTGGTTTTTCATTTGTTTTATTTTATTCTTTATGGAGTCTACAGACTTCATTAATTCTATTTTAATATTTTTCTCCATGTTATACTTATTAACAACTGTATTCAGCTAAAGAACAAATTATACTGAATTTGATTTGCCATGTTAATTACTTATATATATACATATAAACAGTCAGTCAAATTTAAAAAACATATCAAAGTTCTGTCTGTACCTTCCATTATTTAATGACGATTCTTTATTAATAAGTAGAAAATTATAAGGTTTACTCCAAACAGTTTGACAAATATTTCTAAACTCTTTCCACTGTAAATCAGAAGTAACATGCTCTTCATAAATATGTTTTAAATTCACATCATCTTGTTTGAATATAATAAGAAAATTCACATTGTCACGCAACAGTTGTTTTGGAATTTTGGAATAGGTTTGAGATAAATAGAAACAATCTATTTGTTTATGTCTACCCATACAAAAATAATTGCGAATATTAACTTGATTTTCACACGCAACATCATCAAAACTAAACACAAAATTTGTTAAAGCTTCGCTCGGAGAAATTACCTCTTTATCATCGCTAAATTTGTAGAAGTTAATCTGCGAGACTCTTCCTAATACTTCACTCAAGAAACGATACTTTGGTTGAAATGAAGTTTTGGAATAAAGATAAAGATTTTTAAATTTTAGACCATTTTCATATAACAACAAACTAATCATAACGTTTGTTTTACCACAGTTCGATGGACCGCACATTATACATCGAATCGTATTCGGTAATAAAGGACTATGTCTGATCTGGTGAGAAGTTTTATTTAAATCTATATTATTAATTTTCAAAGATATGGGTTGCTTGATCAACTTCGTTTTGACAATTACTGTAATGAATGTCTAACACACATATTTATAGGTAGCTATAACTTAAACACTAAATTAGATATACATATCATAAAGTATAAATAACAGCATTTAACATGTTTGAACAGGTCTAAAAAGTTAGGAATTTTGTATTCTCGTATTACAATATTATATTTTTAATAATTGATTTAATTTGGTATTGAATATCATACAGATTTAAAATTGCATTCCTTATTTCATTATGCTGTCATAGTCAGCCGAAACAGGACCTGTTGCTAGCAGAGAAATCAAGTTTTATTGGTAAGTACGTTTTTAATGTTATTAGTTATTACAATATTATATTATATTATTATATGAATAATTAGATATCTTACTTTAGTTTTATTTTCAGAATCATGTCATACAGCCCCAGCATTCTCAACATTGGAGGACTTAACAGATTTGTATTTGATAATGTTGATTCTCAAATCCCAAGTCCTTTGGACGAAGTTGACCAGACAGAAATACAAGAGGTTAGTAAATATTATTTTATTCCTCATAGTTAAATTCATATAGTTATGAACTTTTTATGTTATTATATTGCAGGACAATGCTTTGGCAGAGAATGGTAGACAGTTAAAAAACAAGCCATTTTTTTACTCTCAAGGAAATTATGAATGTTTTGAAAAGCATCGGAACAAATCTTCTGATCAGGTAAGCACTACATAAAATGTATTTATGTTTATAAACATTTATTGTGCGCGTCC
This sequence comes from Euclidia mi, assembly GCA_944739405.2. Taxonomy (NCBI): domain Eukaryota; kingdom Metazoa; phylum Arthropoda; class Insecta; order Lepidoptera; family Erebidae; genus Euclidia; species Euclidia mi. The sequence continues at coordinate 10,821,077 of OX123185.2, forward strand.
ACATTATTATATATCTATGTGTGATTTATTTTTTTACAGGTTACTAGCCCATATTTCTCCACTCAAGACGATGGCATAACATACATTGAACCAAACTTTTCTACACAGTCAAAAAAATTGTCACCGTCTAAAAAGCGCCAAAGTTTATTAACGTCATCGGCAAATTCGTACATTGTTCGAAGAAATCGTCCTAAGCAAGGACGTCTTCTAATTAAAATAGATATTCGTGAATTAGATTATGTAGACAAAAATAAAAAAAACGAGGCTTGCTTAAGTGCACAATATGTGGTTGAGGAGCCTTATGATGATGTAATGGATATCACAGAGACATTAATAAAAAAAATAAGTAAGAAATTGTGTGATACTGAGTAGTCTTAAGATAATGTTTTTATTTAAGTTTAGTTGTATTTCTAAAAATAAATAAATGTTATCTTTTTAAAAATGTGTAATTGTTATGAGTCAATGTTTGTATGCATGCTTTATATTTATGTAAAAATTAAATAAATGTTGTGGCTGAATTTAGTAGCTCAGTACCGAATTGTGGAATACAAACCTCTAAGCAACATCGTGCGTAGGCTATCATGACGGCCATTGTTGACGTTCAAGGCTTTAAAACAGAAGCAAATTAATTTATACTAAAAGAAATAGCTGTATGGTGTAGTAAAAACCTACAAGTGTTTTTAATCAAACCACCATTTCCTTTTTACGATTTGACTAAATCAGAAAGACGGCAGGTTTGCTGGATTGAACGTAACAGAAAAATATACTGGGGTGAAGGATTTATACCTTACTCAAATTATCAATATTTAATTGCAGATGTTTTAAAAGATAAGTGTATTTACGTTAAAGGTCTTGAAAAAATGTTATGGTTGAAGGATATTTTAAATACTAATAATTTAATTAATTTAGAAGATAAATGTTGTCCTAATTTGTTATGTTTATATGATCACTATAAGTGTTCTGAAGATTTGTACAATTGTATTTATCATGACTCAATATGTGCTTTAAAAAATGTTTTGTGTTTTAAAAAATGGTGCATTGATAATAAACTTTTTTTAAATTGATAATATACATTGTTTTATTTTACTTAATAGTTTCCTAGACTCATTAACATATCCATTTATTTTTTAAATTGATAACATGATTACATTGATATTACATGGAGTGAGGAATTCATTAGGTACACACATTCATAATAAAAACTCACTAAAAGTAACGCTACCATTGATCACTAAATAATTGCTAAACTTAAAAAATTATGTTAACTATAACAGTATGGTATTACTGGGCACTCTGAGTTATGCAGAACACATTAATATGAATCGACCTCGATTGTAAAATTGGGGCTTCTGTATCACGCAGCTCGAGCGGCGACGCGAGAGCAAGTGATGCAGAAGCCCCAATTTTACCCTACTATAGTCAGTAAGTAGTTGCAATTGTGTGCCTCTTATTCCCACATACTCAAGCTTTCTTAATAGACCTGGAACTGAAACAGAGTCAAAAGCTTTGGCAAGGTCTAGGAAAATCCCAATAGTATGCATCCCTTTATCTAGGTTAGCCACAATGTGATCTGTAACCATGTGAACTGCCTAGTTTGTTGATTTTTGCGCTCTAAAACCAAACTGCCTGTCTGAAAGTATATTGTTCGATTCCAGGTATTTCATTAATCGATTATTTATTAGCTTTTCCAAGACTTTAGATAATGCTGGCAAGATTGAAATCGGCCTATAGTTGTTTACACAACTTCTTTCTCCCGTTTGTATATTGGGATAACAATAGCTTTTTTCAAAGACTTCGGAAATATACCTTCAGACAAACATATATTAAAAATGTGGGTTAGTGGAGGTGCAAGGAAGTGCTTAAATCTTTTGATTATAGAGGTAGAAATGCCATCCCACCCTATTGCTGAAGTATCCCTTAGTCCTGTTATTATTTGAACGACTTCGTCAACGTCAGTATCTAATAATACAAAAGATTTAAGCGCGGAGTTACATGATTTGTTACAGGTGTCGTGCAATGAGAAGTTTCTTTGGTGCAAGATTCTTTCTCCAAGTGATTTGCCAGCGTTAGCGAAAAACATATTTATTTTGTTAAGTGCCAGTGTGGGATTTGATTCGGATTGGAGTAAATCTAATGGTGGATCTTGATTTTTGGTGTGAAGGTGCATTTTTTTATAAATTCCATACTAATTTGCTGTTATGCCCCGCCTTTTCTAGTTCAGCTTTGTTGTATTGAATCTTTAATTTTTTTAGGAGGTTGTTACAAAAATTGCGATATCGCTTGTAACACATACAGATAATTTCATTATCGGGTGCTTTCTTAGCCTTCGAGTGCAATTTGTCTCTATGTCTTATGCAGCGCAAAAGACCTTGTGTAATCCACGGTTTTGTTATTTTATGTCTGTTAGATAATTTTATAGTAGTAGTATTTTTTTTTTAAGGCAAAGGTTCGCAGCAGGAATGTCAAAATTATCGCGGGATCAGCCTTCTTAGTGTTGTTGGAAAAATGTATGCCAGAATTTTGATTGACAGAGTAGTAAATGTGACTAATGACAAGATATGGGATGTGCAAGCGGGATTTCGGAAGGGAATGGGATGTACGGATCAAGTCTTTTCCTTGCGCTGCGTCACCGAAAAATGTCTGGCAAAAAACCAGAAGGTGTATTGCGCGTTCATAGACTTGGAAAAGGCTTATGATAGGGTGAATAGAAAGGAATTATGGAAGGTGTTATCCATGTATGGGGTAGACAACTTTATAATAAGGGCTCTGAAATCCCTGTATAGGGGTTCTAGAGCCTGTGTCCGAATCAATGGTGCCTATTCGGACTGGTTTGACATCTCCCAAGGTGTCAGACAAGGGTGTGCAGCCTCGCCCTGGTTGTTCAACGTATTCATGGATAGCTGCATGAATGATATGAGAGAAACTGAATGCGGGATCGATATGGTAGGAGTGCGTGTTAAGTGCCTCTTATATGCCGATGATCAAGTCATTCTTGCATCATCGGCGAATGAGTTGCAAGACATGATGGACTGCATGAACAAGAGCTTTAAAGCGAAAGGTATGAAAGTTAATGCACGAAAGACGAAAGTGATGGTGTTTGAAAAAGATGAAAGTGTGACTGAGTGTAATATTACGATTGGAGGTGAAATTGTAGAGCAAGTAAAGGAATTTGTATATTTGGGTAGCGTATTTACAAGGGACGGAAGATGTGAGGGAGACATTGAAAGGAGAGTGACTGCGGGAAATCGTATAAATGGAGCACTGTGGGCGTTTATGAACGGTCAGACGGTGCCAAAAGAGGCACGATTGGCGGTTCACAATGGAGTGCTTGTCCCCACGTTGATGTATGGAAGTGAGAGCTGGGTTTGGCAGAAAAAGCATGAAAGTAGAATTAACGCAGTTGAGATGCGATCACTGCGTAGTATGTGTGGGGTAAGACTGATTGATAGAATTCCGAATGCAACTATACGAAAGAGCAGTGGACTGAAAGAAGATGTGGTGACAAGGATTGAGAAAGGAATGCTTAGGTGGTTTGGACACGTGGAGCGAATGAGTGAAGAAAGAATGACGAATCAGATATATAAGGCAAATGTGTGTGGGCAAGTCGGTCGCGGCAGACCTCGGCGGACGTTCTTCGACCAAATTGGAGACATCCTAAGAAACGGAAAGGTCCGAAGTACCCGCAACCGGCGAGCATGTATGAAAAGAGTAATGAGTGTAGAGGAAGCGCGTGAGGTTTGTAAGGATAGGAGCAAGTGGCGTTCTGTTGTCTCTGCCTACCCCGACGGGAAAAAGGCGTGAGTATATGTATGTATGTATGTATGTAGTATTTTTGTGAATTGCACTTTGTAATTCGTTTATGAGGTAAGCGAGTGAAATATTAGGATCAGCACAATAGTAAACGGGGTCAAGATCTATGTTAGGTATATCAATTGCAAGGTGCTCCATGTTTATTTTAGTATAGCTGGGTGTGCATTTATGTTTAGGAAATGATAGTTGTAAAGATAATAGAATAGTGCGGTGATCTGTGATTGAAGAGTTAATGACCAAGGTGCGTGATGGATGCATTGTTTTGATAATGAAGTGGTCTAAGCATGATTCACTTTGATGAGTAGGAAGAGTATGAGCTGGCAAGAGACCATGAAAAGAGCAGACATTAAGATAATCATGTCCTTGGACGTCATTTCTCCCAGACAAAATATTTATATTTAAGTCACCTGTTATAATTATATTCTTGTAAGATGATAAACTGTTTAGTTCTAAATCAAGGGAATTAAGAAACTTATCTGTATTAAGAGATGGTGGCCTATACAAAGAGATTATGGCAGTCTCTTGGTTAACTTTAATGAGCAGACAGTTGCTTTCATCAATATGAGGTTTTTCTATAAATACATTTAGATGTTTTCTAATGTATACTACAACGCCGTCATTCTGATTGAAATGATTATCACTGCAAAATTGTCGATAACCGTCTAACGTTGGTAGAGCGTCAGACCTATTAGATAACCAGCATTCTGTCAGCACTATTATGTCGCAAGTTATGTCAATAGTATGAAGCAAAATTTCTAATTCCTGAAAGTTTTTATAGATACTACGAATATTTTGCGAGATAATAGTTAGACACTTATCTTGTGGTGGAAGTAGGCTTTTACAATCCTCAATATTACACACTTTTGAATCTGAGATAGAGAAGTTGTCCAAGTCATCTATTAGCTTATTAGCCATAACTATAATTAACGAATACCTTTAGAAGCGGTGCTTTTACTTGTAGTTGGTGGCGCTCTAAGGCGCCTTCATAGTCGATGGAATTCAGGTACCTATCCTCGGCATATTTTCTTGCTGGGCAGCTCTCGTCCCCAGTTTGGTGATTACTGGGCTTTTTGAATTTCATACAGGTGGCGCAGGAAGGTGGTGATATCTTCTTACTGCACTCTTTGATGACGTGTCCTGATTCTCCGCAATGACCACAGGCAGGGCTTGTTTCGCGGCAGAATTTTGCTGCATGTCCATATTGTTGGCAATTATAACATCTTGTAACAAGGGTAAAGTCCCTTACGGGACATGATGTCCAGTTTATGAAGACTCTCCCCTGGTTAATAAGGGCTCTTCGTATTCCCGGTGGTACTTCAATTATATAATTGCACACCGACGTGTTCTTTTTCCCAGATTTGTGACTCAATTTAATGGAGGCAATGAAGGACTCTCTTGTCTTGTCTGGAAATGTCTGTGCTAAGTTTTGTTCAAACATGCATTCGAAGACCCCTTTTTCACTGAGCGCTGTAGGAACTCCAATAACGACTATCCTAGGACGATGCTTAGTCTGCTCTTCGACAGTAAGTCCTGATGTTAAAAGCTTTGTAGAGCTTTTGAGCTTCTCGACGTCATCCTTATTTTCGGTGCTGATGACTACACCGCCATTTTTTGTCTTTCTGACACCGCGTACATGCAATTTCATTTCCTCGGGCGAGATTATGGTCTGGATAAGGGCTTTAGTGTCATCACTGCTTTTACTTTTGTCGGCTGGATATATGGTCACTGAATTAACGGTATTGGGGCGAATAAAATTGTTGCTACCTTTTTTAACCATATCAGCAAAAGTATTCTTCTGGGTCTGGGTATGATTTATTTGCACGACTTTCTTAATCTCCTCAAGGGTATTTGAGATATTGTTTGTCTCTTGATGGTGCTGGATGGTGGAGTGTGCTTGCATCGCCTTTTGTTTCACTGACTGATAGTTTACAGCCATCTCAGATGCAACAGTGCTCACTTGGCGGCAGATATTTGTGACTCGTACTTTTGAGTCTTGAGTGTTGAGCTTACTTTCTGTAGCAATTGAGCAAACTTCAGTCAGATAAGTATTCATTATCTTCATCCATCTTTCTACTTCTGCTGTAGTGATAAGTTCAAGTGTCGGCTTGGCAGTGGCAGCGGGTGGTTTGTCTTCAGGACGAGGTGACGGCAACGGTGATGACGGCGTAGGGCTCCTACACGTGATCTGACTGCGCCCAAAAGGACTGGCGCTCGACATTTTTAAGTTACACTTCTTACTCAAATATATGTACCGCTAAACATTATTTTAAGTTATTGCACATAAAAACGTACGAAAGTCTCGTGACACACTTATTTTTTGCTATGTCATAAGAATATCAATTATAATAATTACTGCTCTGCAGAAACAATAAACGCGTCTGCATCTATTGAGCGCAAACAACGAATGATATTTACTTCAGAGAACTACTTTGCTTTGGATGGCACGTTACGTCGTTCTCGGTTCTTGTCTTAGCTCAAGAACAGTTAAACCACGTCCGAGGGTTTTGGTTGGCTTTTACGGCCTGGTGACGAGATCGGTCTAAGCGGCGAGCGGCGCGGCAAGGGCGAGCGATTTCGATGTACCTGGCACGCTTTTCTACGCCGCGGTGACCGATGTCGCTGCAGAGTAAACGCGCCATGTACATCGCCCTTGCCGCGCCGCTCGCCGCTTAAACCGATCTCGTGACCAGGCCGTTAAACTCTGAAATTATAAATAAAAGGATTTTGCTAGCACTCGAAGAATGCTTTTATCGCCGACAGTCTCGCAGATGAAACCGTGGGCAGAATCTAGGATAGGATCAAGTTCACACAACTGCAATATCTTCATCAGTTGCCACACACATCACAAATATAGAACCAACATACGATCGTAAAGTTATAATATGAGTACAATCGATAACATTTTCCGTTACGCATGCCTAGGCTTAGTACAGCTTTACCCCTAGGCTTAGCGTATCCATACGTCACTATAATCTGTATATAGTCGCGCCACTAATTAACTCGTATCGAATTATCTCTTATCTCGTACTAAGCTTACTATGCGAAGCGTAAGCTGGCGAGGTTTAATCTAACGCACACTAATTTATTACGCTGCTGTTTAGGAAAGTGCGTGTTTGTTTGGGTGTGTGTGTGTCTGTGTGTATGTTTGAGTGTGTGTAAGTGAGAAGAGAGAGAGAGAGAGAGGGAGATAGGAAGAAAGAGAGTGTGTGCGTGTGTTTGTTTGCGTGTATGCAATTTTGCACTGAAACCCATTGCTCTTTAAATATTTATAGCGAGTCTAAGTGTGCATGAAACGATTAATAAGATTATATCGCTGTTATGGATTCGGTTGGTGGTTGTAGTTAAATATAATTACGTAATTTAATTGAATAATTATGTTCTTGTTTGAAGTGACTGCTTTGATGGTTCAGTGCTGCTATCTATTACTACTGCAATAGAAATGTAATAAGTCAAGTAAATACATACACAATGTCTTTTTCTTTACTATCGCTGATGCACGGGTAATCGTCATATCTAATAAAAACAAAATCAGAATATATGCTCACAGGCAGGGGCAGATCCAACGGCAGCTTTCTACTGACTAAAACTAGAAACTGGACTTTAATAATACATACACACACCACCATCTAATCCCAAACTAAGCAGAAATTGATGGTAGACAATGGATAAACATACATTAATACTTACATGTTATCGTAATATTAAACATACATAGAAACACCCAGACCAAGACACACATCTATGTTCACGCACACAAATATTTAACTTGAGCGGGAATCGAACCCGCGACTTGCGGCGTAGCAGTCGTTTACACCCACACGACGCCACACCACCGCTCGACAATGAGTTCCTATTATGACGTAGGATGCGTGGAATTATACGTCACAAAGTGAGTTGCCTTGTTCGGAAATGGCAAACGCGTGCCATTGAACCGCAGACTATATTATCATACATACGTGGCTTAGTCAAGCATGGCGAGTTCGAGGAGATTTGTGTGTGAATAAAAATCCACTACTATAGTAAGAATAGGCCGCCATTATAACGTGCAAGTTACATATTTCTTCAAAACATAAACCATAACCCTACACCTTTATTTTCTCAAGAACTCAACTCGCTTGCGATTAAAAAGTCAGGAAACACCAAAGGAAATAACGCGTAAGCAGCTTTCCACCGAGATATGCTATTTTAATTTTTGCGCAGTCGGATCGTGGCACCCACAAAATACGACCAGAACTGGCGTGCAATAAAAGTAAATATGCCCAGTACCGAGGGATCGCTATTACAGCGATCGTAAAAACGAAGCTGGGACCGCGTGCGGACCAGCCGAATTCCGAATGCGAAAATATAAACAACGCGCTTTTTATTGTCGTTGCGCGAGTTTGTGAAGAAATGCGGCCTCACCTTTGTATCTTATGGAAAGTAATTGGAAGTATAAAAAAGTTTTGGAATAAAAATGTTTTTTGCTCGAAGATGTCGTGTAGAAGGAATTTGACCAACATTGCAACAGTCAAATTAATTTTTCTTTTACCTACACACTTATTCAGTCTTACAAAAACTGAAAGCTTTACGTGTAGGGACATCGAATTGAGAATCTCGTCCTTCTTTTGCAGTCGGTTGAAAAGACACCTGCTGCTGAAATTATTAACTTATATCGCGAAGGCTTGTCTATTCGTTCAACGGCTACAGAGAACACCCAGAAATGCAATAGCTGAAAACTGAATGTACAACGCCTAAGGCTATTGAGCATTCATTTGAAGCTAAACAGTGAAGCGGCCACTTTTACCACAAGACAATCGAGCAGACCAAAGGACCATCATCATCAACCCTGTATTTAAACTGTCCCATGTATAATAGACATAGTCCACCACGCTGGACATCATACAATTTACTCGATCGAGTCAAGTTTGACAGCTCACTTCGAGTAAATTTTCAGTTATTTAATGACATTCGGGTAGTGAGTTTTGCAGTTGGTTTTAACTTGTTATTAAGTAAAACTATCGAGTAAGATCTTACGTGAGTAGACCGTAAAATCGATTAGACCGTAAGGTTACAAGCTGCATCTGAGAACTGAATATGTAGTGATGATAATATGCATTCTGAGAACTGAAAATGAAACCTCACGAATTGCAAACTCTCTATACGGCTTCAGCATGTTGGTTAGTTGCAACAACGAGTCAGTGTTTGGCCAAAGAACCCTCTCTCCATAGCGTTTTGCCCTTAATCTCTATAGTAACGCTGCGCTAGCGGTGCCACTGCGGCGTGCATTTATATATATTCACCGAACGCCACACTTGTACAAACTTCGTGTTAAGGGACAGATTTTTATTCTTAGAGGGCGAGCCTATGACCGTAACCGAGCACATTGGCAGACTCCGTGCTACTACCCAAAATTCGAGCAAAATTAGTAACACTTTTGACTGACCGGGAGTCGCTAAACAACACTTATCATCATCGGCCCTTTATATAAACTGTCCCACTGCTTGGCACGGGCCTCTTCTCACTATGAGAAGGGTAAGGCCATAGTCCACCACTCTGGCCATGTGCGGGTTGGCAGACTTCACATGTCTTTCGAGAACATGGAGAACTCTCAAACATGCAGGTTTCCTCACGATGTTTTCCTTCACCGTCTAGCAAGCGATAATTAATAATTTAATACGCACATAACTTCAAAAAGTCAGATTCGAACCCAAAACCTCTGCGTAGCAGTCCGTCGGTCTCTCCACTGGGCTACCGCTGCTTTACTATTACTAATAAACAACACAGGACCAAAATTTAGCCCAGTCCACCTTACTCTATTTTAACAGAAGAATACATAGTAGAAATAATTATTCAGCTTATAAATCACCAGACAAAAGTAAAGGCAGATTGTAAAATCAGAATCATTCGCTATCTACGACCTACATTCCGTCTAATTCCTTATGTTGATTTCGCGAGTAATCCGATGCTTAACTAAACAGAGCCGTAATAATATATATGCGGCGTAATTGCCTTAAGACCTTAAGTGGGGTACCAAGGCGCGACATGTACGGCCTTGGCCCTAGCACGGGGTTACCTACTTATTTATAATTTATCACACCAACATCAATATTTACATTATCTTACTTTTATAATTGGTATTATAAACGAGAAAGTGGTGTGAATTGATGGAGGGATGGGTGTTTAGTAGTCTTCCACGCGAAAACTTGAAACTTTGCAGCAATATAGTTTGCGCATTTGACATAATATTGCGATGATGCTCACGCCCTCGACGTCGATGTGGCCAAAAAAATGCTGTCTTGCAGTAAAGTTCAAAGAGGGCCCTAATGAGTAACAGTGATTTCCACCAGGTCTCATTGCCATGGATATAATATTACTGCAAGAGAAAAAGGTGATAATAGTAAATGTTCCAGTAACAATGCAAGTAATACATGTAGATATTTTTGGGTGAATTTCAACAGGTCCAATAAAATCTTCATTTCCATGGATTTTTTATTCTTCAACTTTAGAACAAGAATAAATTTAATGTCCGTATTTATCCGCACGTGCTCAATACTTTTGGCCAAGGCTGTATGTACATGAAACGAAGTATTATCGTAATAAACCTTTGATATGCAGCCTATAGTAATCCACTGCTGGACATAGGCCTCTCCCAACACGCGCCACAGTACATGGTTCTTAGCCTTTCGCATCCATTTCGTCCCAGCCTCGATTTCAGGTCGTTAGTCCACCTAATCAGGTGCCACCCTACCTTACGCTTACCGAGTCGTGGTCTCCACTCTAGGACAAGCTTGGTCTATCGGCCATCAGTACTTCTGCAAAAAAGACCAGTCTACTGCCTCATAAGCGTACTTATTCTGTGAGCTATGTCGGTAATTCTGGTTCTCTCACTCGCTGCGTGACTTTTGGGGACTAGTGGCCACTGTGAGTGTCCACGTCTCGGCACCGTACGTCATAACAGGTAGGAAGCATTGGTTGTAGACTTTGGTCTTCCGGCATTGTGGTAGGGGCGAAGAGAAAACTTGACGTAGTTTGCCAAACGTTGCCCAACCCAACTGGACACTATGGTCGATTTCTTACTCGAAGTTATTGCTACCAATCTGAACAACAAGCTGTTGCTCATGGTAGACATACTTTTGAACACATTCAAGCATTCATCCGTGGACATAAACCGATCCCGACATGATGAGTTCGTCTAACATAATTTTGGTTTTGTTCAGTTCATGCCGAGACAAGTTCACGTCAAGAGGCTCCGTTTAGGCTGTGTAGCATCCCGCTCAACTCTTACAGGGACTCCGCAACGATGACGATATCGTCAGCAATCCGAAGTTGTGAGATGTATTTGCAGTTAATGTTTATGCCCAGTCCAAGCCAGTCCAGCATCTTAAAGAGGTCTTTGAGAGCGCTGGTGAAGAGCTGATTAAAATATTAAGTCTCCCTGCCTCACAACTCGTCGCAATCACGTCGACGGGGCTGGAGTTGGATGGTCTTAGTGGCGATATAATACAAACATATCAACGCCTCGATGTAACACCAATCGGTACGAGACCGCTGCAGAGCAACCAGAACCACCCAGGTTTGATGGAATCGAAGGCTTTCTCGTAGTCCACGAAAGCCATACACAGCGGCTTAATGTGCTCATTGGTCTTCTGAATATTCTGCCAAACAGTGTGGATGTGATCTAGTTCCTGTAACTCGAAATCGTCAAGGTTTTTGGCGAGGCTGTTTGTTAGCACTCTCTCGAGAACAACTTGTAGAGGTGGCTGAAGAATGAAATGGGTCTATATGTTTTAAGCGAGATTTTATCACCTTTTTTGAAGAACAGGACAACCGCACTCCCACTCCACGCCTGAGCTGTAAGGCCCTGATGGATAATGGAATTAAAGAGGCTCGCCAGTTCTTTCAGGACTACAGTCCCTTCTGCTTTAAAGAGCTCTGTGGTGATTTCGTCATCTTATTGGTTCTTAAGTTGCTCGAGACCTTCTCGTACCTTGCCTTGGTTGACATCCAGGTGTTCTCCGTATATGATCATTGTAGAAACTCTCAATTTCAGCTAGAATTTCGACCTTTATGTTTACGCCTTCCGCAGTGCAATAAATCATGTACCTCTGGTTCTGCTGTTTACAATATTTATTTATACATGGTAGAACCGAATGCTTGTGGTTTTGCTATTTTGCAAAAAAAAATTAGTCATTAAAATATGAATTTATTTTACGCATAAACTTGGCCACAGAAACTTGGTTCCATTTGGTGTATTATAATAATTTTTAATAATAGAAATACTTTTCATGTATAATGGTACCAAGTATCTGTGGATCTGTTTTGTATAAAATGACATGGAATTTATATGGTTTATTTGATTGATGAAACGAGTCCCATGGTGTTATGGTTCCGTTTTGCAATATGTATAATGTGTGTTTTTGCTGTTGGTTCCTTTCTGCTTTTTGTATAACTTGTTTCCAAGGGAAAAATCATGTGGATCTTTTTTGAATAAGAAAATAAACTACTTTTAAATTAGTATTCTTCAAAAAAAGCAAAAGTCGTAATTTGACATGTGGTTCCTTTTTGCATAAATACGGACATTAATAGTGTTTACTCAAGTTTTTGATCATATATGTAATCTTGCTTAATATCTAGCAGATAGCTTAAAAACTAACGAGATATTCAAGATTAAAACTTTCGTGTCGCGGCGATGAAACATCCATGCACGGCAATGAAACATGCGTCCACGGCAATGAAAGAACTGTGCCACGGGAATGATAGAATCAATCCACTATAATGAAAAAATCCAACAACACATGATATTTTTTATGTAATATACTTACTTGAAATAGATACATCCCTGGCTCTGAGAGAGAAAGCCAGAAAGGCATACACAACACACACATACGCTCTTTTTACCCTCTTCTTTTTACCTTCTCGCGTCGAAGTAAAATTAAACAAAAAGGTAATAGAATCAAAGCAACACAATCATTTATTTTATGCTCCTTTACATAAAAATTAACAAAATAAAAATTAACAAATAATAAGATACTTTTCTAAAGTATGCAATAGCTATTGCTATCAATATATACTTACTTAACTTTATATAATATAACAGGGTCGCTTCTTAATTTTTCGTCGCTTTTGTTCAGGCATTTTTTTCTTAATCATGCCGTGGCGATGAAAACATAAGTTACGGAAATGAAACAACTGGTCATGGCAACGAAACTAAATTGTTTTAAAAGGCATGGCAATGAAACTTTGTTTCATCGCTGTGTCCTTTTTCAGTGCCATAGCAAATTTTGCCCACGGAAACCACGGCAATGAGAGCACGGCTATGAAAATCAAGGCAAAAACATCAAGTAACTAAAAATCTATTAATAATTCACAGTAATTAACACGTCACAAATAAACGTAAGATAAATGGCATTCTATCGAACGCTTAATCAAAAGGACAAACTTATTCAAATAGAAGTTAGACCTATCCACGGCGATGAAAGAAAAAATGTCCAGTAATATAAAAATCGAACACTTACATTTATGGCGCAAAAACACAGGCAATCCTCAGAACACACATCCATCAGAGACGAGAATGGAAGTATAGTAAATGGTGAATTGTGCGTGCTGAAGAGATGGAAAGGGTATTTTGAAAGTTTATTGGAAAGAACGGCGATAGAGACACCGATAGCTGAAGTGAATTGTAATGATAGCAATGATGAAAGCGTTATTGGCGTGGATGAGATCGTGAAGGCACTGGGAAGTATGAAAGTAGGTAAGGCTGCAGGATATGATAGGATTACAGTCGAAATGCTGAAGGCTGGACAGAGCATCATAGTTGGTCAGTTGCAGCGGTTATATAACTTGTGTTGGAACACCGGCCGAGTACCTAATGACTGGACCACAGCTGTTGTTGTGCCTCTTTATAAAGGAAAAGGCTCGCAACAAGACTGCAAAAACTATAGAGGCATTAGCCTTCTCAGCATTGTTGGCAAATTGTATGCAAAGGTACTTATTGAAAGAGTTATGGAAGAAACCGACAAGAAAATATGGGATGTACAAGTGGGATTCCGAAAGGGTATGGGATGCACGGATCAGGTTTTTTCCTTGCGAAGCATAGCCGGAAAACTTTTGGCCAAAGGTCAAAAGGTCTATTGCGCATTCGTGGATTTGGAAAAGGCTTACGATAAAGTGGTGAGGAATGAAATGTGGTCGGTGCTGTCAATGAATGGGGTGGACAGCAGCCTCATTCGAGCTCTGATATCCCTTTATGAGAATTCTAGAGCTTGTGTGAGGATAAACGGGGCATACACTGACTGGTTTACCATCGATAAAGGTGTTAGACAGGGATGTGTAGCGTCGCCGTGGCTGTTTAACCTCTTCATGGACAGTTGTTTGCAAGATTTAAAACATAGTTACTGCGGATTAAGGATGAATGGGTTACTCGTCAAATGCCTCCTTTATGCTGATGATCAGGTTATACTTGCATCTTCAATGGAGGAGTTGCAGGAGATGGTAACAATCATGCATCGTGCGTTAGAAAGGAAAGGAATGAAAGTGAATGTAAGTAAAACGAAAGTTATGGTTTTTGAAAAGGAGGAATGCGTTACGGCTTGTAATGTTTTGATCGATGGACAGCGAGTGGAACAAGTGAATGAGTTTGTTTACTTAGGTACGTTGTTTACAAGAGATGGTAAGAATGAAGCAGATATTGAAAGGAGAGTTAATGCAGGTAATTGTGTGAATGGAGCTCTGAAGGCGTTTATGAACAGTCAAAACGTGTCCAAAAAGGCACGTTTGGCTGTCCATAGAGGTGTGTTAGTGCCTACCCTTATGTATGGTAGTGAAAGTTGGGTATGGCAGAAGAGATTTGAAAGTAGAATAAATGGTGTAGAAATGAGAGCACTGAGAAGTATGTGTGGTGTGTCTTTGACCGACAGAGTAAAGAATTGTGTGATACGAGAGTGGTGTGGGGTAAAAGAAGATGTAGTGACGAGCATTGAGAAAGGCATGTTAAGATGGTTTGGGCACATGGAGAGGATGGATGACGATAGACTGACAAAGAAGATATATCAGGCTAGTGTGAATAGGACAGGACAAAAGGGAAGACCTAGGAGAACGTTCTCTGACCAGATTGGAGACATCCTGAAAAAAGGACAAGTCAGAAGTACCCTTAACAGAAGATCATGCATGAGAAACTTGATGGGAGTGAGTGAAGCAAGTGAGGTATGTCAGGATCGTTGCAAATGGCGTTCCGTAGTCTCTGCCTACCCCTCCGGGAAACAGGCGTGAGTCTATGTATGTATGTATGTAAACGCAGGCACGTATACTCATCGTTCTACGTCGTGTACCAAGCGACACTATTATGCAACGTTTAGCGCACAGGGGTACGGGACGCAAGTCCTTAGATAAAACAATATTCTTTAATATATTTAGGACACGGCAATGAAAGCTGGTTCTAGGACAAATGCAATTTTATTAACCATTCGCTGTATTGTTTAAATATATTAATATATGAATAAACGTATTCCGTCTATACTATACTAAAATACTTTAACTATTCACGTATCAAATAAAACTAGGTTTTTATATAAATAACCAATAGATTTTTATCAATAACGTATAATACACATCAAGGTGATGTGTGGACAAACACGGCAATGAAAGATTTCGAGGTTCAATGTTTTTTTTTGGAGTATCTATTAATCCTATTTAATTAAATATTCTGTGCTACACATAGATTACTATTTCCCCTAACCAGAAAAAAATGTTAGAACATTATAACTATGTTTTATAGTACCCATTTCATTGATGCCACGTAATTTTTGTTGCCGGGAAATTCAGCCTTTTATACGCTTACCGCGTAACTTTGTTTCAAGAATATCCGTGATCATGGAACTCGCAAGAGTACCAACCTAACGAAAAATTACTTTTCTTTATAATGTTCTTGTCACAGATTTTGTCACGTTTACCTGTGCTAGGTCTGTTATCGTCGCATGCGTATGCTAATATTCAAATCTTAATACTTGGCATGGAATACACAAAATCTGGTAGCGTATAACATGTTATTAGATATTACTTAAATAGAGTGTATTTTCATGTTATGCAATTACTAAAACCTTGACGGAACACGGTTAAAAAGCATTGTTCTAGTTTATTTGACGGGTATTGATGATGTTAGCTAAAATATTTGAGATATATTAATAAAAATATAATACCTCTGTACTTTTTCGTTTCGACCGGCTATATGCGAATGTAAGTTATACTTTTTGCTAATACCGCACCCATGACATAAACCTATACTAATATAATAAAGTTGAAGAATTTGTGTTTGGTTGATGAATGCGCAAAACTCTGGAACTGCTGGTCCGATTTGTAATTATTTTTGTTTTGTACAGCTCATTTATCGAGGAAAGCTATATGCCACATAACACCACGCTATAAGTCATGGGTGCGCAGCAGTGGCCATAAGTAACGCGGGTGTAAATGCGGGCTCATCTAGTCTATTATAAAGCACATCCATATACACAGCATCAGACACTCTGATTCCAGATAATTCAAAACCGCTTCATTTGCTTTGAAATATATAAAAATACCGCTATAAAACCATCCATTGTAACAATAATTAAATACGATACTTTGATTATTGACTTTGGCAACCATGAATCACGAGTTCAGTAAAGTTTGTATTCAAACCTGGTAGTGAATCAAAACTTATAGTGTAGGCAAATTTAATTAACAGTAAGGTACTCAACTCGGGAACCCGAAGAGGTAAATTTATTAAGATGTTATAATGCTGCTTACTGTGTTTGTTTACTTACAATAGCTTAGAGTGGAAATATAAGTATACTAGACTTTGTCTCCGGCTTCGCCCGCGTGAATAATACAGTTAAACTTTCATAAAGAATAACACAGATTTGGTGAAAACCCTACAAAAAAAACCTTTTTGAAATTATCTCGTTCATACAGACGGACAGACAGACTTCATTGTGTAATATGTATCGATTTCAAATTAAAGCTATTGTATTGTAAATAAATAAGTACACTTCCATTTAACGTTGCTTATCCAGTGGTATGCTTGCAGAAAAGTTAAGTGATAAATCTAGCATTTTCTGCATTTTTATAGTTTCTTAACAGCATTTCACTGCTGGACATGTTTACACCAAAAAATTTTTGGGCGAACCGAATGTTCCTAGTCGATTTGGGAAAACTATTAATATTGTGGACTGTAGGATGGCGGTTCTTATCGACTAGGAAATGAGGAAGTGAAAAGCTAATATACTTCACAGCAGCACTGTGATTCAATAGAAGGATTTGACCTACTATAATTATCTAGCCAGATGGATTAGTATAGGGTTTGATGGACAGTAAAATGAGTGCCAATTTTACTTCAAGAATATGATATTTCTGGCGCTGTCAATCACCGATTGGGACTGGTGACAGCTCACGTAGTGACGATGACGTTAAAATTAATAATATTTCAACAAACTCAAATTAATTCGGTGCAGCCGATTTAACATAAAAATGTACCATATATACATACATGCACAATTTTGTATTTATAACATAACCAGTAATATACGACTCATAATTCAATTAGCATACTATAATTTTCAGCATTCACGAGAGATTTCTCATATTATAAATGTGTAGATCTTTTTCCTCGTTAAAGTAAAGAGCATCGATATATTTTAAGCGGAAATAGAATGTTCTGTTACTTTACGGAGAATGGAACGGAAATAAAACGTAAACTACTTTGCATCCTGGGAAATGTCTAGAAATAAATTTACATAAATATTAATCACACTGAGTTACTAGAATTAATTTTTAATGTATAGTTAAAGCAATATACCTTTCTTTGAATAACCTGACCATTTTATGTTAAATTTAGCCATACTTCGGGTTAGCATGACTATCATAAGGGATCTTATACTACTACTTTTACTTCTCAACGTGGTGAGACTTGAGAGATTAAGAATATAAAGTGCCACTCTCCATTTCATTCTGCGGGTATACCAACCCATTGAATCAAGCCCTACTACAACGCGTCAGGCTAGGTTGGTACAGTAGGCCAAAGCCTTCCTTTGACTCTCAATGCTATTACGCAACTTAGGTGAGGCCTATGTCTTATCTAGTAGTGTGCTACAAAAGGCTATTTGAAGCGATAGACATGTACTCATTTCAGAACCATTACATTTAGCCTTTAGTTATTTCACATATAATTTGTAATTTAAAACCAAAGTAATTTCTTAATGTTATTTTACTGTTATTTAGGCGCCGGGTAATTTTGCGGGTAGTCGCAGCCATTGATCACCGGTGTCGCTCGCACCTCGTAAGGCGCCCAGGTGCCACTGCCGTCACACCATAAATAATATACCACCCTCAAATTAACCCGCCCACTACGCCAGCTTTAAAAAATATTGAATAAAGGAAATCACAGTTTAAGTAAGTACTTTCAATACGTTGGTTTTTCGAAAAAAAATCGTATTTGTAGAAGAGTATGTATCATGTAATTATACTATAAATATAAAAAACAAAAAATTGCAATGGCCGAAATTCGATAACTCTGATGTATTATTGTTTTTCTACTACTTTTGCTTAATTACGCAAAGTTTTATGAGTATGGTTGGAGGGATCATTGTCACTCCATTACGCAAAAACTACTGGGCTCATTTTAATGCAATTTGCTGTAATATACCTGCAGTATCAGGAATGGCGTATAAACCTTTTGATACGACAAGCAACATACGGGGCGATGCCGGTAAGAATAATAAAAAATATACTGTACTGTTTTTAAAAAGTTCATGTTGTAAAAAAGTTCTTCTTAGTATTGTCAACCCTTAATAAAGTAAATCAGATTTGTTATAAACAGCGTTCCTCGAATTCGATCTGCAGTCGATTCTAAAACATTCTCTTCACAAGCTCATTTGTGCTTTATACTCTTATAAACTATAAAAACTTATCGCTTAGCTTACACTTTACCCTTTTCACTTCTGTTCAAATTCAATGTTTGTTTCCCCATTTGTTAAAGAGCGATAAACGCATGGTATTAACTGATAACATCCCTTGCAGGTTGTAAAATGTATACTGAGGGACGGTTTATGACGGACAACTAAATAGATGGGGAGCTCAGATTGTTATATTTGATGGTATGCGTTTAGTAAGCAAATGGAAAATTGATTTTACTTGAAGTAATTATTGCTGGTGAATTTGTGGCACGACTAAACTAATTTTAGGGTATGGGTCTCTTGTTCTCTTTGATACAATTAGAGAGAGATGGAATCAAGCAATATCTACTTGATAGAGAAGGAAACAAACTAATTTGGATTCATTAGATTAACTGCGTAGTATTAGATGACACGATTCGACTAAGACCGCCCTCATATTGGGCGTCGAAGTCAACGCGGCGACGTCGCCGCGTTGACACCGCGTCTACGTCGCGTCAGTCGTGCGTTCTTTAAGAACGCTTTTGTCCTTTGAAGAACGCTCGGCTGACGCGACGTAGACGTGGCGTCAACGCGGGGTCGACGCCGAGGTGCCGATGTGAGGGCGGCCTAAGAAGCCCCACAAATACTGCCGAATCAGAACGAAAGTTAGTTTTACATATCAAAAATAGCACCTATTCTTTCTTCGCAATGTGTGGTAATAAATGACAGTAATGGACTTGTTACAGTATAGTCCCAGAGAGGAAAATTGACTTCCTCAGCATTCCCGCACAAATGAATATTTTAGCACCGTTACAATAGCCATTTTAGTTTCTTGTCTTGAAGTTAATCAAAGTACATTAATTTACCTCGAATTGTCATATTTATAGAGTGTAAGAGACAACAAACAACAGCTTGCTCTCTCAACTCCGACGTCGGAACAATTCACAATATTTGCTTACCGAGCCCGTCACTACCAGCACAATCATATTATTTATAGCTCTCAAAATTTTCCATTAAAACCAACTTTATAGGAAATGTATTGCGAACTCTCAAATTAGAAAACTTGTCAATACTGCTTTGGAGATATTTATTTAACAAATTTCAACCTTATCAGAATGAAAATAAAGGCATATTCAAGTGGCAGACGAAATTCTTGATGGGTGGAATAAAATCGACCGTTGAGTTGAAACAATAGCATTAAGTTTCAAAGCAACAGATGTTAAGGGACTAATGAAATAGGGAAAGATCTCACTGACCTTATTGTTAGAAATCCTTTGAAAATAATGACAAGAAAAAATAAGGTTTCCTTTGTAAAAAAATGTTATTCGTCCATTATGTACTGTTTTGTGGAGTATTAAATTTGATTCTAGATGATTTATTTTAGGTGTCTAATATCAGAGCCGTTGAAAAGGTTTTTGGAAGAAATTTTACCCATTGGAGAAAAGTTTCGGTAAGCTTTAGCCTTTGGTACAAGCGCAAATGTTGTTTAAGCGATTATGAACGAAACGGTAAAGAAACATGTTTGATAGTAACACATATAAGTGAGTGCGGACTGAGGTTTATTTTAAAGAGATATTAAAATTTAAAATAATGTTAAACTGTCGTTCCCGGCTGTCATGAACATCTTTGGCAGGCATTACAGGTTATTGTCAGTAGGTACCTCAGATAAAGTAATAGGTACTGCTCTAAACCATGGAATGTCGCTATCACTTTGGGCTGCGGATGTAAAACGATAGTCGCTTATTTAACCCGGCGTCATGGGGGTTGGGTCTGTGAGACCCGTAACATTTTATTACGATTGTAGTTCACTTACTATGCGTGCGACTTTACCGCTCTTCTCAGTAGCTGGAACTGTTGAGTTGATCTATGCGTCGCAGGTAACACATTAAGAGCGTTTATTCCGTCGGAGGCGATTTTGCGGGTTTTTATTGTTCTATTATGTTACGGATAAATAACAATTAATGTAAAAGATACAGAAAATATGACAGTTCAGTTCTTTATCGAGAGAGTGCTGAAGGAAAATATATGGGTTACTATAGTAAATATTTTAAAACGGATGAATTTAAAAAACTCATTTTCGTCATTTCTGTAGCTTACGCCAAAATTAATGGTCGCTAGTGCTATAAAAACTTATCTTTCTATAATTCTGTAAATGTAAACTGTACAAGCCAAAGTTATACAAGCGAGTGCTTAAAAAAGAAATTGTACTTTCATTCATAATTTTCAAGAAAATCGGAGATCAAAAGAGTTCATTTTGCTTAATTTTAGCCCGCTATTTTGCATTTATATCTAAAAAACTACTGTGATTATTAAAAAGATATATACATATTTAGAAACCTTAAGATTCATTTTAAGTCATATAAAAAATTGGAATCTAAACTTTTCGTTTGTAATTAATATGATTTTTTTTAAAAGACCTATAAATCTCGAAGCACAATGCTATGTCCGCCATTCAGCGCTGAGCGCTCTCAGAGGACGGACCTGTCGCTCGCGTCCGCGTCCGCCATTTTACGTAAATATTGTATTCCAAAACGTTTATAGCGCGGCTAAAGCCTCTTGATCCGTATATTTTTTTCTCAACGTATCCTATCCTACTAATATTATAAATGTGAAAGTTTGTGAAGATGTATGTATAGATGGATGGATGTTTGTTACTCTTTCACGCAAAAACTACTGAACGGATTTGGATGAAACCTTACAATAATATAGTTTATACATCAGAATAACACATAGGCTACAATTTATAAAGATTTTGTATAATGTTGCCATAATATAAGGAAAAGTATCAACTAAGTCGGCAAAAACCCTGAGCTCTGAAAGCTATTGATCGAAATTTTAACCCTTCCTGATTACAGATTGATCTGATATTTGGTAAACACTCATATTGTCATCAAGAATAAAAGATAATATTTAAATGATTGTAATATCAAGATGGCTGCCGATACGAAATGGCGGATCATATTATATTACTTCACAACAACCTCAACATGGATATCAAATGAAAGGGCTTGATTCGTAGAATAGAGCTCACTATGAAAAATCCAAGATGGCTGTCGCCGCAAAATGGCGGATTACATATTTTCCCCAAATACCTCAATATGGGTATCGAATGAAAGGGCTTGATTGGTAGAATAGGGTTCACTGTGAAAAATTCAAGATGGCTGCCGCCATAAAATGGCGGATTACATATTTTCCACAAATACCTCAATATGGGTATCAAATGAAAGGGCTTGATTGGTAGAATAGAGCTCACTATGAAAAATTCAAGATGGCTGCCGCAAAAAAATGGCGGATTACTTATTTTCCACAAATACCTCAATATGGGTATCAAATAAAAGGGCTTGATTCGTAGAAAAGAGCTCACTTCAAAAAATCTAAGATGGTTGTCGCCGCAAAATGGCGGATTACCTATTTTCCACAAATACCTCAATATGGGTATCAAATGAAAGGGCTTGATTCGTAGAATAGAGCTCACTATGAAAAATCCAAGATGGCTGTTGCCGCAAAATGGCGGATTACATATTTTCCACAAATACTTCAATATGGGTATCGAATAAAAGGGCTTTATGGGTAGAATAGGGCTCACCATGAAAAATCCATGACGGCTGCTGTCACAAAATAGCGGATTACAAATTTTCCACAAATAGCTCAATATGGGTATCAAATGAAAGGGATTTATTGGTAGAATAGAGCCCACTTTGAAAAATCCAAGATGTCCGCCGCCACAAAATGGCGGATTACCTATTTTCCACAAATACTCAATATGGGTATCGAATGACAGGGCTTTATTGGTAGAAAAGGGCTCACTATGAAAATAGAATGAGAAGTATAAACTAACAACAAAATCAAAAACTTGAAAATAAAATTCATCATCAACATCATCATCATCATCAGCCTTTAATAGTCCACTGCTGGACTAGGCCTCTCCTTTGAAAGGAAGAATTAGCCTACTATACCACGCAGGCCAAACGCCTTGAAACATTTAATAAAACAGTAAAAATAATATTTTGGTACATTGAATATATTTACAAAAAATAAATTCAGTGAGACTAAGAAATTTAAATGAAAAGTTATGGAGCAAGAATAAAAAAAACTGTCTTTATGTATATCTATATAGTTTGTCTGTTTGTACACGCTAATCTCCGAAGTTACTGGACGTATTTAAAATAAACTTTTTTGTTATATTGCTATTAGGTCTAGGCAACATATAGGCTATAACCAGGCCTGTCTTACTTCCATACAAAAGACGCAAAATCACCAAGATATTTACCTACTATTATGGAAAACAACCTAATTTCAACCTTTTGTATTGCGTATACCGTTCATAGTACAATAACTGTCTGCCGTCTCGCTTCAATCTGGTAGGGTTGTCGGCGGGGGCCGGGCGGCGAGTTTTTTTATTTACTTTTGTTTCGCGGATGCGTGCGCTGCGTGTGCGACAAGTCGAGCGAGTGCCAGCATATTGAGACTAGTCTGGTGACCGGACGCTTGCGTTTATCATACCAAAACTTGGAAGTGAAATTTCTGTACCGTAGGTACTAATTATATATTCTGTGCTATAGCACAGAATATATAATTAGTACCTACGGTACAGAAATTTCACATGTACAGACTTGACGTTTTAGCAAAAGTTGTTCAGTCTGATGAGCATTTTCTGCTGCCTTATAAAAATCGAAGATCTGAAACATCTGATGAGGAACTATAAGAGCCCATCTGCACTACACCATATACATCCTTGGCGGTTAAGCAGTAGTTGTCCAGTATGATGAGGTTTTCTGTTAGGAGATCAATTATTATAACAAATTCTTTGATCAATCAAAGATCCGAGGAAAGACATAGAACAGTTTTTGTCGCGATAACCGACATCCACGCGGGTGGAGCCGCGGGCGACAGCTAGTATAAGCATAAAACACAAAAAAGTCCTACATATTATATCTGTATATATTTGATACCATCCAACCGAAGTATTTCATTAAAAAGGCTATAACGTGAAGTTGGTTTTAGAACAACAAATAAAACCACGAGCTCGCATTGCAGGTACCTAACACACACAAGCACACGTACCTACCATACAGTCTTATTCTGCACCAGTTGACAGTTTATTTTGAGACCCAATTCTTCTAATTATATTTGTTCAAAATGCAGTTTCGATCTAATGTCAATGTCATACATACTCATGTCACAAATGGCATTCTCCTAAATAAACAGATATTGGAATGTTATCGTGACTAGATCGTTAATTGAACAATGTCATTATCATCATCATCGTTCTAGCAATTCGTAGATTCGAACCCGATTCCCTCTGCATAGCAGTCCGTTGGTAGCTCCAGTAAGCTATCGCTGCCTGTTGTTAATTAAACAATGAGTCAAACTGTCAACGTCAAACAATAGAAGTCAAATTAGATGATAATTACATTTAAATTAGAAGAATACCAATTCCGAGTCAATTTGAAAATTTAATCTTATTACGTTCAAAATATAATTTCAATGTCATATAAAATACGAAGAATTGGTCTTCTTATTTACTATCTAAGTAACATTTAATAAGAAGAGGGATTTATATCATCGCACACTGAATATATATTGTATAATTAAAATATATTGCAAATGCAAATTAACATATTGTATATTTTTTTCATAATTTTAATTAATTAAGTATTTTCTTTTACCTAACTCTGTTGGTTTTGTATTTAGTGTTATTCGTGGGTTTTCATGCATCAATAACGCAATAGATGTATATTTGAAATGTGACAATTATGTAGATGATGTTTATTTTAATTTATATATATATATATATATATATATATATATATATATATATATATATATATATATATATATATATATATATATATATATATAATTATAAATTATTTCTCTCATATAATAAAACTGCGCCAAATTATTATAAAGAGTCGTTGTTATCCTGAGAAACTTCATCCTACTAAACAAATAATATCTAGCTTTATTTTGATACCTTTAAATTCATGTGCATTGAAAATAATTAATTTGAATAGTATCATATCATAATCGACCTATTACATAGACGAATACTGTTCATGTATGGCAAAAAGGATCAAGATTATTATTCCACGCGATACCGTCACAGTGCGCCGGGTCTCGCATGCGCGGTGCGCGGGCGACCGCGGTACTACAAAAACCTAAACTCGAGCCGCCGCTCGAGGCGTATACGCTCTTAAACGTGAGGCAGTGGCAGTGGGATTTATACGTGCACCAAGTTCAAAAAGGTATGTGAGACCCATCCCCGCAGGTAGTGTAACAATTTCGCGCCATTTTGTGTACATATTATTACAATTGTTTACTGTGTATTTATGCTTTAATATTTGTTTTTTTTTTGTTCTTGTTTACGATTTAACTTGCTTATATACAGTTCAAAATATTTTATTTATGTTTTTGTAGGTATATCTAAAAAATGGACCGAGAAGACACACAGCATATTCTGTCGATTTTACAAGAGTCTTTTTTCACGGCTTTTTCTTATAGATAATCTAGTTTACTAAAAAAAGTGACATAAAAACATTAAGACTGATTGTTAATTAATAATAGAGTAACATTTAAGTAGAAGGGAAAGATTTTGTTAACATTGGTCGTTTATTTTTAAATGGTCTAATAAATCTGATTAAAACATGATATAATATAATATTTTCTTTTATTTATTTACATGAATACCTAAAAAACTAAACACTAATAAATATAATCTTTTTATTGCTAAAGTATTGAAATAACTAATATCTAATAAACGGGTCTGTGAGACCCACCCCAACGTCCATGTAACACTTTTCCACCCCCATGACCCCGTGTTAAATACGGTTTTTTGTTGTATCCGGTTAGTCTAGTTAGCTGACCTCGGGCTCCAAGCCGTCTTAAGCTATCTCAATTATTGGATGTAGCTGGGATAACAATTTTATTGATGTAGTTAACACTAGGCAAAACTAGTTTAATACTAGACAACTGATGTTTCGTTTACATGGACCCTGTAATCATTTGTAAGATCAGTTAAGATTATTTATTATCTGTGGCTTAAGAAACGAGAGCTGTTAATATTTTGATGATTATCCCTGACTAATTAATATTTTCGCAAAGTATAATAATTCAAAACCTAAAAAATGAAATAAAATTCGTAACACACATATTGACCTAAAAATTCCTTCAGACGCAAAAATTCCCAGAATCCGTTAATTAACTACTTGCACCTGCACAAGTCAATTACTTATCTTCTTTTTTACTTACTATATTTATGTACGAAACTCGTCGCAGTCTTCGCTACATTTATCCAGATCTACTTAGTTCCAAGCTAATGCTGTACACTCAATGGGGTAGTCATTATAAAGGAAAATGGCCGTGTGGGAATGAAACGTGCCAATATGAGGATTAATTGCACAGTTTATTGTTGCGCACGGTGGACATAAAGTGCGCAAATTCACGTAGAATTCATGCTGAAGTTGATGTGTCGCGTTAATGAGTCTGGAGTACTAATATACATACCTATACGTACTAAACATTAAAATAAGTACGTATACATTTAATAATTATTATTTTGATCGCCAAAGTTTTAGTCATGGATGCCTTTGGCAGAAAAAGGTTTTAAGATTATAATCTATAACTTAACAAAATTTAATCATCATCAGCATATCAGCCAAAAGACGCCCACTGCTGCACATAGGCCTCTCCTAAGGCTCTTCACATGAACCGATCTTGGGCCACCCGCATCCATCCGCTGCCCGCGACCCCAACAAAATTGGCGGTCCACCTTGTCCGGTGTTGTCCGGTGCATAGCCGTCACTCCAAAACCTTTTAGCTCCAACGGCCAACAAAATGTTTAATGAAAAGGTCCACTGACAAGAGCTAGGCACTTAAATGGAAGAAAAAGATTTCAGTTTAACAGCTTAAATCAGTCAGTTCTTGTTATTTTGTACTAGCCACGCAGCTACGCGATCAAAGATAAATTTAAATACATTTCAAATTCACGCCCGTCTATAACATCCACATCGTCTACGAAAACCCATATTTTGTCTAAACAAAAAGATTTTATCGCGAAAAGCTTCTACTTGTTAAGTTGTATATTCGGGTAGGTCTACGTCTACACCAAGATATTCTCAACAAATTCTGTAACTCGAAAATCGACTTTATGTGTAATAGTTTAAGGTTGTATGTCCGCGCATGGTAAAGTTGTAGTTATTTAGGTAAACATGGAGCGTAGGGCCAAATTGTAGCGGTTGCCGGCGTTCGCTCTGTTTGTATGTTTGTTTGTTGGTTTACTGGGAACACAACACACAATTGGCACTGATTTGTTTGTTCGCCGACAGTTGTGGGCATGAATTTAACCCCACTTTACACAAATAAAAGACGCCAGCAGCTATGCCTGCAATTTTTTTAAATTTACCCGTTTTAGCGGATCCCGTGGGAATTTCGGGAAATCCCTTCTTAGTGCACCCCTACGGTCCCCAAGGAACATACGTGCCAAATTTCAGCTTCCTGCGTCTAATAGTTTCGGCTGTAGCGTGTCTGTCAGTCAGTCAGTAACGCAAGGATTTTATATACTAAGATTTGAAATTCAAGTTTTGGACAAAAGTTTGCAGTATTGAAACATCACTATCTTTATTTCTAATAATATTATATTTTTACAAGCGCCCCGAGCACCAGTATGTATCATGACAAGTATAATATAAAAATAATTAACCCAAATCACTCTGTCTCTTGATGAAACCGCAATCAGTTTGACTAATATGTGAAAAGACTGTCAAAAATTGTTTTATAAAATGTCGTTATGGTGCACACTATTAAAATCCATTAACTATAACATTATATTAATAACAAAACAAGGGTAAATAGTTATTTACCCCTGTTTTGTTATTAATTTAATGTAATACGACTACTTAGTCATATTTCCTATTTACAATTAAGTAAAAATCGGCTGATTTAAGTAGTGTACCTAATTTTGGATAAATCAGAAATATTAGTCTTGACATCATCGTTTTTATTTAAGATACGTTCAAATCGAAAATAAAATGATCCAATAGCCACCACAGTAGTGGCATTACCTCAAGAGACTTACATACATGTTAATGATCATTTCCTGCACATTTTTGTCACATGTATATACTATAAATGAAGAGGTCGAATATCGACGGCTATACTAGTACTGACCAGTATATATAAAGCCATTAAAGTTTTAGCCCCGGTTTATCGGCCTTTAATTTGCAACAGGATAAATGTGACATAATTGACGTGGTTTCTCGTTGCGCCATATTAGCCATGTTTAATGCCACCGGCGACCACAACTATGCTCTGCATTTGAAATGGAACGTTTTCACGTTAATATGTAGGGCTGCATTTAAAATAAATAAATTACCTTTCTTTTTGTTCACGGTTGTGGAATATTTTTGATGAATTGTATGGCAATTCTCGGGACTGTATTCAATCGCATTTAAAATATTACAATAATTATTCGAAGTAATGCCATTGTCTTTTACATCTGGCTTTATAAAAATCTGCAAGATCACTGCCATATTAGTTTTCACTCTCAATTGATACAGAACCACTGCAAGGCTCATTGACCTTTCGCAGTTAAGTAAAAATATCGTGAGGAAACCCACATCTCTTAGACTTTTCATATTCTCGATGAACATGTGACGTCTGTCGACCCGTTACAGCTTGGTAGACTATGCCCTAACACTTATCATAATGAGAAGAGGCTGTGGCGCACATAGTTAGCAAATGCAAAGCAAGCCTTAATAATAAGCAAGGCTGATGATAACGCAAAGTTTACTTGCGATCAAAATCGATGTAAGGCTTTCAAAATGTCATGGAAAAAGAGGTATTTAAGACGATTCAAATATAAGTATAGCACATGATAATCAAAACAAAATTCAGACTCAATTTCTTATATTTATTTCGGAATCATAAGATTTTACGTGCGCTATGTTTTGCCAAAAATTTGTGTACAAGGAAAAGAGAAATTGTAATGTTGAATAAACTTGAATATATTCTAGGACTCGGCATGTTTATGAGGCATATTTTGTAGAAATTGTGTGACATGTAGCGAGTTGTGTGTACTCTATGTCTAAAAAGCAAGTACTATGCGGTCTGTACTTATTCTGTACGTGTGAGTGTTTGGCCAATCCTAGTATCATATTCTATAAGCCAGCCAAAAAATGTCCTGGAGCAAGCACCGGAACCGACAGCTTTATGTGTCCTCCGAAGCATGATGATGCTCTGATTTAAAAACTAAAACAATCGATAACCCATACAAGTGGACCAAAACAAGTTTAGCTTCTGAAATATTTTCTCACAGCTTTCCAATGTCTTCAGAAAATTGCCTTAATGTATACCTATAGATTGACGATGCAGGTACGATGTATATATCTAGCCCGCCCTATTGGCCGAACGCATCATACCCACTCGACGCCAATTATCATCCCTTCTTGTGCCCCAGGCTACAGTCAAATCAACTTACGAAGGGGTGTTAACGAAATATAAACCTATAAGCCACGCATGTTTTTAAAGTGAGTGGTTTATTAGTGACTGGAAAATTTTCCATAAATTTCGTACTTAATTTGGAATCAGATTATTTTGCCGTTATTATATTTTATGAAATAAAATACTTCTTTATTTCGTGTGAACTTTTTAGGTAGGTACTTATGAAACGTCACATTTTAAAAATTATCATATTATGACGGCGATATTAGGCTATGCGCACAAAACACGGACTAAGTATAATAGTAGGATAAGTGAGTGGTTTATTAGTGGCTGGAAAATTTTCCATAAATTTCGTACTTAATTTGGAATCAGATTATTTTGCCGTTATTATATTTTATGAAATAAAATACTTCTTTATTTCGTGTGAACTTTTTAGGTAGGTACTTATGAAACGTCACATTTTAAAAATTATCATATTATGACGGCGATATTAGGCTATGCGCACAAAACACGGACTAAGTATAATAGTAGGATAAGCTTCAGACTTTGAAATTCTAAAATTATTTTTTGAATAATGTGGTTTTATTTATTTAAATTGTACTTTTCTTGCAACAAAGTTTGTTGACACATTTACACTACCTTGGTAAAATTGTAATAAATAGTTGATCAATGTTCGGGTATTTTGGGATAACTTCTAAATTCAAGACCAAGACATACTTAAGTCACCTTAGTCTTACCTGGCCACGATTCATGTAAAGAAATCGAAACGTTGGACATTAATAAATAATTTAGTTTCTACATCATTCGCTTTAAATGTAATATCTTTAAAACCAGTATATCGCGATAGAATGCGTTAACCATAGTTTGATTTCAATCTAAAACGGTAGTTAAGAAAATCCATACGAAGCGTCGTCGTGAGTAGTAAATGCTCTTAAACTTCCAGTAACGTTTTGCTCTTTGACTCTCGAGATCTCGAATCAGTATTTTAACGGTCAACGAGTGATTGCTCTGAGGACCGAATCGGAAATAAATAATTATCCGACGTGAAAGTTTGAAACATTTCAAATTTTACCAGTATCGAGTACGGAAGCTATCTCTTGAAAGATATCAGTTATCTAACTATATTCAATACCTGAAACACGTATATTTTCTACAATAATTTGTTAACACCTTCAATCACCGTATGGGCTTTTTATGAGTATTTGGCCAAAAAGTAAAAAAAATGCAACCAAAAGATACCGACAATCCCTCAAAGTACAGGCAATTACTTAAGTAATTTTCCCCTTACTCTCTATAGTAAATTGAACGCTACGCTAGCGGTGCCACTGGCGCCACTGCGGCGTGCATATGCAACATTCACCGAACGCCAGACTTGTACATACTTCGTGTTAAGGGACAGATTGTTATTCTTAGAGGGCGAGCCTATTACCGTTACCGAGCACATTGGCAGACTCCGTGCTGCTACTCAGAATTCGGGAAAAATTTTAACACTTTTGACTGACCGGGACTCTGCTAACCAGCATTTATACAGGACTGATATTTAGCTCAGTCTACCTTACTCTATTTTAGCGGTGGATTACGTAGTCATACGAACTACATACGCCTTATAAAATAGATAAATTATAAAATACCTATGACGATTCAGTTAGTGCATCTAAAAGGGATCATCATCATCTGAAGGATAGATTGTACCTGTATTAAAGGATGAATGGACTAGGCTAGAACTGTGACAAGGACAAAGAAGCAGAACATTTTTAGAGAAACGAAGAATTTTCTCATGTTGACTACAGAGAAATTGAAAATGGGAAGTAAAATTACCTACTCGTATGTGACCAAATCGTGTTTCAGCGGCATAATACTGCAGCTGGGGTTGCCCCGTCAGTAAAGCTAGTTTCAGTTTACAATTTATATTTAATTGCTCATGGATCCAAGGCGGCGGCAAAGTAGACAATAATTATCTTATTCAAAGACAACTGAGGATACTTACATAGAAACCTAGGTACTTAGTACCCCTTTCGATTAAACCGTTCACCGACAGCCTAGTTAATTATTATGTAGATAACTCATAAACCACAAGTAGTTCATGAGCTGATTCTGACTACTACACAAATATGTTGAACAATCCCTTTTGTTAAAGATAAAGTAGTAGTAGTATAGATACAATAAAGTATTGTGACGTCGCATCGAGCGATGCACACTACAGCGCTGGCCCCTACCACTTCTCCTGCCGGCCGCTCCCCTCCGAGCTGCTAATAAATACAGCGGCGCGACAGCGAATCTCCCCTCTTGAATCCTGGACGCTGCCTCAGTTAAGTGCTGCCTTCTCTTCTGGAGGACCGAAGTCTCGTCAGCCTGCCTGCCTACCCTGCCCTGAGTCTTAACTCTTGCTACTAGCTACCGGGTTTATATTGTGTAACGCTTCTTAGCAATTATATTTTGTAACGAACGCTATGCTTCTTTAATTTATCTCTCTACACACACGAATAAACGTTACACTGGCGCTCGAACAATTTTAAGGGCTCAGGCATCTGACTCGGCTTCTGGTCGCTTCCTTTTTTCTGTGTTTCTGTGTGTAAGTGTGTTCACAGTCGGTAAGTCGTTGACTTTTTTCTAATTGTGTTAGCTAAATTATAACGCATTATTCAGGCAAGATAGTCGACTAAAGGCTTGCGCCACATCTTATGTACTTTTATAACTTCTTTTCTAACCCAAATTCGTTAGACTAAGAAACGGTTTTGGGAATTATTTTAATTGTACAATTACATTTTTTATGTGAGGGTAGATTCCGCTTCGCATTATTCTTACGCATTGCGAACGTAACTTGTTTATTTGCTACATAATAAATATCTTTCTTTTTAAACGACCCACTGTGAACATATTTACATTACCTTTTATTTTATTGTTATATTATAAGTATAACCCCTGTGTGAGTGACTTTTGGTGCTGTTAGGTTAATCTTTTATCTGTTTAATCTTTTTCTAAGTAACTTAGCAATGTCTTTTAAAATTAACTTTAATCATTTAGTAAAATCGGAGCTGGTTTATGAACTAATTATTCTTAATTAACTAATTATTGACAAGTCTGGTTCCGTAGCCGAGCTGCGCCAGCAGATAGCGACACTAGCGTCTCAGTTTCCCTCTGAAACTATTTTGGATTCGGATTTAGACCCCGAAGAGGAAATTTCGGCTATTCGGAACTCCTTAATGAGGGCTACAAATAATATTTCTCTGCTTAGATCACAATTTGACCAAAACCTCTATTCGCGCACAGAATCTATTCTCAATCATATTTATTTTAGATTGAATAGACTGGATCTGGACCGCCTTTCTGATACCGACTCGGCTGAGATAGTTTCGAGCAATTACCGCAATCAGTTAGCTATTTTTAAATCTTTGATTTCGGGTACATCTTAACCAACTTCGCACGTAGTACAAAAGGACTGCTCTGTATCTACCCCCGTCGTTTCTGACGACTTTAAGTACGAACGTAAATTGTTTTCTGAACTCGCTAAATTTAAATATAATGGCAAGTCTTGTGTTCGCGGGTTCATTGAAAAAATTAATGAGTTTATGCAGGCTAGGTGTATTCCCGAAAATAAAATGTTACTATTTGCTTTTGAGATATTTACGGGCGATGCATTGTTCTGGTATCGTTCGCCTAAAGAACAGGTTTCTAGTTGGAGTGAATTGTGTTATCTTTTAAAGCGTGATTTTAGCCCGACTGACTATG
This sequence comes from Euclidia mi, assembly GCA_944739405.2. Classification (NCBI taxonomy): domain Eukaryota; kingdom Metazoa; phylum Arthropoda; class Insecta; order Lepidoptera; family Erebidae; genus Euclidia; species Euclidia mi. The sequence goes on from OX123185.2 coordinate 10,853,938, forward strand.
ATTTTAAAATTTTAAACGAAATTAGGTTTCGCCTTCAAGCTGAGGACGAAAATATAACACTTTTTGTTGCTAAAATGCAGGGTATGTTTTCTCGTCTTGATGTGCCTATTAGTGAGTCTGAAAAATTAGATATTTTGTTGCGTAATGTCCTGCCATGTTACAATCAAACTATTTTAACGGCTAAGGTGGCCGATATCCCTAGTCTCGTTAGTGTCTGTCGTGAATTTGAGACCTTTCATAAACGAACTAAAGACCATCGGGCATCTTCCAAAGCCACACCCAATATCTTGTTGCCCGAGTTTGCCCACCAACCTCAAAAACCTAATTTTTCTAATTACAAACCAAAAAATTATTATAATAACTCTAATTAAAACTTTAACGCTCCACCACAGATAAACGCTATCAACTTACCCACCACTAATAAAAACGACAACCGGTTCTGTCCCAGTAGTCGATCCAATTCTCATAGTTTGTATAATTGTCGCCAACCACACTTTTTAATTTGTTTTAAATGCGGTCTAAAAGGTTTTCGTGTGTCTGATTGTCCTAAATGTAATCCTAAAGCTAATAACCCAAAAAAACTAATAAGCGAGGATTGGGGAATAAATAAATCAAATAATTTCAATAAAACCGAGTGGAATAATTGGTTAAATTATCTAAAAAAATTTTTTAACTGTTATAGTCTATCCTCAATCCGCAATTCTAATATAGAATACTCGCCTTATATTTCTGTTATTGTAAATGGTAAACCTGTAGTCGGCCTGTTGGATTCTGGCTCATGTGTTACAATCTTGGGTAACAATTCTCATAATTTCTTTTTAAATAATGAGTATCAGTTGGATTGTTCTCATCCTTTGAGTTTGGTAACCGCTGGTGGTGAAAAATTGTGTTCTTTAGGGTCTATCTCTCTTCCTATTGAATTTCCAAATAAAACAGTTTCCCTAAATTTTCATGTAGTGCCAGGGATTAAAAATAGTTTAATTCTCGGTATGGATTTTTGGCGAATTTTTAATTTATTTCCTCACCATTTAGAGTCGGTGTTGTTATTGAATGAAACGGATTCACAAGTTACTGAGCTGCGGACCGATGACTCACTGCACCTTGTGTCTTATAATAATTTATCTATTGAACAGAGAGCTGCCGCTGATAACATTATTTCTAAATTTTCCGATATTTCTTATAAAAAGCGGGGTCTCGGTTGTACAACTCTCATTACTCACTCTATTGACACAGGCGATAGCCCACCTATTCGTCAGCGTTATTATCGTATGTCTCCCGATAAACAACGCATTTTGATACAACAACTAGACGAAATGTTGAAGGAAGATGTCGTAGAACCCTCTGAAAGTTCGTGGTCTAACCCGGTTATTTTAACCCCTAAAAAGAACGGCGAACTAAGATTTTGCTTAGATAGTCGTAAATTGAATTCTGTTACTAGAAAAGATGCTTATAATTTGCCCTACATTTCGGAAATTCTAGATAACTTGAGAGATGCTAAATACCTATCTAGTTTAGATATTTCTAAATGTTTCTGGCAGACGTTAATTAAAGAGGAGGATCGTTTTAAGACCGCTTTCTATGTACCTACTCGTGGCACGTTTCATTTTAAAAGAATGGCGTTTGGTCTAACAAACGCACCCGCATTTCAGCAACGTTTAGTCGATACTCTGTTTTACGGTCCTGAATTTGAAAACAAGGTCTTCTGTTTTATTGACGACATTGTATGTATATCGTCAACGTTTGAAGAACATATTACGCTTTTATTACGTATTTTCGAAAAATTGAAAATGGCAAATCTCACTATAAACTTAGATAAGTGTAATTTCTTTCGAGATAAAATAAAATATTTAGGTTACGTTGTCGATTCGCAAGGTCTCCATGCGGATCCTGATAAAATTGATGCCATAATTAATGACCCTACCCCTTCTAATAAAAAGGAACTACGTCGTTTTCTGGGCGTGGCTTCATGGTATAGGCGATTTATTCCAAATTTTAGTCGTATATCGTCACCTCTAAACAAATTAACCTCTCAAGGTAAAAAGGCTCCCCCTTTTTGTTGGTCTAAAGAGGCGGACCAGACTTTTATCAAGTTGAAAGATTGCTTGTCCTCTCCTTCTATTTTATCTTGTCCGGACTACTCCGAACCTTTTGAGATACACACGGACGCCAGCGACTACGGCGTAGGCGCTGTCCTCTGCCAGGTTATGAAAGGCGAAGAAAAAATCATAGCCTATTTCAGTAAGTCTTTGTCTGATGCTGAAAAGAATTACAGCGCTACTGAGCGCGAGGCACTCGCTGTGTTATCTGCCATCGAGCACTGGCGTTGTTATGTCGTTAACGGTAAAAAGTTTATTGTTTACACTGACCACGCTGCGCTCAAATGGTTTCTAAAACTTAATAATCCTACTGGTCGTTTGGCCAGATGGGGTGTTCGTCTTTCATCGTACAATGTCGAGATTCGACATCGTCGTGCCAACATATTGCCCGACCTCCTGTCTCGTTCTGTTCCCGTTGCAGCCATTATCAATGATAATGACATTACTCCTAATTTAAACCTAACACTCCCAATGTCTACTAACGACTCGTGGTATCTAAACATTTATAAAGGTTGTCTAAACAATCCCACATCTTTCGTGGACTACCAAATTATTAATAATAAATTATATCTTTTTAAAAATTGTCTAAATCCTTTAACTCGAGATTTTCAATGGAAGGAGGTTATTCCGTCGGAACAAAGATCTAATATTATTGCTGAGAACCATTCGCTGCCCACGGCTGGTCACCAAGGTATTTTTAAAACCTACAAGCGCTTGGCATTAAATTATTACTGGCGGAATATGTATTCCGACGTTGTTAAGGCTGTGAATTCGTGTGATGTTTGTATAGCTCACAAACATCAAAACCATTCAACCTTAGGTCATATGGGTAGATCTAAGTCTTGTTATAAACCATTCCAGATGTTAAGCATTGATCTAATTGGTCCACTACCTACTTCTAGAAGGCTAAACAATTTTATTTTTGTTGTTTCTTGTTGTTTTTCCAAATATTGTATGCTTTTTCCCATTAAACGAGCTACTGCCGAAATAATTACTAAAATTTTAGAAGAAAATGTTTTTTTGGTCCATGGTATTCCGTCAACTATTGTTCTCGATAATGGTAAGCAGTTCATTAGTTCCACATTTAAAAATTTAATAACTAAATACAAAATTCCTAATTTGCATTATACGCCGCTGTATACACCCCATGTAAACTCAGTCGAGCGTTATAATAAAACTATTATGACGGCTATTTCTACTTTTATCGAACGAGATCAGCGCGTTTGGGATCTAGTCGTTCCTAAGATTCAGTTTGCAATAAATTGCGTAGTAAACGAGGTAACTGGCTATTCTCCATCTTTTCTGGTCTTTGGTCGTGAATTGGTTACTAGTGGGTCACACTATGTGGTCAACAAATCTGACCCTAATATTGTCTTCGAACCGCGTGATACATATGTGGAGGCCCTCGGCCATTTGTCTCCTATCTTCGAAAAGGTACAGGCCGCTTTGATAGCCGCTCACCAACGTAATTGTAATTCTTATAATCTTCGTCGTAAACCGGCCGAATTCAATGTCGGCGATATTGTGTGGCGGCGTACTTACTATTTAAGCGATAAATATTTCAATAAAAAACTCGCTCCTAAATTTATTAAATGCAAAGTTGTAGCTAAAAAGTCTCCTTTAGTTTACAAATTGTCTGATATGACAGGCAAGCCAGTTGGCGAATGGCATATTAAAGATTTAAAATTAATTAATTACAAACAATAATTATTAATCTCATACAAAACTCTCGTCAAATTTGTTGTTATAATTACTTCTGCTCACCCACAGTCCATAATGGTCGTTATAGTAATACCGATTTTTTTTCATCTTTAAAATCCTTTTTGTTTTGACTCAGTGGTTAAAACTTTAATCAACTGCGTCTCACGGGTTCGAAGTTTCTTGAATCTATTTGTTGTGCTAATCACCTTGTTTACGTTATAAAGTATGCTCGGAGTTATTAATATTAATCCATTCTATTTAGCGAGCCGCTAGCGCGCTTTCTAAATAATACCTTATCCCGCGCACTTAAGGCTTACTCTTGTCTACATTCGTCTCGACTACCTGCGTTGAGTTTTATGACCTGTCACTCACTCTTTTGTTGTCGCGTTGACCTTTTTGTTTTAATTGTTTTATGCAGTAATATTATAACAGATATTCTATAAACTGAGCAGCTCTTTTGTATTTTATTTAACTTAACTTATATATAAGAATTCTAAACTATTGTTTTGAAGTGTCACTAATAAATATTAACTATTTATTCAAGACTATCTCAGTTATGCTTATGTGTAATCCTCGACGTGTTTTGCATTCAAGCAGGAACCGGATTGATTTGAATGATAGCTAGTGCACTGGTTGTGAGTGTGTCTGGCATGTGTGCGAGATATGAAAGATTTTTTTTGTTGTTAAAGGGGTCCATTGAATGCGTGATGTATGAATGGTTGGGGGGTTATACATAACCAAATTTCTTTTAGGTGGTGTTTGGCACTTAGAAGACTGACACCACTTCTCCTTCTCTGTTCCAGGCGCTGTCGGCAGCAGGGTGCCAGGGAATTTTTCCCCCAGGAAAAATTCCGGCCTAAAGGGGGGAGTGTGTGACGTCGCATTGAGCGATGCACACTACAGCGCTGGCCCCTACCACTTCTCCTGCCGGCCGCTCCCCTCCGAGCTGCTAATTGAATCCTGGAAGCTGCCTCAGTTAAGTGCTGCCTTCTCTTCTGGAGGACCGAAGTCTCGTCAGCCTGCCTGCCTACCCTGCCCTGAGTCTTAACTCTTGCTACTAGCTACCGGGTTTATATTGTGTAACGCTTCTTAGCAATTATATTTTGTAATGAACGCTATGCTTCTTTAATTTATCTCTCTACACACACGAATAAACGTTACAGTATTTCTTCGCAAAATACTGTTACTAAGAATAAACACATAATTATTATTATTCTAAAACTTTAGTCTACAGGAAAACACGAAGTAAATATTCAGACAATTTCCATATATATCGTACACAAAATGCTCTCGCCTCGAGAATGTCAAAAAAGCGAAGAAGACATCGAAGTGAGATAACAAAAGCGTTCCACAATTATTTACTTTACAGATGCAAATTACAAGTACTGAAAATTTACGCTTACGAATACGTAGCCAATATTCATCCGCGTATTTTCGCTACGTCGTAAAACCAACCGCGTTCTCCTTACATTTTTTTGCATACTTATATTGTGACAGTAATGCCTTGGTTCATATAAGATGGCGAATTTGTATGATAATTTACATTTTGCAGTCACTCCAGTTATTCTTCTTTGCGGTATGTTTTGGATGGTGCTCCAGGGAAATTCGGTGGTTTTGTCACGGCGGCCTACCACGGATACTTAATGTACTCTAGAAACGACTATTAATATCCATCACGTACTTACTGCGATCCCGGTCAGCTAAATTGCAATTTTACTGAGGGTTAAAAACCCTCAAACTCGTGTTTGACCAAACCTCTAAATAACTTTTGCACCTGAAACTGTTTCACGCGTGAGCGAGTGATTTAGGCTGGTCCGTCGTAATCTACCCTTTAAACGAGTTTCTAACAAAATTTTCTAATTGTTTCCTTAAACTGCCGTGATAAATCCACTCGCAATAAAAAAGGATTTGTTTTGGTACACCTTGAATGTAATTGTGGTGTGTTCACTAATGTATTTAAGCCCTAGTTTTGAAAGTTGTGCTAGGTTGTGTGGTGTGTTTTTTTAATTTATTTGAAATTCTCTACTGTTTATTTAGGAAGTCAGAACTCAACGAATTGGGCTTGGCCATGACCAAAACCTTGCATAAAAGATAGATAAGTATCTGGTACTCTTACAATTTGTTTATTCTCTCTTTCTAGAATTCAGAACATCGTAAAACGATAGGTCTCTTTTTGTTTCTGTGGAAAGGCTAATTAAGCATACCTTATATTCAGTCAAGTCTGGCAAATTTTGAAAGACTTGTGCAGTACCTTATATCTATGTGTACGCTATATCCCATCTAGTAAGATTCAACGGCGCCATCATACAAATTAATTGTCATCTTGGCAGGCTGTTTCTTGTATCAATATCAATAAGTATGCGCGGCTTAACTAGACAAACCTGTCGAATATGCCCTGCGAGGATACGTAAAGTAGATACAATAAAGTACTATTTGTATGGGATCTACAACATTCCGGTGAAATATTTCGATGTCGGTACTAAATGTATGAAATAGACTCCACTTCCTATTGTGTGCCAATTTCCTCTATGCCTAACTGAGACATGACTATTTCAGCTTCTATGACTATTTCAGCTGAGATATTCTGGCTTTTTCGTTTCGATTATTTTTAGGACGATGCGATGACTTAATGGAAACAAGTTATTGGACATATATATATACGGCTTGTCTACAGATTTATTTAGTTAGCGTTATAATTATGTGAGCGTACTTGCTTTGATGTTTTCTCTAGCCTACTGCGTTCTGAACGTATTTCTTCACTTCGGTGTCATTAGAGTAGTAGACCACTACAAAAAAAATATAAGGTAATATATTTATTTCCTACAATAGATTTAATAACGCAGAGTTCTGAAATAACTAGGTAGGTACCCTGAGATTATCATGTTTAAAAAATGTACATACATACATACATAGTCTCACGCCTATAACCCCGAAGAGGTAGGCAGAGGTGTATTTCTACACCCACTTTTCGCCAGATATACTTTAGTCCCACGTAATAAGGGGCGAGCCTATTGCCGTACCGGGCACATTTCCAGACTCCGTGCTGCTACTGAGAATTTCGTGACAGAAAAACCCAATAACACTGCCCGACCCAGGAATCGAACCCGGGACCTCCCGATCCCACGCGCACATTTATGCCGCGAGACCAACGAGGCAGTCGTATAGGGTTTGATGTCGAGTTTTCTGTCTCTACGCAAAGATGGTATTTGCGTAGAGAGTATTTGATGATAACACGATGTTATCCCTTAGTCGCCTCTTACGACACCCACGGGAAGATAGGGGGTGGTGACACTTGTATTCTATGCCGTCAACCACACGGCTATTAAAAAATGTATAGGTATTTATAGCTCAAATTATATTTATAATTATATGTATAACTATTTTTAGAGTGAGTACCTACGTTTTATGCTGTTATTGTAAAGCGATTATGAGAGAAAATTTCGTATCAAATGAAAATAAAATTAACTTTCTTTGAAAATGAAGAGAGGGAGAAATTACATTATAGCTTGCTAATGAGACAAAAATGGTTATCTTTGTCTCATTAGCAATATTAAAACGCTTGTAACTAGCTCGGTATGTAAGCGAGAATAACATTCTCATAGTTTTCACGTAAAAAATATTTCTTCAGTCCTATTATTTTATTAAACTAAGATTTATGAGAATACACAAACCTCCTTACGGAAATAACCGGAAGTTTTATAAATGTTGTACTAAACATGTATTTGTATTTGTAGATATATTGCAGTAGTCGACGCCTTAAGCGTTAAACAGCTCGTTTATTGAAGACGACTAGGTATTATCACATCACGCCGCGACCCAAAGGTGCGGAGCATTATATTATTAACGTGAATGGAAGCACGGGACATAACACACCTAGCTATGAAAACATTTCTCTCCAATAGCTAATAATCTACTCTATTCTATTTATTACAATAATACTTTGGTTACAAAACATTTGCGATCATATTTTAATTATAATTTCGAAGGTTTGTAAAGCTGAATGTTTATTACTCTATCACGCAAAAATTTGGGCAACAGACACAATGAACACCCAGACTCGAAACAACAATTTATGGATCACACAAAGTGTTATCTCGTGAGAGAATCGAACCCACAACACTCGGCGCAATGTCAAGCGGCGAATCGGCCGCTTAAACCACTAAGCCAACCGCGCAGTAAAAAAATAATATAAATATGAAATACCAATACCGTTGTATTTCTAGCGCCACGGTGCTTTAATTAGAACTATTGCTCTACGTTTGCTGTACTACATAGAGTCCTTTATCAGCTAGATGGATGTCTTTAATCAAGTTTCTGCCATATAAAAAAGATAGTATTACATAGTTCGGAACTATGGTTTTATTGAGATAACAGTTCCAATGACAAAAGCCCGTAAAATAGTATGAGGAAATTGTTTCTTGAAGATCAACGAATTATATGACTACGTGGAATTTAAGATTTTCAATCTATTTGATTCTTATAAGTAATGACCTCATTTGTTATAAAACATTGTTTTATTGCTTATAATGAGTGTAATAACCTTTTTATTGTTTATAATAAGCACTTATTATAAAGAATAAAATATCTACACTCCATATCTCCTGCAGCGAAGACTTTTTGACTCACTATCATAGGATGTGGACAATTGCGTTGTCCATATCCTAAGATAGTGACTCTGGTGCTATTTATTTATGGAATTTAGATAGGACAACGTCGATCGGGTCAGTTATGATTCAATATAATAAGTTTATTCAAAATCTTTTCGGGCATTTTTTTACAAATATCTAATCGAAGGACTCAATACACACCCAGACTTTTACCAATCTGTGAATATCAAAAATTGTTGACAATGAAAATGGAGCGATAGCAAAATGGCAGCGATAGCTTAGTGCAGAGACCGACAGACTGCTACGCAGAGGGTCCGAGTTCGAATCCAAGGCGCGCACCAATGACTTTTTGGAGTTATGTGCGTATTAAATTGTTAATTATCGCTTGCTAAACGGTAAAGGAAACCATCGTTCATCTAAATCAAGAAGCATATAGGAAGTTTGCCAACCCGCACTAGGCCAGCGTGGTGGACTATGGCCTTACCCTTCTCATAGTGAGAAGAGGCCTGTACCCAGCAGTGGGACAGTTTATATACAGGGCTGATGATGATGCTATCTTGTTGGATCGAACTTATAACACCCGACGCAGTACAAAGCGAAGAGACGCTGAGTTGTAAGGCAACTTCGCAGACTGAAAAGTCATCATGCCTGTCAGGTTATTAAATAAACATTCAAGGTCATTTCCAATGAGAGAAAATTCGGATAGCGAATAAATTGCTATTTATTTGCTTGAGTAAGCGATCCTTGAAATATCGTATTACCTTTCTTACCGTATACGTTATACAATGTATTTGATATTAGCTAATCAATTCGAATTGGAATTGAAATCTGTTCGGTTACTTAAATGAAATACCTACTAGCGGAATTTGTAGACCGCGTGGAATTTGTCAGCTGTTTATAATGTCAACTACCTGGCAATGACAGTTCTGCAAAAAGTAGTAGAGCCGTTACAAAGATAAGCCGGATCAAGTAGGTAGACAGACGGGCTAACATGAAATATAAAAGTATGTTTAAAAAAAACGTAATTAAAAAAACTAAAAAACCCGACTGCAGTGTAAAAAAAATAATAATTAAAAAATTAAAAAACATGACTGCCCTACAAAAAACGAACTAAAAAGTTAATAACAAGTTTAATTTTAAAATTTTCATTGCAGTCGGGGGCCGTTTTGTGGAACATTAATTTAAGAGGTCCCCCGACTGCAATGAAAATTTTAAAATTAAACTTGTTATTAACTTTTTAGTTCGTTTTTTTTGCTTTTTAGTTCAAAACGACGAAAAATCTGTTAAGTTGAAGTTAAAGTCAAATATGTTTTTTCAAGTTGGATCATTACAAATCTCTTTTGCACGTCATACATTGTATCTAAAACTACAGCCGCGTTCGTACCTTTTTTTTTTTTTTTGATGAAGGGGACTGTCAGACTCTTACTGACTAAAAACCAACCCGTGCTCCTCATGTACCCATGTGTCGGAGGGTAGGGTTTCACCGAAGCATTCCTCGCTACCCCCCGACGGGTATTAGCCCGCCAGATGGTAAGGCGGGCCCCGAACGAAACCCTCTTGGCGGCGGATGAAGGTGTTGGGCTCCGCCGCCAAAACACCCAGTGGTCGCAGAGGATAGGGAGGACGGCAATGCAACACCGCATCTCCTCTTCCTCTGCGGCCCCACCGCGACGCAACGATGGTGCGCCCCCATTTGGTCGCGGGAGATAGGGCGCGCGGCAACGCAACACCGACACGCCTCTCCACCCGCGACCGCACCCGACTGCGAGGGACAGACAGAACTGTCCCCCGCACCCGCACCTTGGGACGCATCCTACGCAGGCCTCACGCAAGCCCACGTGGAGCGTCCCTCCCGGGATCCCGCTTACCTTCACCATGGGTGTACCTCAAACCCACGGTTACTGAGCCCCCCACCACGACAACGTGGAGATCCTATGGGGGGGAACCGCGTTCGTACCTGTATAATCAATGGGAAGAAGCGGCAAGAAACCCAGAGACACAGGGCCCAGGCTACTTTCAATCATTATTTTAATTCTTTTTTTTTTACATCTTCAATACAATTTGACAGGGCACTGTCTCATTGTTTTGTTATTTTTATGTCCAGCAGCATTACAAATTACATTTAAACATATATGTTGCATATATTTTTGAGATCGCCTTCTAAAACCCTTTAATTTTATACCTCATTCGATAAGTTTGGACGGAATTTTTTTTTGAAGACTTACTATTTGGCGCCAAAAATCCACCATAATGATTTTTTTTCAATTGTATGTGCCCAGTGACACTCGCGCCATTAAGACGAACCTTATGACGTATCATTTATCAAAATCAGTTGAGCCGTTGAGTAGTTACGAGGGGACATAGGATCGGATATACATACATACATACATACATACAAACATACATACATACGTACATACAGGTCAAACACATAGCCCTCCCTTTGGGCTTCGCCGCAGTCGGGTATAAAGGAAATAACTCACCATCTCTGTTAGTATTACTGAGCTTTCAACTTAACGGTTCTAACCAAACTGCTGAAGCTAGATAGTAATACCTAGCTGTCTTGCTTTGGGAGTCTTACGAGTGATGCTTGGTTGGAAGCAATAAGGGTAAGCTATTTCAGCGGACATACATAGATCTTTAACCAGCTATCATACCTAACAATCAACGTAATCATCATCCTTCTAGCGTTTATCAAATTTAGAACTCGGGGTCCGCTTTCTAGACTAACCGGATTTGACTGAATATTATGCTTTTCCTTGGAGCGACTGCCTGTCTGACCTTCGCAACCCAAAGGTATGTATATAGATAACTATGTGTATATATGCCATGGTTTAGACTAGTATCAGTTTATCAATGGGTACTGACTCCCTATAACGACTGCCAATATCTTCATGACAACTGGGACCGACGGCTTAACATGTTCTCCGACGCACGGGACAAGCGATAATTAACAATTTAATACGCATATAACTCTGAAAAGTGTTTGGTGCGCGCCGTGGATTCGAACCCGAAACTCTCAGTTTGTTGGTATCTCCACTAGGCTATCGCTGCCTATATATAAAAATTAACGTACTCCTCGGAGAATATTATTCTTAACCTGAAATTACACAACTACCCTCCAAGCTAGACTCCTGCGTTTTCAAACACCACGCCATATTTGCCGATGCAGAACAGTTCTGGCGTGAGTTTTTAAAACACGCGCGTACGTTAATTATTCAATCTTGTGGAGCGTGCGGTGTGTGGAGTAAGCTATATGTGTATAGGATTTGATGCAGTGGGCGAAACAGCGGACTAAAAATACTCGCTGAAGGTAATTATGGTTGTTATGCCTTTAATGCTGCAGAAAAGCTGCATACTTACATACACTTACGCCACATACTACATGCACGTGTAAGAAAGAATAAAATAAAGTAATAAAATCTTATTACTTTAGAGATGTGTAAAGAACTAGAAACGTCAGATAGTAGGTAATAAGTAATGTAGTTTCTAGATCATTCGTTTTAAATGTAATCTCAGTCAAACCAATATATCGTGTTAAGTCCGTAAACTGTAGTTTAATTTAAATCCGCTTAAACCCAAGAATATATTAGGTAATAATATTGATGGCAACCTTAGTAAAGGACACTATATCCAGTAACTTTGTCATTTCCTAGTACCTACCCATTTTCAGACATTTTCATGTCGAAACATTATGCATACTCCAAATGTTATAGAACAATGCAAACGTATTGCATTGCCCCGAATGCAAGTGCCAAAAAATATCAATTCATACCAAATGTGTTTTCTCAACGGCGCCTTACAGCATTCTCAACATACTTCATGGCTTTTTAGATTAAGACCTATAAAAGTCTGGTCTAAATGTGCAAATAGTTTCTTCACTGACTTCCATTTACTTGAGCAGATGCTTCAAAACACTGGGGAGTTACAAAACTAAACAACATGGCTTTCTTTCTTTCTTTCAGCATTTTTTGTCGAGAATACGTGACACGAAAGCATTTAGCAACATTGAGCTCTAGTTTATTATTTGCGCAGTAGTCTTCGAAACGTTTGAGATCACTTTGAAGATGTTCAGCATCTAATCTACTGTATACCACTTTGTGGATTTTCATGTCGTCTGCGTAAAAAATGATGTAAGAGTGATGAAAACAATGCTTAGTATCTGATATAAATAGCGTGAATAATAAAGGCCCGAGGATCGAGCCTATAGGTACTCTGGAAGGGACACAATTCCATGTAGATATATAACCCTTTAGTACAACAGCCTGAGTCCGATTCTCTACATACGATGTGAACCACTGGTAAAGGTCTCCATGTATTCCGGTTGAAAATAATTTATCTAAAAGTACGCGGTGATTAATACGATCGAAACATTTTGAGTAATCCGTGTATATAACGTCTACTTGCGCACGTTGGTCCATACCTGCTGATATGAATTCATGGGAAAGTATAAAATTTGAAGAAATAGACCGTTTCTTGAGGAAACCATGTTGTTCGGTACCGAAATTGCATCTCATCGCTTCGTAGACTTGATCATAAACAATTCTCTCAAGTAATTTGGAAAACAAACAGATTTTAGAAATGGGGCGATAATCCTCCACGTTTGATCTACCCCCTTCTTGAATTCAGGGGTGACAAATGCCGATTTCCACATTTTTGGTACATAGCCCTCCGATAGGGATCATCTGAATAGGATACAAACCGGTGAAGCGAGACTAATTGCACATTTAATAATAAAAATTGGTGGTACCAAATCGGGTCCGTTTCAATTATATAATGCTTTAAGTCGTAGTAAGCCGGGTCAGATACACGTTTGTGTGAATATTTTGGAGACACGGACGCATGGTGTTATGATACTAAAATCAGAAATATAAACAAACTAAAAAAAATTGATTCAATCAACGCAATGCTCGAAAATCAAACCTGTTCACGACATCATTTTGATTTGATTTTCTATCATAATTAATATCAGTATTTTTTATGATATTAGATATTAAGTTTATTCAATCTTGCTAAATATAACTTACTTCTTTAAAAAGTGGTGTATTAAATTTAAAACTCATTCGCCGCAATTTCGCAAAAGCGTTTTTGTTTCGTGTATTCCTTTATAGTTTCGTGATGTTACAACACTTTGTGTGATGTTTTTAATTTTTTTTTAATTAAATTTAATTTATTTTTACCCAAAATATACACAATAAAAATACACATAAATTAAAAAAATCTTAAAATATAGGTACAATAATTTTGTTGACCACTGATACCCAAAGTAAGATGTGGTATGGGTGATCTGAATTTCGATCCAGACTCAAGTGGCTCCCAATTCGTCTTCGCCGGAATACTCATATTCTTACGCAACTGTATAAGGCGCTGTTCAATCCTAATAGCCCCATGTATCTCAAAGAACGTTTTAAGTTTCTTCATGACACACATTCAAAGACCTTGAGGTCGTCAGTGGATCTGAGACTGCAGATGCCAACACATTCCACAAACTTCTACGATAAATCCTTTGCCGTTCAGGCTGTACGTTTGTGGAATGCGCTGCCAATTGAGATTAAGCAAGCAAAATCACTCAACATATTTAAGGACGCACTGAAGAAGCACTACCTGTCATTTTAATCGAAATACTCTCGATGTATTTATTTATTTATTGGTTTTGTACTTTGCATTGATATCATTATAATATGGATATGTATGTATGTATAGCTATGTATTATATGTATAGTTTGTATGTATAATTTTATATGTTTTATAAGTATAGGTTGTATGTATATTAAGTATTAGGTATTTGTATGTATACGCGATATATACTTACACATGTATCTATATTCTATTTAATAACTATTAGTGTCCGTATATATCTGATCACTACACCATCAAATTTGTCTTTTTCAGTCTGTCCATCCTAAGGTTGCCTGGAAGAGATCGCACTTTGCGATAAGGCCGCCTTTGTGCATTTACTATTTGTATACCTATTGTTTTTATATAATATATTTGTTTTTATATAATATTGAATTCCCCATTACTTAAAATATCGGAGACGATACCCATGTCGACTTTAAAAAAAATCCATTTTATTGTTTTTGTCTGACCCCTAAAAGTTGTGGCGTAATTTTATATAGCCTATAGCCTTTCGGAATAATTGGGCTATCAAAGGCAATAACAATTTTTAAAATCCGACTGCTAGTTCCTGAGATTAGCCGACATTATCTTTTAGCCTTTTGCCCGGCCCCAAAGGGTCGAAGCGTTATGTTATAATATAGCCTACAGCCTTCCGGAATAACTGGGCTATCGTATACAAATATATATACAAATAATTTTTCAGATCCGACCAGTAGTTCCTGAGATTAGCGCGTTCAAACAAACAAACAAACAAACTCTTCCGCTTTATTATATTAGTATAGATTATACACTTTCACATTTATAGAGAATAGATGGTATTGGTTCAGCCGCTTTAGCGTGAATTTGGTGCATACATACACGTTTTCGCATTTGTACCTTATATTAGTAGGTATTAGCCAAGGCTGTTACAATAATTATTAGTTTATTTATGTAAGCGAACGAAGTACCTAATGACAGTGCACCATATGGCAATGCATGGCAATGTATAATGTGACAGTACTGACAGATATTGTATTGTCCGTGTGGTGACGGATTAAGAATACGGAATGTCACCACCCCATATCATCCCATGGGTGTCGTAAGAGCCGACAGAGGGAGCATATTATGCAAAGAACAACACTGTAAAAGAAGGAAAACTTGATACAAACCATATACCAACCCGTTTGGCCAGCGTGGTATAGTAGGCCAATTCCTCCTTTCAAAGGAGAGGCCTAGTTTAGCAGTGGACTGTTAAAGGCTGATGACAATGATGATGACTGACAGATAGCACATGCGCAGTAGTCAATTGTTACAGCGCATGCGTTCTTACTGTCAAATAGGTAGGACGTTTGTCCCTACAAATTTCGACCCTCTCTAAAATCCCTCCCAGATTATTTTTGAATTTTATTGTATCCTATGTGTTTTTCCTGGTTCTGAGCTACCTACCCACCAATTTTCAGTCAAATCGGTTTAGCCGTTCTTGAGTTATAGTGCAAGATCCCAGAGCCGCCAGACCTACGTCATTTTATCAAAGCTGAAATTTTGAGGATTATTAGTATACAATCTTGTTAAGAGGTATGCCGACCCACTAACTTGAATGCTGGGCCATTTCACAGGTAGCGCGAAGTAAAGGTACCAAAAAAACATACTTACTTACGTTAAAGTATCAAAGCTGGTATTCAAATATGTGTTTAAAAATACTGTCTAAAATTGAAATTCATTATTGCCAGACACTTTCCGTGGGCCATTACTTCTGCCAGACGCCTTGAAAGTTCCTAAAAAATTATGTAAACTACGTCATTTTATCAAAGCTAAATTTGATATATGTTACTTTAGATACTATTTTAAGACCCTTCCTAAGCAGCCAGACCAATCCGAAGGGCCATTCGTCTAGCCAGACACCATGGACCTTTCCCTGTGAGTGCGAGCGTGCGGCCATTATTCATACGCATTCATACGCATGAATGCGTGTGAGTACACTACATTGTCCCAAAAGACTGTAGGAATATTATTTTGGGTATTAATACAAGAATAAAAGTGTAAAATATATTTTTTCACAAAAAATATATTTGTAACGGCTAGCTACATAACACATATGACAGCGCCATCTACCCAATTACGACGGAACTACTAAGACAGACTACTATGCGTATACTATGCGTAGATGGCGCTGTGATATGTGTTATGTAGCTTGCAAACATTAAAATCTAGTGTTCTAGTTTTATTGACACTTAAATAATTAATGAAAATAATTCATTTTAATATACTACTACAATAGAAAAATAAAAATTAATCTTGATAACAAGCTACACAATTTATTTGTAGGCAATCAAGGCAGGCAGGCTTGCACTTGTTGCATAGATATGATGTTCTTTTTTGCGGGACAAATTGAGCAAGTTTCTCGTTTTTTTAAGCTTTGTAGATGTAGACGAAACAGGGCCTGTATCTTCTATTTTCTAAATTCTCTTGATAGAAGCGCGAATGTCTCGAGGAATTTCACTTTCAGAAAGCTCACTTTCGGTGTTGTGAACAGATTACGCACAGTGATTCTAGTCCAACTCACGATCTTCTATGTCACTGACATCACTACTACTTTGTTCTAAAATCTCAGTGACAATGGGTTCGTAATCTTCGTCGTTTGGATTCATTTTTAATTTTTAATGAACTATAAATTACGGACACTATTAGTGATGTGACGTCAAATTGACGTCAGGTATCCTTTATATCTTCACATGTGCGCGTGCGACGACCGACTCCGGCGTAATTGGGTGCCAAACTAAGCGAGAGGCAGCTACTGAGAGACGCGGGGCCGCGGAACAAATCGTTCGAGAGATATTCAGTACTTTTACTTGAAAGGTGTCAAATTGACGGTACATCACCAATTGAAGGATATATATATTTATACACTTAAATATATATTTATGTGTGTGTGTGTGTGTGTGTTGTGTATGTGCCTTGTGAGTCCGTATGCATTTTGGCCTATAGTATACTTAGTTTGATTAAATTTTCTGTATCTTCATATGTTTTGGACAAGAGCCATATGGTAACTTGCTTCTTGCATTGTGAACTAGTTAATGGATAGATGTTACAGTGTTCATTAGCAATATTATATAGTAGCACAAAGAGCTGTCTGACAGTAAGCAGTTTACATTCTTTATATAAATCGGCAGTCGAATATCTATAATGTTTAAATGTCATAACCTTAAGGACTGCTCTTTACGCTCTTTCTAGTGGCAGAAGATACGATTTTACAGCTCCACCCCAGACGGATATACAATATGTGAGAATTGACTGACATAGTGCATAATAAACTAATTTTACAGTATCAAAGTCAGCTGAGTAACGTAGTTTTTTAAAGATGCATATCATCTTACGGACGCGGGCAGTAAGACTAGTCAGTTGGTATTTCCATGAAATAACATTATCAATGAACACTCCCAGATACTTTGTGTGGTCAGATCTCTGTATAGTTGGACAGTCACAGGTGTTAGTGGACGTGTATGTCGAACAATTGTGCGCTCTTATTTGTCCAAAGATGTGATTGGATATTAAAAGAAGAATGTACTAGACTAGAAGTGTGAGATGGACAGAGAAGAAGAAGGTTATTAGTAGATCGCAAGTTCTTGTCATGATTGGAACAGAGATATTGAAAGTAAGGTACCAGATATGACGGACTATTAGGAGAGTGGAGAAAGGAGTATAAAGTCGACAGGGTACGCAAATTTCGTCGCTGCCGAATCGGCAACCATTTCAATTCCTTGCGAAATTTAGA
Organism: Euclidia mi; assembly: GCA_944739405.2. NCBI lineage: Eukaryota > Metazoa > Arthropoda > Insecta > Lepidoptera > Erebidae > Euclidia > Euclidia mi. The sequence goes on from OX123185.2 coordinate 10,871,712, forward strand.
AATATGATCAAACTTGCGCAGATTAAAAACGAACCGAATGCAATAATTGAGAAGTCGGTCAAGTTTGTTGAGTAGATCTGCATTCAGGTCGAGATAACATACGTCACCATAGTCAATTATAGGGAAGATTAAAGTTTGCACAAGCATTGCTTTGGTTTTTGATGGAAGAAAATTCTTGAGTCGATACAGAGAGCGCAGAGTCCCAAATACTTTCTGGCTGACAACTGAAACCTGAGTCCGCCAGTCAAGGATGCTATCTATGTGCAAACCAAGATTTTTAACAGATGTCGAAAATGATATAACGCACCTGTCAAAAATTACAGGCGACAAACTTGTGAAATCAACTCTAGTGATCATACGCGGGCTTCCTCCCACCCTTGCCTGAGCGTAAAGCTGCAAATCGTCAGCATACAGATGATACGCACACTGAAGTTCATGAGTAATGAGATTAATGAATAGTGAGAATAGTAGAGGAAAGAGAATTCCGCCTTGTGGAACCCCAGCGTCCAGATCGCACCAATTTGACGATGTCTCATCAATGCAAACTGATTGCTGGCGACCACGAAGATATGATGAGAACCAATCCCGAGCCTCAGATGAAATATTAAGGTGGGAGAGGATGGCCAAAAGTACGTCGTGGCTGACGGTATTAAAGGCGTTTGAGAAGTCCGCCAAAACTAACACAGTTACTTCGGCTTTCTCCACGCCCGCCCTAATATCGCCAGTCACCTTCAGAAGAGTGGAAACAGTACTGTGACCAGGCCGGAATCCGGATTGGAATGGACTAAGGATATTATTGGATAGGATGAATCTGGATAACTGCTTGTATACTGTTACATCCCTAGATTGTACCCCTTTCTGCCTACTCAGCACCTAACCTGATGATCGTGCATCTCCATCCATTTGCCTCTAGCCATGCATCACTCTCCCAGTCAGTCGCCTCCCAACCTTCTCGTCGCGCACTCCCTCTCTCGTAAATCACTCGCATATTGTAAAACTTAAAGTTAATCTTTCTTAGAAATACATATATTTTACGCGTGTGAATTTTGTTTCTTTTTTTAAAAAGTCTCTCCAAAAGTGAGTTCTAACATTGGTGGCAGCGGTGGGATTGTAAAATCCTTGGTTCCCCGCGAGTGCAGTGTATCGAACAATATAGAGAAGTGCCAAACCGACCTTGAGCCAATAGCGACTCCGAAACGTTCAAGTATACCCAGTCCACTGTGCAGTAAGTGGCAAGGAAAGTACACACAGAGTGTCTCCCAAGGGACTCCAAGCCCAGCACCGACCAGGTCTACGACGATCCAGGCTCCAGACCGCAGCAATCACGACCAGTTCCAGTTGTTCCAGTTCCCTGTACCTAGTGGAAATCATGAAATACATGTGCATCGTGGTTCTGTGAGTCGTTTCAAATATACATAATTCAATCACAGTGTTTCTAAAAATAGTTCCTAACATTCGACGACAACGCCTTATCTCACCTGTGGATGTTTAGGCTAGACGCCCGACGCCCGACGCTTATCTTCAGTTCTGCAAATTGATATACTTACATTGTGTTCACGAACTAGTAGTATTTCCAGGGTCTGCCTGTAACTTTATTTTATTATTTTGTTTTGAATATTTTATTTTACTGTGTTCTACTTTATATTGTAAAATGTCCACAGACTCGAAGAACGTTAAAGAGGAGTCTAAAGAACAAGCTTCTTTAGAAGTGATTCTCAAATTCATTAAACGATTTGACGGAAGTCGTGAAAAATTAAACCCCTTTCTTAACAACTGCGATAATGCAATTTCTTTAGCCTCCTCTCACCAAGAAAATATCGTTTTCAAATATATTTTAAGCCAGTTGGATGCAGCATGCTCTATTAAAGAATTCGATTCTTGGCCATCGCTTCGTGAATTCTTACAGAACCAATTCGGCGAAAGAAAACACTATGCCCACTTACTAACAGATCTTCAAGACTGTAGACAGGGTGCCCAGGAGAATGTAAACCAATTCTCACTTCGAATTGAAACGTGCTTATCAAAGATACTGACAGAAATATCCATAACTAACCACAAGAAAAGCGAACTGTCAGGTAGAGTGGCCGCGATGGAGGATCTCGCCCTCCATACATTCACTATGGGCCTAAATCCTCGTATTTCAAACATCATTAGATGTAGGGATCCGAGAACACTAAACGAGGCCATTAACTACGCAATCTCTGAAGAGAAAATACTACAATACACACTTAAACAAAGCGCGACCCCTAATTCGAAAACACAATTCCGTCGCAATGACTTTAACAAACCAACTTTCAAAACAAGTAACTCAAATAATAATAATTTTCCGAATCAACAAAAACCCTCCTCGTCCTTCTCTGATCTATTCTGCAGATACTGCAAAAAATCTGGTCATTTGTTAGAAAATTGCAAACAACGTGACCATAACAATAAGAGATTCGAAACCGGTAACAGGTTCAACAACTCAAATCCACAACCGAGTACATCCGGTTTCAAACCCAGAACCGAATTCAAACTACAAATTAACTTTGTTACTGAAGAAGAAAGCTATGACACCGTTGATTCCAACGAAAATTTAAACTAAGCAATGTCCCGGCTAGGTGTCGCACGGGACATGTCTTCTCTTCAATAGACGACACCAAGATTCCTATAAAAACCCCTCCTGTAGAGACCCATGGACACGGTAACCAGCCCAAAAATCAGAGTCTCTCAAATAGAGTCAAGCAACCGGGTAACCAGCCCCAAACTGTAGACTCAATTCCAATTCGTAGAGTCAAGCAACGGGTAACCAGCCCCAAACTGTAGACTCAATTCCAATTCGTAGAGTCAAGCAACCGGGTAACCAGCCCCAAACCGTAGACTCGATCACGACGAAATCTGAAAAACCTGTAAAAGAAAATATAATTAGTCATAAAGTATATGAGTTCACATCCAATATATCCCATAAGTACTTACCACATGTAAAAGTTGATTCTCCCGTGTCTCCTAATCATTTATTGTTGCTCGTCGATACTGGCGCAGCTATTAGTATTATAAAAAATCTTCAATCAAAGATATGCCTTGTATTAATACATCAATTAGGTTCAAAATCCAAGGCATAGACTCTCATAGACTCTAAAGATGAATGCCCCACCTTAACCTTAGGTCAAATCCCTATATCAATTATGACACATGATGAATCCCATGACGATTGCAAACATATGACGCATATATTTAATTTAGTTGATAATATTAACTTGCCTTATGATGGAATAATCGGTAACGATCTATTTAACATCATGGATGGTCAAATTAACTACGTGCAAAGTACATTAAACCTAAAAGATATGACACTTAAAATGTTTTTCAATAATCCTACTTACACTATTGCATCACGTAGTGAAGCCATAATAGAGTGCACAGTATCGAATCCCGATATTAAAGAAGGTTTAATAATCGACCAACACTTATCTGAAAATCTATTAGTAGCAAACTGTATTGTCCAGGTAAAAACGAATAACCAAGTAAATATCTCAGTCGTTAATACCTCAGAGAAACCTGTAACTATCGAATCTGACCTTCAATTGAACCTAGAATCTTTCGAAACAAATTCTTCTATTCCAATAGCTAGGGTATCAGAATTAAATGCTCTAGAACGAACTGAAGAAGTTTTGAATCTCCTTCGTGTATCCCACCTTAATTCCGAAGAGGCAGAAGCACTATACTCAGTCTGTTCTCAATTCTCAGATATTTTCCATTTACCTTATGATCAATTAACATCCACTAACGCAATCCAACATGAAATAAAAACCACTTCAGATAACCCTATTAACGTAAAGACATACCGATTCCCGGAATGTCATAAGAAGGAAGTTGAATCCCAAGTAGACAAAATGCTGCAACAAGGCATTATCAAACCTTCTATGTCTCCATGGTCTTCTCCTATCTGGGTTGTACCCAAGAAGCTCGATGCTTCTGGCCAAAGAAAATGGCGAGTAGTAATTGACTACCGCAAACTAAACGACATAACTATCGGAGACTCCTATCCCATTCCTAACATATCTGAGATATTAGACCAACTGGGAAAATGCAAGTATTTCAGTACGTTAGATTTAGCTTCTGGTTTCCACCAAATTAATATGAGCCCAAACGATTCTCCCAAAACTGCGTTTTCAGTCCCTACAGGGCATACGTTAAATTAAGTTCACGAGAATGCCTTTTGGACTTAAAAATGCTCCATCGACATTTCAAAGGTTAATGAACTCGGCACTATCCGGTCTTCAAGGTATACAATGCTTTGTTTATCTTGATGACATAGTTATTTACTCATATGACATCCCATCCCATGTCAACAGCCTGTCCAATGTATTCCATAGATTACGTCAATTCCAATTAAAATTACAACCGGACAAATGCGAATTCTTTCGGAAAGAAGTTTCATACCTCGGACATGTGATCACAAGCAAAGGTGTTAAACCTAACCCCGAAAAATTAAGGGCAGTACACAAATTCCCTATTCCTAAATCCCCCAAAGACGTTAAATCCTTTCTTGGTTTTGTCTCTTATTACAGAAGATTTATACCTGATTTCTCAAACATTGCAAAACCTCTAACTAACCTTCTTAAGAAAGACACTGACTTCATTTAGCTAAATGAGCATCAACTATCGTTTGAAACCTTAAAAAATAAATTAACTTCAGCACCCTTATTAACTTATCCTGATTTTTCCAAACAATTCCTCCTCACCTGTGACGCATCTAACTATGCAATAAGCGCTATTCTGTCCCAAGGAGAAATAGGGAAAGACAAACCAATCTCTTATGCATCCCGTACACTCAATAAAAGTGAGTGCAATTATAGCACTACAGAAAAAGAATTGCTCGCAATTCTCTTTGGTTGTAAAACTTTTCGCCCGTATCTCTACGGTAGAAAATTTACCATAATTACCGATCATCGCCCTCTACGTTGGCTATTCAATCACACTGATCCTAGTAGTAAGCTTCAAAGATGGAGACTAAAACTAGAAGAATACGAATATGATATAATCTACCGTAAAGGAAAACTTAATAACGCCGCAGACGCACTATCTCGATACCCTCCAACAACTCTTATGAATCCTATAGAACCTATACCCGGTCCTTCTAATCGAGACCCATACTCACCTGATGCTAATGAACTATTAAATCCAAATTCTTCTCCAATCATACCTTCGGATGATCTAATCCGCCTCGAAGACCTTATAGATCCTCTTTCTCCACCTGAAAATTTACCAGAATTAGGTAACCTTGACGATATAGATAATATAATAAATCAAAATGAAAACTTACCTCCACCCGTAGTTGACTCTCCAAATCCAACAAGTCCTGCAAATATTCCAAGTCCTGCTAGTCCCAATACGCAAAACGGTAACTATTCAGAATTCCTAAAAATTACTTCTAGAAATTTTAATTCTAATGCAACTATTATAGAACATCATGAAAGTTTGTGCAAAACTAATAAAAAACACATCATCATTCCAACGTCTATAGATATGGATGAATCCAATCCATACATTTATGAAATTACATCTAACTTCCCTAATCAAAATGAATTTACCCTATTAGAGAGAACATTGCATTCATTCCTCAAATACGAAGCAGACAACAAAACCTACTATTTTATCTTTACCAAAGTAAATCATTTTGATACTTGTTCATATGAAGACATCTATAAATGCCTAAAATCTCTTAGAAACGAACTATTAATTACGCTATCAGGACAGGACAACGCTGAAGTAGCCATATCCGACTTCAATAATCCTTTTGATACTCACCAATATATTAAACTGTATAACATAATACTATATTTATTCCATAACTCTGAAATAACCGTACATGTCTATAAAAACCTTATTATTTACCCGTCTCTAAGCGAAATACAGAAAATCTTAAAAGAAAATCACGACATTCCAATAGCCGGTCACCTAGGCTCTTCTAGAATGCTTAAACGCATTCAAGAGAAGTACTACTGGAGAAATATGCGTTCAGACGTAGAAAACTACGTTAAGAAATGTCCACAATGCCAGACTAACAAAGCGCTTAGACAAACCAATCGCGCTCCTATGCAGCACATCTCTTTCCACTCGACCTTTTGAACGCGTAGCCCTTGACATAGTAGGTCCATTGCCCGAAGCCGGTAACGATAAATATAAATACATCCTCACGCTTCAAGATGACCTAACTAAATTCTCAGCAGCCTATCCTATTTGCAATACCACGGCTGAGGAAACCTCCGAATGTCTAGTCCATTTCATCACACTATTTGGTATCCCCAAAACTATTTTAACCGACCAAGGCACAAATTTTACCGCCAAACTCTTCAAACAGACCTGTAACCTTCTTAAAATCAAACAATTATGGTCCACCCCATATCACCCTCAGACTCAAGGCGCCCTTGAGAGGAGCCATTCCACTCTGAAGGAATACCTTAAGTCGTATGTAAACGAGCAACAGAATAACTGGCATCGCTTCGTGTATACAGCCATGCTCGCATACAATTCAGCCATCCACTCCACCACTCACTACTCTCCCTACGAACTCCTATTCGGACATAAACCATTTATACCCGATTCCATCTATGACGAAGTCCCAGGAGCTACCTATCCTGAATATGTCCGACTCCTTCAAAATAGGCTTAAATTCTCTAGAAGAAAAGCAATGGAACACATTCAGAAATCAAAAGAGACACACACTCTCGACCAGTGAAATACAAAGTAGGAGACCTAGTATACCTAAAAAACCATTTACGCCTGAGAAAAGCTCTCTCACCCATATGGAAAGGCCCTTACAAAATAGTTAAAATCCATGGAAATAATACAGCGTCTATCTTAATAAACAGACGTCACGTTAAACACCATTTCGACGAATTCAAACTAGCCACTACTACGACAACTGGATAATATTATAGATAATAATTTGCACTTACTTCCATTCCAGACTTGGATTCATATATTCTACCACGGCATCCAATAATCCAGAATATATCCAGCCAGCATCAAACAACGCCGGTATATATTTTGATCCCATTGGTTCTGTAAAAATCACTGATGACACACTTGATGTAATCATCCCAATAGACATTTCATTTGTTCAACCACATTTAGAAAATATTAATAATATATTAGAAACTTCCAAATTCCTATGTAAACAGAGTAATGCTTTTTACGAAAGTGAATGTCATCATATATTCCAAACACTATCGTCTCGTTACTCTGATATTGTCAGAGATTTTGATTCAATTTCCTATCTTATATCTAAAAACGTTAAAAGAGCAGCTTGGTTTGGTGGTATCGGCACCATAATCAAACAACTATTTGGTAACATGGATGAAAATGACGCTGTAAAGTTCAGCGACGCACTTCAAATAATAGAAAAAGATCAAACTAAACTAGCAACTTTAATGAAAGACAACATGATGGTCACGATGTCAAGATTATCATCTTTCAAAGACACAATTGATAAAATCAATGCAAATGAACAAAAGCTCAATTTTGCCATCGAAACCTTAAATGAGAATGTCGCTAACTTAACAATAGTCTCTGATAAATTATATATAAAATCTAAGATATCGGAATTGTCAAATATCTTAGAAAGCAATCTATTAATATTATCTTTTAAATTAGAAGATATTGTAAATGCTATCATGTTCAGCAAATCGAATATTTTGTACCCCTCTATTATTACTCCTAAACAACTATTTTCTGACCTTGTAAATAATTATAGATTTCTTCCTAGCTCTAAGCAACTACCCATCCCGTTAGTCCTAGACAACATGCATGTTTTAGAAAAAGTGTCCGATGTTTCATGCTATTACACGAATAACAAAATCATATTTGTTCTACAAATACCATTAGTAAATACTAAAGAAGATCAAATCTGTATTATATCTTACCCTATCCTGTGAATCTTAAAACTGTAAACCATACATTGTATTCTAGTATTATACCCTCTACTAAATATTTAGGCATAACCAAAGACAAGTCATCCTATTTTAAATTAGAAACACTATCAAATTGTAAAGTTATGAATACACAACACTATGTTTGTGAAATACCTAATGTCTATACTACATCAGCAATACCTATATGTGAAACTGAAATAATCTCAAAAGCTTTAACTTCTGTTCCACCAACCTGTAAAACAGAATTCATTAATGGTAACTTTGAAACTTTCCATAAATTGCACAATAATCAATGGATTTATGTTATTAGCCAAGAATCCAAAATAATTATAGAATGTCCAAATAATGACTTAACAGAATCGTTTATATCCGGTACTGGTATACTGACATTACCCGATCAATGTATAACATATTGTAAAGATAATAAACTAATACCTAGACGCCATATCGAAATTAATGCAAAACCAGTAGTATTGCACTTCGAATTAATTAACGATACTTGTTGTAGTCCAGTAACATATTTAAAAGACAGCATTAAAGCTCCTTTTGTAGATTTAAAGAACATAGATAACCTGGATTCTCTCCTTACCAATTATGATAAAACAACTGAACAAATTAAAATTAATCTTGATAAGATAATTGAAAAACCTCACATAGTTCTGTATGGTAATTTATATTCTTATACCACCATTGTATTAGTTTTAATTATAGTATTAACCATATTACATAAGCTGTTTAAATATTATAAGTTAGTTAAGACACAGAAATGTAATCCCGATCCAGAAGAACCTATAGAAATGTCATCCTCAGATTCCGACGATGATGTTCCAGCTCCTAAACTCCGCAGAACCTAACCTGACTAACTCCTATTTTTCATCGTCAACTTACCTTTCACCCGTAAGTTTCCTCTTATCCGGGGGGCTGTTACATCCCTAGATTGTACCCCTTTCTGCCTACTCAGCACCTAACCTGATGATCGTGCATCTCCATCCATTTGCCTCTAGCCATGCATCACTCTCCCAGTCAGTCGCCTCCCAACCTTCTCGTCGCGCACTCCCTCTCTCGTAAATCACTCGCATATTGTAAAACTTAAAGTTAATCTTTCTTAGAAATACATATATTTTACGCGTGTGAATTTTGTTTCTTTTTTTAAAAAGTCTCTCCAAAAGTGAGTTCTAACAGTACGCAAGCCTCTAGGATTTTGGATAGGAATGGGAGAATGGAAATGGGCCGATAATGATTAGGCATGGTGGGATTGGAGATTTTAGGAAGAGGCCGAACGTAGGCTTTTCGCCAGACGGCAGGATATTGACCAGAGGAGAGGGAAAAGTTAATTATATGAGAGATAGCAGGAAGGAGTTGGTCAAGAACAGAGGTGATCATGCAACGACTGATATTATCGTAGCCCACTGCCCTTGACTTGATGGAAAGGATCGACTTTTTAATTTCATCTGAGGTGACAGGAGAAAAATTAAAAAGATCTATATTAGGTGGTGGCAGCCCCGCAATTAAGTCAATCGTTTGACGCATGGTTAGCCGATCCAAAGTATTCGAGGTAATGAAATGGGTGTTGATATCGTCTAATCCAATGGTCCCCGGTAGACTGCATTGCCTCGATCTGCCAATGCCCAAAGTCCCTAGAAATCGCCAGATATCACCTGGAGATCCACAGTCAATGTTGCTTATGATGTGTCGGCGTTTGGCATTGCGTATCATCTGGTTGCAGCGATTTCTTGCAGCCTTATAATGGGCCCAGCTATCATCGGAACGGTTCCTTTTGTATGCTCTGAATGCACGATCACGTCTCCTCATCGCAATTAGAACCAACCTAGTCATCCATGGCGCTGGTGAACGTTTTAACCTAACCTTCCTAATAGGGGCATGATCGTCGTAAAAAAGTCAAGCTTCTGATCTATAGTGACTGCCGCCATCATAGGATCCCAGTCAATCGAGGAGGTATCCGAGGAGAGCATCTCCACATTCATCCTAGCAAAGCAACGCTTGTGCAATACTTTAGGTTGAGGTTTGGGGGGGTTGAGGGCGTATACAAGAAAAAACCGGGAGCAGGATACTGACCATGGAAAGACACTAAGGACGGACTAGAGGTTAACATCAAGTCAAGCCAGGTGTCATCGCCATTATTGTTGTGATGAGTGGCTTGCAGTGGTAACACACTAAGATTGGCTGACTTGAGTATATGAAGGAGTTTTTGGGCTCGAGAAGACTGGATAGAAAGGAGGTTGGTATTGAAATCTCCCATGATGACGTGATGTTCGTACTCAGACCCTAAAGATTCTAATACCAGTTCTAAGTTGGTGAAATAATCAACTGCAGGGGGAAAATATACTACTCCAAAGACTATTTTAGTCCTCCTGACACAAACCTCAAGAAAAATAAATTCAGCAGACGTACTACAAGGGGAAGAGGCAAGAATATTATAAAAGAAATCACTTCGCAAGTAAATTGCGACGCCACCGCCTCTTTTCTCTAAACGGTCGTTGCGAATGAGAACGTATTCCGGTAGAGGATAAGTAGTTGAGAGAAGTTGAGGTTTGAGCCAGCTCTCCGAAATTAGGATGGCATGAACATTTGCATCAGCAAACGCTTGAAAGAGATCACTGTAGTGACTTGCCACACTTTGTGCATTTATGTGACACACATTCAATAATCGACTTGATCTGCTGTTGAATGTATCACGAACAAAATCACCAAGTGATACGTCAGGAATCGAAGAAAAACTATCATCAGCAGACGAAACCAAAGAATTGTTGGCAGAAAGAAATAAATCATCATTAGTAATCATAATATAGGTAGATAAATATATATATATATAACAATATTACATAAAAATAAAAATATCAATAAATTAAAATATATGAAGTTTATAATTTACCAGATAAAATTCTCATCACTGCACCACCCGCCAGCTAAAATCACACATAAATGCTAAATATAAAAAGAAAATAAAACAGAAACGAAACATACACACGATAGTAGTAACCAAACAATTATAACACATTTGAAATGAGTTAAAACTAAACGCATCCAAAACTTAAAGACTGACATTATTGACATATGTCAACTGTCAATGTAATAAAAATTAACTAGATTTGTTTGTAATACAATAATGTACATATTTGAGAAGAAATAAGTGGGTAAATAGAACTTAAAAGCAAAAAGTAAACAAACAGGTTAAGCCTTACAGAACTAGTGAATCTAAATTATGAAGTAATAAAACAAACAAGAAAGAAGTTAAAAGTGAACAAGAAAAACAACGCTGGTGTAACATTAGTTCTTACGCGAGGTGTTCTTACTAGTTACACCTGACGAACCTCCACTCCCAGCACCGCCAGTAGGTCCAACAGCAGACGAGGAGCCATCCAACCGTCCTGGGTGCTTGGCCATCAGCGAATTCAAGCCATCCATGCACGTTTCCTGAATGTTTCAGTGAGGCAAATGATATCTACGTTACAATCAAGTTGCTCTTGAGTAATTTCAAATAAATCTTTTTTGCTAAGAATACCTGCAATATTTTGGTGTAAAAGAGTGAATGTCTTTTTATTAGCAACGACAAAGATTTAGAGAGTCCACTGAATTATATTCGGTTTGGCCCGCATCAGTCATGCTGTTATCATTATAATTTGGCGTGTGTGATATTTGTGATTATAAGTAGGTACATAGTACATTAGATCTCTGAATATGATAGTCATGCCATTGTTATTAATGCGGCCATTAAATTTTGAAAATGCACTATAATCATTCGGTAAATTTAAGTTTGAGTCAATTAATATTGCATAATTATATATTTGAATGTCATGATATAGCAAATGATTAAACATTTCCACACGCCAGTTATACATTGCACAAAAGTCAGTACATTTATACGTTGGTAGACAAAGGATTATATTTGTATGGTTTAACGTCATTAAGGTTTCCCGGATGCAAACAATTAGCTCCGAGTAATTTTGAGTCGTATTGAAGTCTCTTTCACCAATAAAAATTACACAGTAGTCATCCATTGTATATTTAGACAATTTTTCATTAATATTAAATAATAGTTGATTTATACCACAATTTGTATACAGACAATGACATACATTTTATAGTTGGGAAATGTATTCTCTGCAATAGATAACGTTCTATTAAATGTGTTACTGCTAATGAAACATAAATTATTTTTCTTTGCGCATGTTTTTCTTTGTTTATCTACGTGTCTAGTATTAGTAACAGTTGGTGCTTTTTGTATTTCGGATCTTTTTGATTTTCGGATCATTTTGAGAAAAAAGAGACTTTGCTAAAACTAACATCAAAAAATTTATATCGTGACTATCTGCTCTCTCGTTTAATGATGTATTTGAATGTGCAGACACCGAGACGGCTTTTAATATATTTCATGATATTGTTACCTTATTTTATGGCTTATGTTTTCCAATAATAACCGTTAAAGTAATAAAAAAACCGACAAAATGCAAGTGGATTTCTAAAGGCTTAATTAAATCAAGCAAGCATAAACGTTTGTTATATCTGCGGTATAAAGTTTCTCGTACAAACAAAACTAAACAGACATATGTTGATTATAACAAGATCTTCAAAAAATGTATGAACCAAGCTCAAGAAATCAATAGCTCTAAATATATCAGCAAAGTTTGGAACGTTATAAAAAATTATATATCAAAAAAACGAAACACTAATTATATTGAAATTATAAAAGTGCATGACACTGAATACACAAATCCAAAAGAAATCACTGAGCATTTCAACAATTTTTTATAAACTTGGCATCCTCTATTAGCAATGACAATTTTAATCTAAACATGACTAGCCCGTTTATAATCCCTAATAATTCTGACTCAATATTTTTGACGCCTGTAAGTAATTATGACATTTTGACAATTATTAAAACATTAAATAACACCAATTCTACGGGATATTACCATATTAGAACTGACATCTTAAAATTATGTGTTAAAATATTATCTCCTCCATTGTGTCACATTATTAATCTGTCACTTTTGCAAGGACACTTTCCGGCAAGATTGAAACTATCTGTCGGAAAACCGCTGCACAAAAAGGGCGATGGCAAAAATATGAATAATTATAGACCCATTACGCTAATTCCGATACTGTCAAAAATCATTGAAAAAGTAATGTATGGCAAATTATATGGCTTTTTAGAAAAACATAGTATTCTTAAACCCGAACAAAATGGTTTTAGGAAGAACTACTCCACTACACTGGCATGTTTTACGCTAACTAAAATGATAACTGAGAGTCTCAACAACAAAGATTAGATAGTCTCAATATTTCTAGACATGTCCAAGGCTTTCGATTTTGTGAACCATAAATTATTGCTGAAGAAGCTTGAAAAATATGGAATTAGAGGAATAGCCCAAGATTGGCTTAAGAGTTATTTAGAAAATCGTTACCAATGCGTGGAAATACAATGCTCGTCTGGCAAATATAATGCAATTATGAGATCAAAATTTAAGCTACGATATACATCTGGAGTTCCGCAAGGAAGCATCCTTGGGCCACTGATGTTTATATTATATATAAATGACTTGCCCAACATAACTAACCATAAATGTGTACTTTACGCTGACGACACAACTTTAATTATAAATGACAAGAATAATGATAATTCAGAAAAAGAGACAAATATGACATTAGATAGAGTAATAAATTGGTTAGAAAGCAATTATTTACAAATAAATATTAATAAAACTAAAATGATTCAATTTCAAACTAACAACAGCAAACCTATAAAGCTTGACATAAAATATAATAATAACGTAGTTGAAGAAGATAAATCCACATCCTTTCTGGGCTTTAACCATTGACAAATACTGTAATTGGAAAAAACATATCGAAAACCTTTGTTTGAGTCTAGACAAATTTGTTTACGCTTTGTATCGCTTAAGGCAAGTATCAACTTTAGAAACGGCACTTAGTGCATATCACGGATATGTCTCGTCAAAATTAAGATATGCTCTTATAATAAGGGGAAACTCGGTAGACGCAAATAGAGCATTTCTTGTGCAAAAAAATGTATCCGAGCAATCTTTTGCATACATCAAACAGAGGGTTGTGCCACCTATTTTAAAAGGCATAATATATTACCACTACCTAGCCTGTATATTTTTGAAATTTGTGTTTTTGTGCGTAGTCATCCATATTTATTCCCTAAGCACAATAATGCCGTAAAAAGACCTGGTAGACATGTTTACAAATTGTTTATACCAAAACAAAGGGTAAATGTATTAAGTAAGAATGTATACTGCATGTCAATACACATTTATAATAAATTACCTAATAGTTTTAAGGAGATTAATACTTTGAATGTTTTTAAATCTAATTTATATACATTACTTATTGACAAATGTTATTATAGCATAAAGGACTTTTTAGATGTCAAAACATTGTGACATATTAAGTATTATTGACATAAAAGCATGCAAACATAATATTGTGAATTAAACAAGTTGAATTTGAATTATAATAATTAATGTGATATGACTTTTTTTAAAAGACCGATATCTCACTACAATTAACATTTTTACGCCATATTATGGTAGAATATGGCTAGCACTATAATATGTACACCCAGATCTTTTGTAATAACCATATTCTGAAAAATAAATGTTTTATTATTATTATTATGTTTTTCTTTACACGGTTATTCATCTAACATTTGGTATTAAAAGAATAACCGGAACTTTGGTAGGCTTACACGGGGATATGGATCCAACGTGCAGAGGCCCGTAGAGAGTTTTAATCTAAAATGTGATGGGACACGTGCAGCGGAGCCTCCACAACTGCACTATTAAGTACAGCTATGGACTAGCTGCAGCACGTGCAGGACTATTGCTTGAATGTGGAATATACTAGAATACGGTTATGAGGATGGGTGATTAATGGACCGGTATGATAAAAACTATGGATTACAGACGGCACCTGCCTGATACTCTTATAGCATCCATCCGCGAGGCAGGTGGTGACTCGCCAACTCACTGGATGGGCCCTCTCTTATTAGCCGCCAAGGCTAGCAAAGTCTGCCATAAAGGCAGCCAGAGGGCAACACCAGTGCGAGTGGCTAGGGGTGTCAAGCGGTGCGGCACCGGTTTCGCCATCACGGGTCTCGTGACAACGGAGACCCGGAGCGGGTTTCCCCGTAGTTACACCCTTGAAAATGACACTTCCACCCCCGAGCTAATAGCTCTTGCGGCTTCCCTCTGACCGGCCGACCAAGGCAAGTCAAAGTTGAGAGTCCTGCGGGCGCTCTTGGGCATCCACTCCAACCAGCCAGTAAAGGCAAGCCGGAGACGAGGCCCTGACCGACTCTCCGAAGCATTCGGGACCGCAGTGTCGCCACACACATTCAGCGCGCCACAAAGCTGCCCTGCGGTTTGTAAGCTTTCTTTTCATCTTGATATACATTTTTTGTTTATATCACAAGATGAGGTGATGTTTGAAAGCTGTTATTATTATTATTATTATTATTATTTGTAACAATGTCAATCGCATTGGGTGTAACCTGTTATGATTATGTTGTATTCTTAATCAGTCACCACACGGTAGAGTGACATTATAATAAATAAATTTCTCAAGTCACCCAATTAATCTATTGTAGCACTCGTAGCGAGACTTGGCTTGCCGTTCATAGTAGATCGGCAAAGTTAAGCAACGCGTGTGCAGGTCGCCATTTGGATGGGTGAGTGCGTGTGGCATTTACATCAGAGCGCTACCGTGCTTCGGAGGGCACGTAAAGCTGTCGGCCCTGGTACTTGTCTCAGGACATAGATTATTAGGCCATGTCGAAGGCCTTAAGGCGATTTGAAATATCCGACACCAGAGTTGGCTACCCACTCACACGAAAAGAAGATTAATCTATTAGAAGACTTCCTCCCATGAATTTTACTTAATAAAGACTTTAACGGGTCCAACTATCTTTTTCATCTATTATTATTAAGGGTCAGCAACTCAGCCTAAAACCATATAAGCTGTATTTATTGACCCATGAATATAACAAAAAGGTAAAAGGTAGGTACCTTTTTCACGAAAACGGTTTAATTTTGCATCGAATATATTATTATTTTGGCTTACCTTAAGATGTTCGTCCAATTTCTTTAAAGTGTTCGAGTTTGTTCGTGTTGAATAGATTCTTATATAACATTATACAGGCTATGTACCCATGAGCCGGTAAGGCAATTCTGCGGCAGTACAAAGGGAGGCATGGATGGAATTTAGATTAAAAATGATCCTAACACAAGTGTAATGGTTCGTGAAATGTTAGCTGGATCAATTTAATTTATGCGTCCCTACTGATTGAGTATAGAGACGGCGATCGCTCGACTGGGTTCTTACCGTAGTTGTCTTTATGGAAATTCGGATCATGTTTTATTTTTATTTTTTATTATCTTTGATCGTATTTGAGGCTGCGATAGCCTAATGGAGTGACTAACAGTCTGCTATGCAAGGAGTTTTGAGTACAAATCCGCGGCGCGCACCACTGACTTTTTGATGTTAAATTCATATTAAATTGTCAATGATCGTTTGCTAAACAGTGAAAGAAAATATCTTGAAGAAACGTGCATGTTTGAGAGTTCTCTATAGTGTTTTCGGAAGCCTGTGAAATTTGCCAACCAGTACTTGGTGTGGTAGTGCCAAACCATTCTCATAAAGAGAAGAGGCGCGGGCCTCGCAGAGGGACTGATACATAAGGCTGATGTTAATGATGGATATTTTTTTTTAAATTCATTTCTGCTGTTTTGAAGTGAAAATGAAATAAATGTATATACTTTTGCATTTGTAATATTAATAGTAGGTTTGTCTGTATTCTGTAAAAGCACACTTATAAACGTTATTCAGGCCAAGGCTGCCATACAATCACTCCGTCAAGTTCAAGAGCTAACTAAGTCAAATTAGTAGTTCATCCAATCACAATAACTTTAAAACAAAGCAAACACGGTGCACCTTCATTCGCAGACGTATCAGCTTATGTTGGCACCTGCGCGATTGTTGAATAAGCTTTCTCAAACTCTGAAGCTGTTGTGCCATCCACGAATTGTGTAGACAGACAGGCTATATAACCATACGACGCTCTTTGGTATAATCGAGACAGAAGTTTGCATTTAACGACTTGCACTTTGTTAAGAACTGATTTAGTCACATATGGAGAATACAGGAAGAGAGAAAGAATTCATTATTCGTACACAATAAATAAAAAAAGAAAAAGGGTGTGGGATCTAATGACGGGCGACAGAGAAGTGTGGTAGCGAGGGACATACTGCACCGATCCCAAACAACTTGGGAACAGAGCAAGAGAATGATAGTCATCATCATCATCTTAGCGTTGTTCCGGTTGCGAACCAAATTCCTGGTCTTGGAGTTCGGCGTCCACTTTCCAAATGCAAGATCTCCACTTTGCATGGTCTTCGGCATCCTTAGTCGTAAGTCGATTGGCACGCATATAATCTTTTACGTTGTCAACTTACCATTTCTTGTTCGTGTCTGAGTTTGTATTGTATTATACTATAAAAAAATACATTATATCTAAGTTTGTATGAAAGTTAATCCAGCCCTTTCTAAAAATCCGTTCTTATCGGACACCTACTATGCATAAACTCCTTATGTGGCAACATTTTTGCAGGTCCAGCGGTTTTCGAGATTACGTGATGAGTACCTTTCGCATGTATTGAATTATTTAGATTTAATACATATAATGCGCAGCTATGATACCGACATTAACATGATACGACATGTGTATTTCAATATCGGTAATACCGAATACGATAAGTAATATACTGAAATATGTACGGAAGCCATTCAACAGAGTTCCAATAACCGATATTTCTAGTATTAGCTGGATTTATTGTCCGTTGAAATAATTCAACGCAGCGATTTTATATTCGGTACGGAATAGCTTAAAACGGTAATAACTGATGCGAATTTGTCATTAATTGGCACTCGCCTATTGTTCTCAGAAATCATTTGATACTGGCGACCCGTATATAAGTGTAGTCACTATAGAATGTCATTTACACAATAACTCTACGAATTCTTTCTCATGAAACATTCTGTCATTTGATCGAAGAAGAAGAGAAGCTTTTGCCAATGTATACATCTATGCTCTATGTTTTTGCGTTTATGAGGAATTTGTCGATTAAGCCACTGACCTATCGGCCGTTGTATTTGGTTGCCATGAAACATAAAACGCGCCAAACTGTCAGCATTATGTGACGGCAACGCCTAATATTTGGTGTGACGCTCGACGGAAAGTTCGGTGCTGTGACGGACGCGATGTAATTTCCGCTGATGTGTCATAGGAGATTTGAAAAACGCTACGAGCGTATTCAAGCGAACGTTCCGCGCGGTTGGTGACGTAGGTGTGTCGTGATACTTAGAAGTTTTTCTTATATCGTCACGCCTGTATCCCACAAGGGGACGGCAGAGGTGCAATATTACACCCACATGTCCCTTATGAATATTTGGTCCCACGATATAGGGGTCTCCCCCTATTACGGGGCCTACTGCTGTTACCGGGCACATTGTCAGACTCCGTGCGAGTTTATAAAACATGTTTTAAACTAAAATCTGTAAATATTCTCTATAAAAAATATTAAAATCAATTTGAAAAAGCTTTAATATACCCAATTGGTTATTTACCCTTAACCGGGAAAACGAAACATATCATGACTACGTTAATATTTGTAATATTAACATAGTCATATGTTTCGTTTTGGAGCGATATGAGATCATGATCTCTAATCGCTCAAAGCTAATCTCGGCACATTAATATTAGGCGGAATTAATTGTATATTATCAAATACTAATGACCGAGGCGGCGCTGAGACAAATGAGTAACAGATACATCATTACTTAAGTGATACGCCTAGTAACAATGCCTAGTAACCTACATTCATCTGAAATATGTAGCTCTTACCAGTCTTACCGCTAAGTTCAATACCATTTTCTTTCGTTCAATTCCATACAAAATATGTCAAATATGTATCTCTAATCTCCATATCCATGTTGTTTGAAATATAAATAGTTTTTATGATAAGTCAAGTCGATTATATCGATTTAGTAACGTTTAGTTTAGTCTATTGTGAATTTTGACTATGGTCACACTGAACTGTCAACTTCCGTTTGCCTTGAAAAATTAACACGCCGTTTTGGTCTCTCTCGCGTGGAATATTGTAATAAAATTGGAATCCGATTGAGTGCCGCTTCTTTAATCAGCTGGCATCGGTTTATTTGTGATAAAAGATAAGTTGTATCTTAATGAACATTTGTGAAATATTGAACTTTGTAAAACACGTGCGTGAATTCCTGTTTGGTGCCCGTTGAATAGGACTTCGCCGAATTGGATTCTGTGGTATTTATTCGATTCTCTTGTTATTTTGGCCAAAATTATGAGTTAATCTTATAGGTCCACTCAATAACATCATCAGGAGCATCAGTAAGAGTTGGTAAAACATTTTTTTAATATTAGAATTTATATTCATTCACTGTGCCACGCAGTGCTTTGTGTTTAAGTCCTTACCTTACCGTGGTCAGGTGGATGCATTACAGACTTCCACTGCGCACCTCTGAAAAATTTCCTACCTGCCTACGGTAACTCTAGACATAATTATTGGTTGCAGAGCTGTAGTTGAAACTTAGCCGTTGATTGTATCTGAACTCAGATTGGTGTTGTATGAGCTATATATCTCATTTGTAATCAGTGTTATAGTGTTCTCAGGTCAGTATTGTCTAAAATACATAATATTTAATTGTATAAGTAGTATAAGTATAAGTTGACCTAGATAATTTGAAACACATTGTCATACATAACCTCAATCAGTAATTGTTTGTCTTGTATTGTTGAAATCTAGCAATAACCTGTTGTTGTTAGCATTAATAAGTCAGTTTGTTTGGATACATATCAATAAATTTAGTAAATTTAGTTAATTGCATAATTATATTAAGTTGAAACATTATAACAACCAAACTTTGATAAACCTTTGTTTTGTTATAATATATAGATGATATTGTTAGGTAACACATATTCTGTGCTTACTTACTATTGTATATCTCAAATAACACAGCCAGTCTGTCTGTTGCAAGTAATTAATTAACTTATTTGAAGTTTCAACTTTTGTTAACTTTGACTTTGTTTTGTGTCAATATATATTGAAACTATTAATTTTGTTGGGCAGTAAATACCTGCCACTTGCTTGTACCAGCAGGAAACAGGCTAATACTTTGTTGGTTTCAAAGAATTAAGAAAAATTAAGTTTTGATTGTTAATATTAATTAACGCTTGTCCGGGCTCTTTTGAAATTTGATTATGTCAGCTATCAAGGACTTGCGTGCGGCTGCTGGTGCTATTGCATCAGATTTGCGCAGGTTTGCCTCGGCCAGTGCCTTAGTGAACCGGCCTGATCGCCAGCAGGCCTTACTACAAAGGTACGAGCGGATTGATGATCGCCTGGCAAGTGTGGAACAGCAATTCCGCACTTTCTGCACTTGCTGTCTCGAAGTGTCAGTTAATGACTTCACCGCTGACCAGCGAAATAAGGTCAGCGAAGACTATGCCCAGGTCTTAGACCTGTATGATGCTGTCTCCAATAGTGCGAGACAACTAGTTGCCGATAGGGAAGGGCAACCCGGCTTGAAGCAGGAGCTTCCTAGGTCAGCACCGGGGCTGGTGAGTAGGCTGCCTACCTTAGACCTCCCCCATTTTGATGGCTGCCTAGGAAGCTACCCGTTAATTTGTTTGACAGCCTGGTCAATGATAGGGCTGACCTTCGGCCGGCACAAAAATTGGCCTACTTGATGTCGGTTCTGGATGGGGAGGCCAAGGGCCTCATCCAGCATCTGCCCGTGTCTGACGAGGCGTACCAGACGGCTCGAGACCTAATTACCCGTAAGTAGCATAATAAGCGTGGCCTCGCCGACACGCACATCGAGCAGATTTTGGGTTTGCCGACGCTCACCCGGGTCTCTGGGTTGCGCACCCAACTTTTGAACCCGCTTTTGGTGGCCATTAACGCACTTAAGTGCCTTGACCTGCCCGTGGACCAATGGTCCTATCTATTGGTGCACATTGTACTTAAAAAGCTGCCTGCCGACCTGAGGTCGCGTTTTGAGCAGCGCTTTGGTGGGGATAGCGCGACCCATCTGTCCCCCTTTGCTGACCTGGAGAGGTTCCTGGAGGATGAGTGCCGGGTCTCGGACAACTCCGGTGGTGACACGCCGGCTAAGACGCAGCCGCCCAAGGTCAAGGAGCAGGCTCGCGTTCACACCCGAGCCAATGTTGACCGGCGCCCTCCTCGCTTTGCAGTCACGCAGAGCCCAGCGGAGTGCTCTTACTGCAAGGTCACGGGGCACAGAACGGCCAGTTGCAGGGCATTTTTGGACCTGCACGTCGCCTCTCGTAGGCGCATCGCGAATGGCCGCTGCCTTTGCTTCTCTTGTTTGGGGTCCCACTACCAGCGAGACTGCCCAAACTCTCGCCCCTGTCCTCACTGTGGAGGACAACATTTGGACATTCTCTGCATGAATGCCAGAAAGGTAGGCCGCTTGTCCAACCAGCCGACGCCGCGCACGGGCGGGTGTTTTGAAGGTGGCAGCCGAGGCTCACCGGCACGCAGCCGAGAGTCGCCTCGCTTAATTGATCGCCGCTCACCCCGCTTGGAGAACCGTAGCGTGCGCACGCCTCCTCTCTCTCGCGCACCTGAATGTGCTGTTCAGCGTCACCAGCACCATGACTGCTGCCCCAGGTATTCCCCTCCTTTGGCGGAGCGTCCCCGCCTTGACTCGCGCCCACCTCGTTTTGGGCGGGTGCGTCATTATGACCCCCCACAGATGGCGCGCGGATCGAGTCATCGCGCCTTCTGTGAGGACTTCAAGCCGCACCCTCACTTTGACTTGCCTGGTCCTGGCCAACGGTCGCCGCCCAGGCAACAATAGGTAATTAACTCCTACCCTATAACGTCAACCTTGATTGATTGAGACCGTTATCCTACCAACGGTTGCTGTGAGGGTCTGGGGACCCACGGGGACCTCTGTTGTTGTCCGTGCTATATTGGACACAGGTTCACAAGGTTGCATTGTTTCCACTTATTTGGTAGGGCAGGTTAAATTAAATATGGGCTCCTTTCCGAATTGTATACGGGGAATAGGTGATGTAGCCTCTAATGTTGAAGGGCAAGTTAAAGTTTTGTTTGCCCCTGTTGAATCTTCACACCCGAGGATTATAACCTCGGCTTGTGCTGAAGAATATTTTCGGTATGCATCCACAGAAGCAGCTACCTGCTGCTGTGGTGAATTCGACATCGGGATTGGAACTGGCAGACCCCAAATTAGACACACCGGGACAAATCGACTTGTTGATTGGCTCTGATGTCCTTGGTGGAATTTTAATTGGTGGGAAACGGGTCTTGGTGCCAAATGGTTTGACTGCCATCCCGACCATATTTGGATTTGCTTTGATGGGACCTGTACCTAGGGACCCCCCTCCACCCGAACTTGATAATTTGTTGGCTGTAGGCTCTGCTCTCTCTGATGCAGTTCAGAGGTTTTGGGAGGTAGAGGAGCCTCCTCAAGCTGCTCGTTTGAATCCAGAACATGAGGAGTGCGAGCTGTTCTTCCAGAACAACACTGGTCGACTCCGTTCTGGTCGGCTTATTACGAAGCTACCTTTTCTGTCTGTTCGGCCTCCGCTTGGTGAGTCACGACCTTTAGCCGAAAAGAGATTGTTGGCTATGGAGCGTCGCATGGGTCGTGATCCGGAGCTCAGACAGAAGTACATTGAGTTCATGAGAGAATATGAACAGTTGGGACACATGTCTGTGTCAAATGTGGATTGGCGTTCGGTGGAGCACTACTTTCTCCCGCATCATGCGGTATTGAAGCCATCGACTGGCAAGCTGCGCACAGTGTTTGATGGTTTTGAAAAAAAAAAGGCCTTGAAGGCCTCCTATGGGCCTTTCGTCTGCCTATGAACGCCGACACCGTAGTAGGGCACACACTCATTCAAAAAAGAAAAAAGATACATTATCTAATATTTGTAAAATACTCCTAACATTTAAAACTGAAATACTTATTAACTATATCACTATACTTGCCAGGCATCTACATTAGCACAAAGGAGCAAAGTAACTGACACTAGTATTGAAAGAGGAACTACAAACAAAAGTGTTATGTGTGTCAGAAACAGCCAACGTGTAGAGAAGCTCTTGTATGGGCAAACTGGTGCTCGGTGAATGCCATCTTGAGTTCGCAAAAGGAGGAAGGACGTAAAATTCAATATAGCAGTACGGTTTTTTTGGGCAATATGAGAGTTAATGTACTGAAGAAAACTATTGTATAAATTTCATATTAATTATTCAGCAAAACATGATATTTTTACCTACGCACTACGCCAGATAGCTAATTGTTTCATAAATAGTATAATAGCGATAAAATCCGTAAACTGTAGTTTAATTTCAATGTACGGTAGGTAGTAGAGCCTTGCTGATTTCAGCATGAATGGGCTGGCTCGACCAGGGAAGGACTACCCTCTCACAGAAAATAGACGTAAAGTAACAGTACCTAAACTGTTGTGTTTCGTTCGGTGAGTAAGAGTTCCGGAGGCCCTATCCCCTATTCCTTCTCCCTCATCCAACTTCTTATCTTATCCCTTTTCCCAATCCCAAGGGGCGGCAACGCACTTGTGACTCTTGTGGTGTTGTTTGTGTCCATGGGCGGCGGTAATTGCTTATCACCAGGCGATCCGTCTGCTCGTTTGCCGCCAATTACTATAAAAAAAATGTGTAACATTCGCGTAAACCCAAGAAAATATTATATAGTTTCACGCAACTATATAGGTACAGTTATTATTATTATTAAATTGTTATTTGTCGCTTGCTTAACAGTGAAGGAAAATATGTATTCTGAGCAAACCTGCATGTCTGAGAGATCTCCGTAATGTATGAATACATAATGCGCTCGAAATACGTTTAATTTAATAAAACACGGCGTTTTTAAAGTATACTTAAACTGCTAATGCCACTGCTGGCGTAAATTCCACACAATCTACGCTATGAGTTGAGTCTTAGATTTTCTATAAGTTCTAATAGTCTATCGTAGTTACCATGCATTTAAAAATTTAAGTCCAGACAAAGGACCCTTGAAAAATCCTATACAATTTACATCTCCGTCGAATAACGGTACAGTTAAAAAAAAAAAAAGCAACGTCCCCGTATTTAGTTATTAAGAATAAATCGTGGGCAGCAGATAGCCTGTCACCGACACATCCTAGTTAGATTTACCGCTAGCAAACGGGAAATAACGTAAAGTTTTATACAAACGACTACCACCATTTAAAAGTTCCTTTAGCAATCTTCTTTAAAGAAATCTGTTGCAAGAGACTCGGAAGAAAGTGGGCGGAGTCGCGGGGCGAGTTATATCTGCAGGCGACAGTCGTTCAATTGAATTTATTACAGTCTTATAGGCGGTGCTTCGAATGCTTCCGTGGACACGACGTAAAACGTTTAGGTAAATCAGGTAGATGTTTTTGGAGCTTGACACTACAGTTTATATACGGGATAATTCTACTGAACTGGATTAAGTAATCGACTTTAAAAGGTTTCGATATCTATGAGGTTGTGTGATTAAGGGTTTGAGAATACTTTTCCTTATTGTGTTTTCTTTTTTTGATTTACCTATGTGAGTTTTCGGATTTGGTGGATTTAATCTGGATTTTGCATACAACAACACAACATGAATTTTCTTTGGTCTCTATTAAACTAATGATTTATACTGCAGATTTTATTTTAGATTGCAGAATTATGTTGTTTATTTTTATGCATAATTTTTAGGTATAACTTTTATTCCTTAACAGTACGCGCTTTGAGATCTGTTATGATTGCACTTTCGGTGAACCTAATACTGTTGTGTTTTTGTATACATATGATGTTAGCTATCTAGTCCAGCGAGGTTGCTGATGTTTTACTATTAACCCTGTATACCTCACGCGAACTAACCACAGCAGCGATCGGGCGGCACGCACCAATGACTTTTCGGAGTTAAGTGCGTATTAAAATGTTAATTATCGCTTGCTAATCAGGTGAAGGAAAACATCGTGAGGAAACCTGCATGTCTGAGAGTTCTCCATAATGTTCTCGAAAGACATGTGAAGTCTGCCAACCCGCACTTGGCCAGCGTGGTGGACTATGGTCTTACCCTTCTCATTGTGAGACGAGGCCCGTGCCCAGCAGTGAGAAAGTTTATATACAGGGCTGATGATGATGACATGTTACATTATTTTAAGTTCCATTAACATTCCTTCAGTAGCTTTTTCGTGAAAGAGTAACAAAAATCCACACATGCAAACATCCATCCTCACAAACATTCTCGTTTATAACAGTAGCAGTATACAAATCAGCAAGAACTAAACTGTTATACAAATATCTCCAAATAACTGACGTGCTCAGAACACAATTAGGTATATTCTGCAGCCTCGCCCCAATCGTACAAGTCATCGGACTTGAGATCGATAGATTACGGACTTCATCCCCGTCCACTAGCACCGATATGAATCCGACCTTTCAACTTGGTTTAAAATGTAATGCATGCTTCCGATGGCCTTTTCATAATTATATTATGTTATAAACAATCTATGATTTTTATAGATTTAGTAGAGGATGCCTGCAGCTACGTCCGCATATATTTTTAATTGCCTCCTAAGACCGCCTCCGTGGTCTAGTGGATAGCGTATGCGACTGCTGATCGGAGGTCCTGGGTTCAATTCTCGGGTCGGGCAATCCGCAATAGTGTTACTGTGTTTTTCCGAATTCTCAGTAGCAGCACGGAGTCTGGTGATGTGTCCGGTAACGGCAATAGGCTCGCGTGGGAATTACGTGGAACCTAAAAAAAAATTCGTGGCGAAATGTGGGTGTAATATTACATCTCTGTCTACCTCTTCGGGGATACAGGCGTGAGACTATAAAGAAAATAAAAAATATTTTTAATTTAACCGTTTCTGCCCGATACCCGTGGTAATATCAGGAAATCCCTTCTTAGCCACCTCTACGATCCTCAAGGAACATACATGCTAAATTTCAGCTTCTTATATATAACTTATTTATAGTTTTGGCTGTGCGTTGTTTGTTGTCAGTCAATTTTTAAAAAAGATCTTTTAAAGTACTTACCTACTTAAAAATATTTTCTTCTTCTTTTTTTTATTAGCACTGTCATTATGAGATTGGGGCAAAGTTAGAAAGATTCGTAGCTTTCGCCCAGTTACGAATCAAGTGGCTTGCTTTTGAACCCGGGGTCCGCTAGCTTTCTTAAGGACTAGTCTCATCCTATGCTATACTCTACTATTCTCACCACTGTATGAACCTGGCTACACATATGATACAGTCTGTATCCTCTGTATGGCCACGTTCAGCAGCAGTGACCATTGAACACAACGTTCTGACACTCGTTAATTGCCGTATAAACTTAAGCAATCGAAACCCGCAACGAAAACCTAATTTCAATACCGCCACAAAAAGATAACCCTTCGTAATACTTAAATTATTTTAAAATACGTCGTGTATACAAAAGGATAACCAAAATGCACAATTGGTTGTTCATTCAAACCGTGAGTCAAACAATAGCAGAGCCCGTCACTGGATGTCGCGCAGTAATGTACTACACACCACCGAGCAATTTACACTGAATTATTGCATGAAGCCATCCCACTGGTACGCTCTTTACAGGACCGTGTGTTCGCAAAAATAACGATACATGGTTGGGTTTGTTTCGTATTAGCTTATCCTGCTGCTTCTACATTGATGATGCAATTCTGACAAAATATTTATAAATTTAAACTATTTTAAACAAAGTATTTGCCGGGTCAGTCTGTCTATCAAAACTACTGAACAGACTTAGATACTATTTGCACCACTAGAGCAATTTAAGATTGAACGTCTCGTCCCTAGGTAGAAAAGAGAGACAAAAGCCTTTTCCCGATCACGAGTCAAATATGTCTACAACACGCTATCAAGCCAATCCAATCAGTATTCGATTCCATAGGACCATGACTGCCATGGGCCCTAAATATTCTCATGACTGCCGAAACATCATGCGAAACTCTAATACATGCAGGTTGTGGAAAAGCAATCGATGATAAACAATTCGATAGTCATATTACTTAGAAAAGTCAGCGATTCACGCCGTGAATTGGAACTCGAGAGTCTCAGCGTAGTAGTCTGTCACTCCTTCCACTAGGTTATCGCTACCTAATGGTAAAACGTTTTCCAAATTTAAAACTACGGTTTCACCAATTTACCCAGAAATGGGTAGATTTTTCCTGAGAATGGCAAAGTAGCTTACCATAATATGCATAAGCACGAAATTATGACAAAACGACGTTGGCGAAGGTAATTAAATTGTGAAACAAGTACGGCTCTTAGCGGAACCCATCTGCTGGCGACCAACGATAAATTATAACAAGTAACGGGTACAATGATTCACGATAATACCTATGAATATAATAAATAATACTCAGTTTTCACAATTTTGTATTTAGCTGAAATAAAAATGTATTCGTGATCAATATATTTGTTTCCTGAATACAAAAAGGCAATTAGAATAGAGTTTAATTGTTCATCGCATACTGTAAAAGTGTCAGTGTGGGTGATGGCTTAAGAATACAAAGTGTTACTAACCAATGGTGTTACAAAAGTAAAAAAAAGAAGTAGACATGTTATAGGCGTACCAAAAGCAGGACGCTAAACATAAATCAGTTGGCAAGTCTGTCATATATGTGTTGAAGTCGCGAGCCGGCGTCAAAGTGAAACTGACATCTTGTCAACCGATACTAAAATAAAAGATGGAGTTATCGATGTGTGCGTTAGTGTACCGTTTCTACAGATTGATTACTACGTAAGTAACGTATCTACCTCTTTCTTGTAATATCATTATTACTAACCCATTCCGTGAGTGTCGTAAAAGAGGACTATGGAAAATACACGAAGCCAGTAGTATCTTCGGGAAACGACGACAAAACTCGACTATAAAGTCTATGTGGCCTAGGTGGCCCTCCTCTTGACTGAAAAATATATTGCGACGCAAATATGTTGCCCTTTTTTAGCAATGAATCGCGAACGGTTGTATAGATGCTTAAACTCGAAATCAGTTGCAATTCTCAGACATGCAGGTTTCCTCACAATTTTTACCTTCACTGTTTGGCAAGCGATTATTAACAATACATAACGCACTTATCTTCGCTTAGTTTGTGGTGCATGCTGTGGGTTTGAATCGCAATAGGTTATCGCAGCGTCGAAGACTATTTCAACTAAGTCTGATAGCTGAAATATATGTATTGTAATCCCAGCGATTACATTTATGAAAGTAATCAAATTTAGTTTTGTTTGAGGGAATAATTCTAAATTAGCTAATTAGGATTAGCACGTATCTAGCCGTACGAACAGACGTCTCCAGACTTATTTCTGACACAATAGATGTTCTTGTTTCATTTCAGCATAAAAAAACAAGAAAATACAAAAGTAGTATTTTGCAGTCTCCTCGTCGCGTCGTATTCCTCTTTACTAAGGGTCGTGACTCCCCCGCTGAATCAATTTTTCAGTGACTATCTCCCTCAATCTGTTCCGGTCTTTTGCTTCGTGGAGGGCTTTGTGGAGTTCGGTGTTCAGTGACGATCGGATTTGGTCCGACCATCTTATTGGACTGCGGCCTCTAGGTCTTTTGCCGTTAATCTTGCCTGTCACCATCAGCTGTTCGATGTTATGACCGTCTTTGCTGGCAATATGTCCGAAAAATTTCAGTATTCTGCGAAGACAGATGGTGGATAGTCTTGTTTTTATGTTAAGATCTCGCAGAATAGACGCATTGGTGCGGAAGGCAGTTCAAGGGATCTGTAGCATTTTTCGCCAACACCACATTTCAAAAGCGTCGATGCAGTCTCTATCAGCTTTTTTCAGAACCCATGTTTCAGAGCCATAGCTGAATATGGAGAACACCAACGTCTGGACAAGTTTCTTTTTTGTGTTCCGCGAGATGTTCCGGTCTCTCTATATTTTCGCCAGTTGAGCCATGGCATTTTTGGCCATGCCTATTCGCCTTCTTATTTCCTTTTCGCATGACCCATTATTACTGATGTTGACCCCCAGGTAAATAAAGTTTTCCACAAGGTCTAGGCTGAGAGCTCCCGTTAACTCCAGTTTGTTGGCACGGTCTATTACCATTAGTTTGGTTTTGTCTTGGTTTATCTTGAGACCCAGCTGTAAACTTGTGTTCTCGATACGAGCTAGGAGGTCAACCATTTCGGCTTCACTTGCTGCGACTAGTGTGGTGTCGTCTGCGTAGCGGAGATTAGTTATTTTGGTCCCACCAATTGTGACTCCACCTTCCCAGTCCTCGCACGCACGCCGAATGATGTATTCTCCGTATACATTAAAGAGAATGGGAGATAAAATGCATCCCTGTCTAACTCCTTTGGCAAAACTAAAAGTCACTGATACACAGCCCTCTATTTTGACGATACCTTGGTTGTTCAGGTATAGCGAGCGGATAAGCGCCACAAGATGTGGAGGTACTCCCAGTTCTTTCAGCACGTTCCTGAGATCGGACCATACGACACAGTCAAAAGCTTTGCTATAGTCAATGAAGCATAGAATAGTGGGTGCGTTGAATTCGTAGGCTTTTTCGATCAGATGATGAATATTCAGAATTTGCTCTCGAGTGCCCTTGCCTTTAACAAAGCCCGCCTGCTCCTGCGGGATTTGCCAATCCAGAAAGTATCGAATTTTGTTGTTGATAATATGGAGCATTATTTTACTGACATGGGATTTTTCAGTAATATAGCTTATATATATCAGAGAAAAACATTAACCTTCATGCAACATTCGAATAATCATTTAACAGTTTACCTAATATTTACCAAACATGTGACACAAACTGATATTTAGGTGCTATTTACTGCTTTTCCGATTTAATAAACACACGATATATCAACAAAAACATACAAAAAACAAAAACAAATTGCCTCAACAAAAGTGTACTGAAAGTACCAAAGTTACCAAGCTGTTTAAATCTCTGTGATGGATTATCATATGGAACGGGAACCAATAATAACAACTTTTTAAACCATTGAAAATGCTAGTTTTATTACCTTTAATTTACATTTTAGAACGACTGTATTTTAATGCAATTTAAAATGTTTTATAAGGTCGGCATAAAAATTGAAAAAATTTAAATTTATAGTCTGAGAATATTTCAGTTCAAATAGGTACGTATAAGTAAAAAATTATGTAAATTATGTGTCCATTTAGGTATAATGCGATTTATATAATCAGAATATTTTACTAAATTTCATTTATTTTTAAGCTGCGTGTTTTATGTGAGATGAAATTGATATAATTACGTTTTTTTTTGAGCACACTCCTGCGCTTGAAATATAGCCTATGTAGCGTGGAAACATGCAACCAATGGACACTCAAACTAGAAACAATAAAAAATGTAGATTATAAAGAGTATGCACGTATGGCGTAGTAGCTTTAGTGCTCATCTCGTCGTTTAGCACTGCGTCGAGTGTCGTAAGTTCAATTCCCACACGTGACAACACTTTATGTGATCCACAAATTGTTGTTTCCAGTCTGGGTGTTCTTTGTGTCCGTTGGTTGAATGTGTGTCAAGTCTCCCGAGGCATAGGATTTATTCCTAGTTCGGCAGTTGTCCTTTGTAAATAAAAAAGAAAGAAAGAAAAAACAAGGTATGTGGACGGAAATCAGAATATTCAACGCAGTTTTAAAAGCGGTCGCTTAAACTACTGCTCCATAGTGCTATTATTTTGGTTCCATTACGTTCCTAAATAATATAAGTGGGATATCGTTAATTAAAGAAAGCTAATCGTTTATAATGCCTGGTATACCTTGGCTGTCTGTTGCACAGATTGCATTGCACTTCATTTTACTGAGAACCTTGTTTGCTTTTGCTGAGTAAAACGATTAAGAATTTATTTTTATAAAAGTACTATACTCTACCTTCAGAAGAGGCAGCGATAGCCTAGTGGAGATACCTACCGACTGCCATGCAGAGGGTATCGTTTTCGAATTCACCACGCGGATCGCTGTCTTTTCGGAGTTATGTGGAATTGTTAATTATTGCTTGCCCCGTGTCTCGGAGAGCTCCTTGTGCAGTCGGCTGTTATGAAGATCTTGGATAGTCGTTATAGGGAGTCTGTACCTACTTACCTCTAAAAACTGACACTAATCTTAACCATGGAATATTGCTAACCCTTAGGGTGGCGGAGGTTAGACGGCAGTCACTCTGTGGAAAAGCAAATATTCTGTCGAATCCGGTTAAACTAGTAAGCGAACCCTGGGCTGAAACTGGGATGACGCTAGAAGCATGATGACCTTCATGCTTATCACACTCGATGCAGTTCGAAACGGCAGCCATTTGGCTCAGCGCCTTATAATACGAAGTTGTATAAAGTACAAAAATCATCTACCTTTCAACGACACTGCAACATATCCATCATACAATACAGAAGATTAACAATAAAGTTTCAAAGTATAAAGTAATAGTGAGTGAGACAGTCTAGGCACCGTAAACTTAACAAGTAATGAACGGACAACTTGGCTATGCTGAGATTTTTAAACTTCTCTCGAAAACGATATCGTTATAGATAGATAGATAGATAGATAGATAATTGCTTTATTGTGCAAATGTTTGTACAAATTTGGTGTAAATAACTTAAATGTAGATACATATCAAATGCACAAGGGCGGCCTTATCGCTGAGTGCGATCTCTTACAGGCAACCTTAATTTATACTTTATGAATATGAAAATTTTATCCCTAGGTTTAGCAGCCACATCAAGTATGATAATGTTTTAAATTAATGCAAATCTATTTATTACAATAAAGACTATAATTTAACTTAGACTTCGCTTGTGAGAGTGTTGGCTATAGCGACACACATATGTGATATCTATTTATTAAACACTAGATGTTACACCCGCGTTATTTAAGCCTACTGCTCCACTCCCGTGACTCATAGCGTGATGTTATATACCTTCCTCAACAAATGAGCTATCTAAGACGCAAATAATTTTTGAAATTGGTCTAGTAGTTCCTGAGATTTGCGCGTTCAACCAAACAAACAAACTCTTCAGCTTTATATTTTAGTACTAGAGGATGACCCGCGGTTACACCCGCGTTATTTAAGGATACTGCTTCACTCCCGTGGCTCATAGCGTGATGTTATATAGCCTTCCTCAATAAATGAGCTATCTAACACTGAAATATTTTTTGAAATCGGTCCAGTCGTTCCTGAGATTAGCGCGTACAACCAAACAAACTAACAAACGCTTCAGCTTTATATATTAGTATAAGATCAGTGCTATCACTATTTAAATTGAATCTTACACATAAGTGTAAGCTATGCTTGCACTAATGTAAGCTAAGTTTTTGGAATATTTCTACAAAATCTGTGTTTGCCTGAAAAAGTATTCTAACGATCCATCCATCCTTACAGACAATGCGGTGCGAGTCCTAATTTTACAATTTTTATGACTGCCTCCGTAGTCCAGTGGACTGCCTCCGTAATCCAGTGGATAGCGTATGCGACTGCTGATCAGAGGTCTCGGGTTCGATTCCCGGGTCGGGTAAAAGTGTTACTGGGTTTTTCCAAATTCTCAGTAGCAGCACAGAGTCTGGTGATATGCCCGGTAACGGCAATAGGCTCGCCCCCTATTACGTGGGACCTTTTCATAAGGCGAAATGTGGATGTAATGTTACTAACGTCACACCTCTGCCCACCCCTTCGGGGATACAGGCGTGAGTCTATAAAAAATATATTTTAGCACTTGTAGCGTTATTTGGCTTGTCGTTCGTAATAGGTCAGCAAAGTTAAGCAACGCTTGCATGGGGCGCCATTTGGATGAGTTGCGGCGATTGTGGTATTATTTTCATCAGAGTGCTAACGTGCTTCGGTACGTAAAGACTTCGTTCCCAGTTTTTGTCTCAGGACGAGAATCATTAGTCTATGTCGGAGGCCTATGGGCGGGCTGAAAACTCCGACACCAGAGTTGGCCACACAGTCACACGAAGAAAAAGAAGAAGAAAGAGAGGAGTCTTTTACACGGCTAAAGTATATATATTATTATCGTTTTACTCATGTAGTCTTGTAGGATCCCGTAGTTTAGCAGATCGCAGTTATGTTACAATAAAAAGTGCTGCACTTTGAGCTCGCTTTCGACTCTCGACTTTATCTTAACGCACTTTATGCTTCACAAGTTTTTATGTGTTTTTTTAAAGGTAAAAGGCGGCAATCGAACGGACGGATCGCCTGATGGTAAGCAATTACCGTTGCCCATGGACACAAGCAACACCACAGGAGTCACAAGTGCGTTGCCGCCCCTTGGGGTAGAGAAAAGGGATATGAGGAGGAGTGGGATACGGAAGAAGGAAAGGGATGGGGTGGAAAGGGTGCAAGTTTTATCTATACCAAGTTTGAATTTTAAAATATATTGAAGTAAAACTCATTTCATTTTTGAACGATATTTGTCGCGACAAAGTATTCAAAGCACGATTCGCGAGGACACAACGGTGGTTTTTTTGAGTAGGCAACGAATGCCTATAGAGCACAGTCCTGTGGGACTCTGTCAAAATTGATGACTTATCATACAATAGATGAGCCCGCGGTTACACCCGCGTTATTTAAGGCTACTGCTCTGCTCCCGTGGCTCATAGCGTAATGTTATATAGCCTATTATAGTCTTCCTTGATAAATGGGCTATCTCACACTGAAATAATTTTAGAAATCGGTCCAGTAGTTCCTGAGATTAGCGCGTTCAACCAACCAAACAAACAAACTCTTCAGCTTTATATATTAGTATAAGATGACGGCTTGCAATTTGAGTTTCTTCGGTGAAGAAAACATAAAAAACCGTATTACTCCTTTGCATAAGATAGACTTAAAGTGTGATTGGCGTAATATTTCTACAAAATGTACAAATCCCAATAGAATAACGCAACAACATCTTAAACGTATCGCGATATGTTACATAGTAAGTCGATCTGTTTGATAGTGTAGACAAAGCTATCGGAAATTAGATTAGCGAGGCAGTCGAAGCACGTGGTGTCCTCGCCGCCTAGTTATGAGTACACCACGGTCTGTGCCGACTTGGGTAAGTTCTGATTTCGAACTGGAATTTCATCTTATCGGTGATGGATACTTGAAAAATTATTATCTTTTGTAACGTAATACTACAAGTATTGCGTTATAATATCTCGCAGGCGCTTAACGCCAGCTTAGCCAGACATCGTTCGCAATATTACCAAATATGGTCATATTCACTAGCCAAAGGCAGTTGTGAGTCATAGGCTACATCTATATAAGATGGGTGCGCGTTGTAGAATGGTCACTTTCCCTAGACATCGGAACGCTGCCGCTACACCTCGCGATTATTCTACATTCTACTTCCTATCTACTGTCCCGCTGGGGGTAAGCATATTCTAGTTGTCTGTGTGCCTATATGTTCTGTCTGTAGTATCTGTGTCTCCTAAGCATAACAGCCGATCTAGGGACCGCCTGTTCCTGACCGGTTGTTGTGTATTCTCTATGCTGTTTCCAGTTCACCCTACGAGCTCACTGCACCTGACGTTCTTCCTACGGGCTACAAGCCACGAGCTGCTGGCGCCGTGCCGCTACTAGCCAGCTGCCACCCAAGCCTCCGTTCCTGCCTACGAGCTCCTACAGCCAGGCCACGGACGCCTGAGCCTGACCGCTCGACCCACATCGGCTGCACCGCCTGAGACCCGCTCAGCCTGAACATCGACCACAGAGCTGCCTGCGCAGCGCACCTTGGCCAGCTCATCGGCGACCCTTCGAGCAGCTACCCTGCGAGCGTCGGAGAGCAGCAGGAGTCTACACTCCAGCCAGCTCAGGCCAGTGCTTACCTAGTTCGGTCATACTGTATGTAAGCGGTAGTGAGACATAATAAAGAACCTGTTCAGCCTAGCAGTGTTTCTCTCGAACCCCGACATCCTACCTGAGACCCTCCGTCTCACTTTGTTAAACGTAATGTATATAAGTCTATAAAAGACCTTTTTATACCCGTGAAATACAAAACATACATACATAGACTCACGCCTGTTTTCCCGAAGGGGTAGGCAGAGGCATTTAAACGCCCACTTTTCGCCAGAGTTTTGATCCCACGTAATAGGTGGCGAGCCTATTGCCGCTTATCGGGATATTTTGTTTGCCAGAGCCTCGTCTGTTGATCGGCAGGTGCACCACTTGCAGGTGAGGTTGGCTTGGGACCCTAAGTTCTTGGTGGGAACCCTATGCACCTTAAGATACAAAAATATACCTATTTTGTATAATCGGTACCTTGGCTGAGTGCCCTCGCAGTGCGACGAACCGGCAGAAATGTAGAGATATTGTCTGGGAAGCGGTTCAGATCACAGAAAGTGAAAAATGGATGGCCAGTACGCGTGTCCTTTATCTTGTAGGTACGCCATCAAGCAACCAAAACCACTCTGTCAAGAATATACAGCTGAGATGATGAGAAGATAGCTAATATGTTATGGTGGCAAATAAGAGACAGGATTGCTCAATTGGCTTGCTTATCATAGCTTTATTCACAGTGTAAATCGTACAGCATTCAAACTATCTTTAACTTGCAGCATTAGTCGTGAAAGTGTTGTATACAATAAATAAATTGAATAGTAATAATATGATTCCACGAAAGGACAAGGACAGCTTGCTTTGAGATATCTTTTTAAAAATATTGCTTTTGAACTTTAATTCTAATTAAATTGAATATTGACAAATAATTGCTGATAGTATTGCCGTGATCATGGCACTTGCAACGGTTTCGAATTGTCAGATAATTGAAATGAAGGTAAGTGGTACATACCCGGAAAAAACTTAAAAGACTATCAAACAGTTATATATATTGATATAATTATTTAAATTGCCCTTGGCTCGCCTACATAGCCGCGGCTCATTGTGCGAAACTGAAATAAAAATAGCTGGCGGCCAAAAGATATTTACATGCCGCGAAAAAATTGATTTCAGTGATTGAAAACAATTCTTAAGAGGGAAATTATTTTTATGTGATACAGTTATCAATATTGTGTATCGAGAAGGCTTTTTGTAAAGGTTTATACAGATGAAAAATATGAATATTTTTCTTTGATTCTTAGTTTACTGAGCGTTGATACATTACTAGTTGCCTATTTGCGAAGGGGAGACGACCTGCAAACTTAAACAAGTTTGTTAGCCCGTCTTTGTCCAGCTGCTAACACCACTGTCCACTCTGAGAACAAATCATACTTGCTTTGACAAAAGGACAATGCTAACACTGTTTAAAATTTAAATACTTCGAATCATGTATCTACCTACCTGCTCGTTATACATTTATCTAGGAACATGTCGTTCCAGTATTACAGCAATTCCCAAAGGAAAACTAAGACGTGTGTTTCTTTATCCATTGCCTGAATTTTCTGTATGGTTATCTGTTTTCGGAATGTTTGTTAATCTCGAAATGTATCTGAGCTTTACATCATCATTATCAAAACTAAGGGGTGGTTTTTTTATTCATTGCCTGAGTTTTCTGTGTGATTATCTGTTTTTCGAATATCGTTTTTTAACCACGAAGTATATATATCAGAACTTTACATACATATTGATAGTTTAAAAACAAACGATTATATATTTCGTATCAGATTTCTCTTTTTCACGATGCATGCATGTAAACTATAGGAATATACGGCACTAAAGGATTCATATTTTAATCTAAAAGGCTTCATGTTAGGTTCGTTTTCGCTATTAGTATACATTTAGTACAAAATATTTTCATCATAATTTTCCAGTTTTATGTTTAAATACTCACTTATTCTAAAAGTAGTGAATATAAACAAATTCGTTGCCTTTCAAATACAATATTTATGCATAATATGAGCATGGTGACGTAGCACCGCATGATACGTAACATTCTATTAATTTTTTATAATAATTGGCAAATAAGATTCCTTAAGCAGATGAACGAAGTTTTCTCCAGATTCTTCTCATAGCCACAACACAAAAACACTACCAGACGAAATCAGTAATTCTAAATTTGAATTTTTCGTTGTTTCTTGCATCCTCTTTAATAAAGAATGTCAAACAGGTTTATCATTATAACATTCTCAGCAAACATCAGAAATACAATAGGTACATTTTCGGCAAACATTAGATGAAATATCCAAAATTCAAAACTAACGACAAAAGCAAAACGAATATAGTTAACTTGCCAATTATTTTCCAACACAACATGTGCTCATTAATAACATTAAACTGGTATGTCGCAAGAAAATATATTAACGTTTCACATTGAAACTCATTCGCCTCAAAAGCTGACTGACGCGAAATATCGTCATTGTGTTATTGAGCTGAATAAATGGATTCAATCTATAAAACCGTTTATAATATTTCACATTGCAGCAGACTCCTTTAAAATATTATTTTAATTCCTCAATAGGAAATTGAGATGACCAGAAAAGAACCAGCGCAAAACTTTTCACTTCAAATATTTGTACAAGTTTTGATTCCGGAAAACCTTTTTTTCCCTAAGAGTCGCGGTAAATTCATAAAGAATGAAACATTTGCAAGTGAAATGAAAGCCGGGAGACGAAAAAAATAAAAGATCCCCGGTCGGAAGAGAAATTCCCATTGTTACAACACTCCCGAATGAGGTCCATTTATGCATACGAAAACTTATTACGATTTCGAGCGAAAAAGTGAGAAAATCTCGCTTTTTGTCTAAGTAAGCGGTCTTGGGAATATTCCGACACCCTTTTTTGCCATTGAATTAAATAAAAACGATATACTGATATTTTAAAAAAGCTGTTTACTTGTTTACAATGTTAACATTTTCTGTAGTCTTCACGTTATTTTCTTCATTTGCATAGTAGAAAGTTCAATTTGAAAAGGTGATTACGCGCATCTATTCATGTTGAACTCATTTGTAACAAAGAAAAAGCTCATCTATGTTCACAGTCCTCGTGCAGTTTTTAATCCAACATCAACAACTTACCGCAAAGTCTAAAGAAAATTGCTTTGTATAAGAGCTTTGACTGGAAATTCCTCTGCTCTATTCTGATTAGATACGTGTTGAAGATTATATAAGTTTAGAACATCTATTTAAAACGTATGTTACGTATTTAAATAGGAATTAAGTATATGAAAAACATGAGTAAAACGTTATTCTTTTCAGAGAATTTGATTTTTTGTCTTATCCTTTGCTTCTTGGGCAGTGTGGAGATGTGACTTTCATCTGAAGGCGCTTAGGCCTTCAGGAATCCCATGTGTTCATCCACGTCTCGTAGCAACGGAGCTACGTAAATGCCGGTTAGCATACTTTGCCACGACCCCGCAGGCAGCTTTCTAGTCCTTTACGACTTATTAAAACAAAGAATGAATATTAAGAAAAGTTGTTTAGTCGGTGCTGAATAAAGTATGTACTGTATTTAGTTCGTTTAGTAACAAACTGCTGACTGACTACGGTTGTACCTGCGTTAAGTAACATTTAAGTTCATTGCCTTGTATATCTTGCAATGTATGTATCATTATTCAGTAACTATCAAAGTAGGTACGATTATCACAGTGTGTACTTGGAATTGCCGAGGTAAACGCCGTCAAACAAATATACGACATCATGTCAGCCTAGAGACGTCCCCTGCTGGACATAGGCCTCCCCCAACGTTCTCCACACAGACTATTAACTTTTGCAATAGTAGATAACTCACAATGTGAAACAGTTGCAGCTCCTTACAAATATAACATGTAAAACCATTATACTGGCAGTTAAAAAGAGTGGCCACGAGTTTTATTGCCCGTTCTTTCTCGTGGTTCTACCTATTGAGATTATCTTGAGCCGCCCGCATCCAACCGCTTCCCGCGATCTCAACCAGATCGTCGGTCCACATTGCGGGAGCCTACCCCTGCTGCGACAAAAACAAACATACATTATAAGCCTGAAAATTAAATACCTTAAAATTAAAGTGTTAAAATTGTTTAATCCAATGCTCATCGGATAAATCTTTTTGTCGCACTGAATAATGCCTGATTTGGTTTTAATGTCTCTCTGTGAGAATTTAATTGTAAGAAGAGGAAAACACAAATTACGAACATTTCATAACTGCGGCTAGTTTTTAATAGACTTCGAAATGTTTCATTTATTATAATAGTTGTTTGTAATAATAAAATTGTACAATAAAAATAATTATAAGCCTTTCGAAAAGAATGAAGCCTGTACAATGTTAAGTATGTCTGAAACTGTACCTTTTCATTATCATCGCCATTTAAATTGACTTCATGTTGCAAGGTAAACAGACAGCGGAGCACGAGCATAACAATTACTGCCTCCGTGGACCAGTGGATAGCTTATACGTCTGCTGGTCTCAGGTTCGATTCCCGGGTCGGGCAAAAGTTTTACTGAGTTTTTTCCGAATTCTCAGTAGCAGCATGGAGTCGGGCAATGCGCCCGGTAACGGCAATAGGCTCGCCCCCTATTACGTGGGACCTAAAACTCATAAGGCGACATGAGGGTGTAATATTACACCTCTTTCTACCCCTTCAAGGATACAGGTGTGACGATATATAAACTAAAAAAGGAATGACATGATGGAATAGATCAAGGTAGGAACGGAACACGTTTCTGGTATTCAGTTCCACATCTTAATGGCGCAATTTAGACAGTGCTGCTTTATACTTTAATAGAACTAATGCTGTCTGGGGGGCATTAGTGGTATTGGAATATTAATCACACAATTAGAATTTATTTTCGAAATGGGCATCGATTGTGCTACTCCTTCTTAAAATTACGCTTTTCCTTCTTAAAATTTAATAAGGTTCAAGATTTTTATTTATTTTCTTTATAATTAAATAAACAAACAAACAGTAATCAAATAAAGTCTGTCTAGTGACCTATCAAAATTAAATATCCACCCAGAGGTTTTAACACTAAAGAAACAACTGCGTAAAACAATAAAGTAAAACTTAAGTGCGGCGTAGACAAGACGAATTTCCCTCGAGATCGGTTCATCTCGCTGATATCCCGTGATAGAATGAGAGAAACTGTTGCTAACACCTGACAACTTAAATCATCATTATTTCGTATGGCATTCTTTGCGCTGGATCCTCTACGTCTATTTTCAGGTTTATTAGCCAGCCTTTGGCTGCTGCAGAAAGCTGGTGCAACTCGGACATACCGCCAGGGAAGCGGTGGAGCGGACAATCATTCACGACGTGGGCTAGAGTTTGGTTGGGCTCTCCGCACTTGCAGGATAGTGACTCTCTGAGCCCCCATTTGTGGAGATGATGCAAACATCATCTCCACAAATGGGGGCTCAGAGAGTCACGGACACGGCCGATCCAACGATCGGCCGTGTCCGGTTCTGAATCTATTTAGTTTCACTCACATTGGACGGGGAGCATCAAAGCCAGGGGGTTTTGTGTTTCGGT
Source organism: Euclidia mi (assembly GCA_944739405.2). NCBI lineage: Eukaryota > Metazoa > Arthropoda > Insecta > Lepidoptera > Erebidae > Euclidia > Euclidia mi. Next base: position 10,912,124 of record OX123185.2, read on the forward strand.
CTGCGATCAGCTCTTTTTGGGGGTGGTCGAAGAGTTCCCAAGAGGCTTGCCACTCCACTTTGACGTCAACCTTGGTCCCCAAACGTTCATCTGTCCAAATTGGAAGTCTTGATGCCAGGCGGTGCGCCGGTAGATGGTCAAGCGTTTTACGAATTGGCATGCTGGGTCTCGAGCACTTGTGCTACTTAGCCGCCGCCGCGTTGCACCCATGCAGGTCCGGTGGTGGGATGTGCGCTAGTACTGGGAGCCATGGGAGAGGGGTGGTCTTTATTAGCCCTGTTATGATCCGCATGGCCTCGTGGAGTTTGGTGTCGACCTTTTTAGTGTGCACACTTCGGTACCATACAGGCGTACAGTACTCCGCGGTAGAGTAAACTAGAGCTAGGACGGATGTTAGCAGGACTGAGCGGTGCGCCCCATGTTGTTCCTGATAGGCTCCTTATAATGTTCAGTCTGGTTTTCAGTTTTTGCGCCACATTGTCAAGATGTTGTCTAAATGTTAGAGAACGGTCAAATGTCACACCTAGGTATTTAGGGTTAAAGTTGTGTTTGACGGGTACTCCACAAAAAAAACACATTCAGCTTCTTGTTGGCCAGACAGTTGGTAAGGTGGAAACTTGTTACCTCTGTTTTAGACGGGTTTGGGCAAAGCCGCCATTTCGCATAGTAATCGCCCATAACCTTCAGATCGTCGGCAAGTGCTGTTTCGCCCGCCTCAAGGCGTTTCGCCTGGAAAACCAGAGCTAAATCATCGGCGTAAGCAAATTTTTGGCATACTGTGTCCGGCATATCGCTAATATAAATATTAAATAAAAGTGGTGCTAAGACCGATCCCTGGGGAAGACCATTCTTTAGGATTTTGTAGCTGCTTACTTTGTCTCCCACGTTAACTTGGATGTAGCGAGGGCCGAGAAGTGATCTTACCAGTGCTAGGGTTTTCCGGCATGGTATTGACAACTTAAATATTCCTTGTAGTTGTTACAAACATTTACCGAAGCACTCACGACTATTATAACCTCTAAAGTGTTAGCAGAGTAGTTACTTACTATTATAATAATTTTCTTTATTCTTCTTTACAGCTTCGTGGTCCAGTGGATTCCGACTGCTGATTGGAGGTCACGGATTCGATTCCCGGGTCGGGCAAAAGTGTTACTGGGTTTTTCCGAATTCTTAGTTGCTATTGGGAATTCGGAATCACGGGCATTCGGCATTTGGGCACAGCACCAGACTCCGAGCCGCTACACGGAGTCTGGTGATGTGCCCGGTAACGGCAATAGGCTCGCCCCCTATTACGTGCGACCTAAAAATTCATGGCGAAATGTGCGTGTAATATAACACCTCTGCCTACCCCTTCGGGGATAACAGGCGTGAGTCTATAAAATTTTTATTTTTATTTATAGTCTCACGCCTATATCCCCGAAGCGGTAGGCATAGGTGTAAATAAAAATATTCTTTACAGCTTTTCGCAGCCCACTACTGAACTTAATTTGCTTCGCAGTAATACAAGGAATCAAGGAGGACTTGACCTACTATACCACGTTGGTCAGATGCTTTGGTGCAGGGTTTTATGCTGAGTTTTCAGTCTCTTTGCAACTTTGTTGCGTGTGCTTTTCTTAGACGCCCCTTATGACGTCCACAAAATAAAATAGAAATAATAATAATAACTATTATGTGTGTGTAACAGTATTTACTGGTCATAGTCCACTATACCGAACGAGTATTACGCAAAATTGGACCTGGGCGGAAAACGAACCAACGATTGTCGGCTTAGCTTCATCCGTCTCACTGACCACTAAACCAAATGGCCCGCCAGTCAATAATATAGAAACCTGACTGTCAGATTTCTAATGGATAGTTGAATCGTATATAAATTCAAATGGTTGACACGTTAATCCCAAGAGCCTTGCACCGCACGACCATAGGGCTGCCTTTACAGATAGCCAACTCACTTGATCCTTCAATCAGCACTGAACTGAGTTCACATTTTCAAACCCTTCAATGCAATAGGTAATTGTACCGTTTTAAAGAAGACACTTTATTTATGGAAAATACTTTCAAACTTTCGCGATTTTTACGTTTACTTATTTCTAAGAATATTTCTGTACCTGGTCTCAAAAAACTAAAATTATTGTGTTACTTACTGACCATAGGCAACGCACAGCAAATACTATTAGGCGCAAGAAACTGCAATTGGCCTGTAAGTTCGTTAGGGACCTTGGTGGTGCACTTAGAAAGAATTTTCTGAAATACCCATGGGATCGGGCAGAAACGCTTAAATTAAAAAAATATGTGCGGACATCCTCTAGTACCATTTTTTTTGTTCACTACGGTGGAAACTCTCATTAAGAGCCATCTCAACTCGACGCCAACCCGGCCGGAGTGTGATCGACCGGGCTTGGTAATGGCGGTGGAGGTGTGTGGAGGCATCCTCTAGCACCCTGTAATTTGACATGATGGCGACTTTTTTTATGGCATTAGGCGGCAGACGGATCGCCTGATGGTAAGCAATTACCGTCGCCCATGGACACAAGTAACACCACAGGAGTCACAAGTGCGTTGCCGCCCCTTGGGGTTGGCAAAAAGGATAGGATAGGGAGTGGGATGAGGGAGAAGGAATAGGGGATTGGGCCTCCGGCACTCTCACTCACCGTACTTCCTCGGTCGAGCCACGGTATGCCTGCCTGATATTTCACTTTTATTTTCGAAGAGTGTTATTATTCTAAAATAACGGGTGGCGCAAAAATAATGACCCTATTTGGTTCCGCTACAACTTCGTTTCTAAATTAGAAAACTAGAATTAGTTATTTAAATATGTATATAATGTGCCATGAAGTTAAGTTGCATAATGATTTAAATATGATGTCTATTAAATGTTGACCTCTAATGTTGTTTAATTATTTAATTTGACGCTAATATACAACTATATATTCTGTGAAAATTGTAAGCACCTACCTGGTAATATTGAGCAAAAAAACGAAAAAAAACACGTCTATTCTATGAGACCCGACCGACGTTTATTCACGAGAAATTTGTCTTTTGTCAAGACAGAAAAAAATACGTAGATTTACGAGACAAATGCTCTGTCTGTTTGCGACTGACCTTTAGCTTCGGAGCATAATTATCTGACGGAAGAGGCGTCGAGCGTATCATCGGTCGCGTATATCCTGTCAGATGGGTCGGTACATATCTGACGGAAAATACGTCGATCGTATCTGCATCGGTTGCGTCTATGCCGTCAAATTAGACCTGCTACATTACGCGTCTAGTCAGTTTCTGCTTTCGGCGACTACAGAGCGGTTGCTTTGTATGACATTTAATTTTATAACGTCGACCAACGCGTTAGTCAAAATACTCGTGGTGCGTGCGACGTCAACCGACGATACGTTGACGGAAACGGAACAGACGCTGTACGCTCGACGCACTAACGCATCATCGGTTAGGTGTGAAAGGTTGAATGATTTATCATATATTTGGCTGTTTTGGCGTTACGCGACGGACGATACGCGAAGCATCGTCCGTCAGATATGTGCCGACCCTTAGACCGTTTTATTTTAGCGGCTTTACCTGGCGGTTGAAATCATTTTGTAGGTCTTCTACCGAGTCTGATATCAAAGCAAGGCCATCTGCGTACAGCATATTCCACGGCACGGGTCTGTGGCAGCGCTTTGTGAGATAGTCCTTGGTAACGTTAAATAAAAGAGGGCTCAGTGCCAAACATTGATGAGCTTCCACCGTAATCTCAAATTTGTTGCACGTTCCTGCTGGACAAACCACCTGTTTCTTAACACCATTGTAAATATCTCGGATCAATTGTATGTACAACTCTGCGACATTTTGTTCTCGGAGTGCATCCCAATCAGGTCTCGAGGCACGTGATCGAATGACTTTTCTAGATCTCTATAGATCAACAACACATGTTTATAGAAATAAATATTATTATAAAAAAAAAACAAATGTATATGCACCGCGCGGCGGCGACCTATCGCGATCGAGAATATTTCGTGCTCGGGCCTTCAGAAAGCAGTTTGTGAATTTGTGCTCGTGGTTTATTTTTAAGAAGTTTCAATATGCTGATATTATATTTATTAGTATTTATAACAATGGGAATATATCTCTTGAATCGTAGAGACAAGAGAATGGTATTGTTGTACAAACAGTTTCCTTGTGTTATTCCTGAATTGCCATTTTTGGGCCAGACATATAAATTTTCTGGCAATAACGAACGTAAGTAGTAGTATTAATATTGTTTTAGCCCCAAGTGTTCGTTTTATAAAATAAATAAACCGACTACAAAAGTCTCAGCTGCACAGGTACGTAATAATAAATAATAAAGAACCCTCGGCCCAGAAAAACGCTCCAAAAAGTGTTTGTAACTCTTAAACCGATTTTCATAAACATAGGTAAGAATCACCGCGATGAACAAGGCTTTCGATTAAAAACAACCACACTCATATCGGTCCATTCAGGAGTTACGGTTCCACAGACGGACTCTCAGACAGGCAGGTCAATCTTATAACATCCCTCTTTTTGCGTCACAGGTTAAAAACAATAGTTTCGACAAAAAAAATCGAGTGTGTACATACACATTTTAATTTCTTTCTTTCTCATCGTGGATCCTCCTACCTAGCAGCAACCTCAAAAAATTTACAATTTTCGATTATATTATTTTAGTTAATACATAACATTATTTTTCCTTTCATATACCTACGAGTATATAGGTGTTTGATACAATACCTACAGTATTTGATGACGGTTCAATTTTAAAATTATTTTTTATGTTACTTCAGAATTGCGTTTGGAATAACTTATAACCGATTTCGATATATTTTTATTTGAAACTATATATTACCCGTATAGTCAAAAACTTATATGTTTGTGATGCAAAATTTAGTTTTCGTTAAGTGATGCATAAATTGTACACCTGTTAGTTTAAGGTGTTAAAGTACTTTCACTAAAACGTTTTATTAACTATCGGGTCTCCTATGTATGGTCATATGACTCAATTGGCTGCTGTAAAGTCTAAGTCTAATTTGAATATGTAATATTAATTACAAGTCAAACCAATTTTATTTGCGCAAAGCAAGGGTTTGGAAAAGATCTTAAAATAAAATCATTTTCCATTTAACCTTATTTTACCTAATAAGGCATGTTAATTCTTGTATTTTTAATTAATAAGCAATAAATAATTAAGTCAGCTAATAATATAAGATAATGATTATAGCAACATTAATAATCATATTTTAACTGTATTACGCACTTACACTGCCGAAGTGTGGGTTTGTAATACACATCTGCCTATCTTTTCAGGGATAAAGGCGTTAAAGTATGTTATGTTATAATATTATAATTATCACATCAAAATTTAAATTATGTTTATTACTGAAAAGTTATACTAATTTAGTTTCCAGGACATCTGCCTTAACAGATTTTTTGCAAGTCCCTGCTGGACTTAAGTCTCTCCTAATTTGTTTCTTAATAGCGTTGTATGTCAATATGGGATTTTGATCTACTATGCCACACTGGGCAGACAAGTTAAATAGTAGTAGACAAGTCTATAATAATAATATTCTACCACATACTCACAAAACCATCTAGCCCCAAACTTAGTAGAGCTTGTACTATGGGTAGTAGAGAATGGATAAACATACATATATACTTTTTTGTCTGTATGGTAAGTCTGTGTAATGTATTTAGACACAAGTGGGCTCTATCAGACAGAGAGCGGTCACGCGGTCTAGCGTCCAAGCAGTCAGTTTTGCGTTCTAACCTATAAATGTATTGTTACAGAGATCATGCAATCTTTACAAACTATGGGAAAAGAGGCAGAAACTAAAGGAGGAATAATGGGAATGTGGCATCTCAACGTACTTCATTTTAGTAAGTCAACTTAAACACTTTACCTAAGGCAGCGATAGCCTAGTGGATATACCAACAGACTGCCATGCATCGGTTAAAGAACCCTGCACGCATCTCTGACATTTCTTATGCGCAGATCCCGGACCGTAGTGGTACTAATACATTTGAGCATACACTTGTAACTGCACATCGAGCATTCGCCGTTTTCAAATTTGCCGAACTGAACAACGAACATCGTTACGAACATTTTCATGAGCTTTCTATCAAACGCTCTATTCAGCAAAAAGGTCGAAGCAAATTTACTGCCCATTCGCTAGAATTCTCACCAGGACGCTCGATACAATGCTCGCTAAATCACACTCGTTTGCTTTTCTGTTCTGTAACATTCGCAAGAATGCTCGTTTCAGCTGGATGCTCAAGTGTATCAGCTCCATAAGACGTAAGCCATGAATGTGACCGGGATAACGCTAGGACGATGATGATTTGTATCTGATCTTCATAATGTTCTGACGTGATACTTAAATTGTAACGTGTCTGATTTCAGTGATTAGTGACGCAGAAATAAGCGAAGTCATTCTAAAGAACTGCTTAGAGAAAGGTGACATGATGAGTTTGTGTTGGGTCATTATGGGCAACGCTAGTGTATTTGCACCAGGTGAGATACATAACTAAGCTGATGACGAATAAAGTGGCAATGTTTTTGCAAAATATATAACAGCTAAAGGCTGGTTGGTTCCTGGTAATCCTCATATGATAAAGCTAAAGATTATATAGGTATGTTTTGTTCAACTACTGGCCGAATAATTATTTTTATGTTATTTAGATCAACTGCTCTGCACCCGTGGTTCATAGCGTGATGTTATGTCAAGTCGAAGCAGTAGTTATTGGCATTAGCGTTTTCAACCAAAAAAACTAACAAACTATTTAGCTTTATAAAATGAGTATAGAGTAAATGTTCCCATTCGTCAATTTTAGTTTCAATTTGGCGTCCTCGCCGTAAACTGCACACCCCAAGCTTCGCCCCCAAGAAACTAAGGAGCTTTGTCAAAATTTTCAATAAGCAGAGCTCTGTGATGGTCGAAAAATTAAAACCTGTTGCTGAAAAGGGACCCATTTCTATGTGGCCATACTTTACTTCGTATGCTTTGGATGCTGTTTGTGGTAAGCACTTATATTGTATTTATAGTTTGTAGAGCCGTGCTGATTTATGCATGACTGGGCCGGCTCGACTGGAGAAATACTATCCTCTCACAAAAAATCGCCGTAAAGTGACAGTACCTATACTGTCGTGTTTCGTTCGGTGAGTGAGAGTGCCGGAGGCACAATCCCCTATTCCTTTTCCCTCATCCCACTCCTCCTCCTATTCCTTTTCCAACCCAAAGAGTGGCCACGCCCTTGTGACTCCTTTGGTGTTACTTAAGTTACATAGACTTTAGTAGTATAGTTATGGGCGGCGGTAATCGCTTATTGTTCGTCTACCGCTTATAACATTAAATGTGCGTGTGTATGTCACTGAACTCCTCCTAAACGATTGGACCGATTTTGATGAATTTTTTGTGTCTGTTCAAGGGGACTTGAGAATGGTTTAGATTTACAATTGAATCCACTGTAAAAATAAAAATATTAAAGAATCGCCTGTTAGGGAAGGGGGTACGAAGTACGTCGGTTCAACTAGTATATGTATATATGTATATTGTTTACAAGTCTTGCATCTTGCTCGATTAAAATGAAGGTTACAAATCAGGTTTATTTATTTATATTACCTACATCTGTTGCCTTTAAATTATTTTCTGTTCCGTGTGCAACGAGTTATTGACCTTGAGATACGAGTGCTGTCTCTGAATTAAGAGGCTATACACATACCGTGTATAGCCTCTTAACGCAAAAATTATCGGTCTGGCGATCAGTATCTATAGATAGATTTTCCTTAATACGAATAATATTTGAGGCAGTACAAAAATGCATTTGCATTTAATTTTTCTTATTTGATATTATAGTTAGTTAAAGGCAGCCTCATGGAGATACGGACAGACTGCCATGCAGAGAACATCGGGTTTGAATCCACGGCACGCACCACTGACTTTTCGGAGTTATGTGCGTATTGAATTGTTAATTATCGCTTGCCTCGTGCCTCGGAGAGCACGTTAAGCCATCGGTCTAGGCTGTCATGAGGATCTTTATTTGAGAGTCGTTTTAAGGCATCAGTAGTTAGGTACGTTAAATCTGACACTAGTCTAAACCATGGAATATCGCTATCCCTTCGGGTTTTGGAGGTCAGACAGGCAGTCGCTCTGTGGAAAAGCTAATATTCAGCCAAATCCGGTTAGACTAGTAAGCGGACCCCCTGGTTCAAAATGGGATAACGCTAGGAGGATAATGATGATGTCATTATAGTTAGTTAACAGACACCATATTCTAAGAAGTTGTAGAATAGTTGCAGTAATAAAAAATATTTTTAAATAAAAATAAACCGACTTCAAAAAACACTAAGGAACTAAAAAACATAAAATAATTGGTTTTGGTGCAACAATTTTTGGAGTCGGTGCCAAGCCAAGTATTTCTGATCTGACTATAAAACCTCTACACCTCTACCTCTACATTTTTATACAACTTTTGTTGTTGATAGAATAGGTAGTTTGTAATTTTGTAACTTTTTGCGTAAGGGCTTGGCACCGACTCCAAAAATTGTTGCTCCAAAACCAATTATTTTATGTTTTTTAGTTCCATAGTGTTTTTTGAAGTCGGAATATTTTTTTTTTGCTTTTTAGTGTTATACTGATAAAAAATAGTAATAGGTGGTAAGTAGGTACATAGGATAGTGTAGGTGGTACATGATGGGAGGCTTTCCTTACGTGCCTCAATTCTGAAATGTAGACCTTGTACCATTCTGGCAATTTGAAGTATTTTTTTTTGTTTTCTAGTTGTTGCTAGTGAGTTCACTAGCCTAAACACGTTCGTTTCAGTTCCATCATCAGATCCCGGAAATAATCCAATACCAAAGTGTTTGCCAAGACAAAACGAACGAGCCTAAACACGATGGGATTGCATAATAAATATTAGTTTGGTAGACATTCAGCACTAAAGTTCATGTAACGACGAATCAAACGAGCCCAAACTCAATGGGATTGCGTCAGTGTATTACAAAGATCCCATGGCCACCTTTCTGCTCCATCATCAGATCCTGCAAAACATCCAGTACCAAAGTCCATGTAAAGACGAATCAAACGACCCTAAACTCGATGAGATTGGGTTATTTTATAACAACGATCTCATGGTTACCTTCCAACTCTATCATCAGACCATGGAAATCATCCAGCAGCAAAGTTAATATAAAGACGACTCAAACGAGCCCAAACTCGACGGCATTGGGTTGTTATCGTCAAATCGCTTCAAGTTTGCTTATAAAATTTGAAGAGTTCCTTCGATTTTTCAGGATTCCATGATCAGATCCTGACCTGATGGTCATGGGACCAACTAGAAGGTATACTCTTTCAATCAAAACGAGAATTTTCGAAAACGGTCCAGGCGTTTTTGCGAAATGGGGAACATGCATAAAAAAAAAAGATTCCGACGAATTGAGAACCTCCTCCTTTTTTTGAAGTCGGTTAAAAATAGAAAGTATCGACAATTATAACATGATTGTTTATTTGTAATACCTGTTAATGCTACATGTCGATTAGGCACAAAGAAATAAATTTAATTAAATTCTGTTACATTTACTTGTTTTTATTTCAGAGGCCACAATGGGTATAGAAGTAAATGCACAAAAGGATGCAAACAATCCATTTATCGTTGGTTTGGCTGAACTACTTCGTTTAGTTGCTGAGAGATTCAACAAGCCATGGCTCCACAGTGACTTTGTGTTCAAAATATTACGCGCCCAGTATAAAATGTATAAGGCATATATCTATAACTTTATAGAAAAGGTAAAGTAATAAAAGAAAAGGTAAGGTAATTCGATATTGGATGTCACTCCATTAAATTCATGAGTACAGTTCATGACAATTGGCACCATTACGTAGTTGCCTATTTCATTAGGACACCATGGTCGTGCGAGCAGTCGTGCTACCGTGATGTCTAGAGCTACCAAGCGAGAACCACCACAAAAAACAAACACTCCGATTGATTTGGTCGCCGGCCAAAGCTAGGTTGCGACACAAAGTGAGATACCCCCCCTCTTTACAAAGATATTTTTACACGGTTCAAGATTTCATAAACATAAATGTTTAACGTTTAATCTTCGAACACCTACATATGTCTACAAATTGTACGCTATGTTAAGCAAAACATATGTAACAAACATAACACTTGTAACATATTTGTACATACATACATACATAGACTCACGCCTGTTTCCCCGAAGGGGTAGGCAGAGGCATATTAAACGCCCACTTTTCGCCAGTGTTTTGATCCCACGTAATAGGTGGCGAGCCTATTGCCGCTTATTGGGACATTTTGTTTGCCAGAGCCTCGTCCGTTGATCGGCAGGTGCACCACTTGCAGGTGAGGTTGGCTTGGGACCCTAAGTTCTTGGTGGGAACCCTATGCACCCAACATATTTGTATACCACTATTATGCAAAAAATAAATGTATTATTATTACAACTGTTCACATTTTGTTAGTGGCGTGACCAGTGCCACTTCGGTGTTCTGATGAAATAGGGCCTTTACAAAACGCAGCATACAGCTTTAGCTAGATTTGCATAAAGCTTTAGACACACTATTCCTTACCATGCTACATGGTCAATCATAGACCTAAATCATGTACCTACGGCATTATAATCAATTCGGTCATTTTAGTCGTTTAGGTTACGTATGAACGCTAAAATAGATGTTACACCCAGATTTGGATATTATTTTTTAACCTCTATGCGATCATCATCATCATCAGCCTGCCACAGTCCACTGCTGGATATAGGGCTCTCCAATGGCACAACACTGAGCCTGATTTTCGGCTTCTATGCGATATCGATACCTTTTTTTTCCTTTTCTATGTTTTTAGATGATAAAAGAAAACAGGGCACATGGACAAGATTTGCATGGATCAAGTAAGGAGTTTTGTTTATCACTATTAGCTTTGCATTTTGCCGCTTGCATCCAAAGCTTGGAGACCGAGGACACTTTTAATATACTATACGGTCTCATTATCAGCCTTTTACAGTCCACTGCTGGACTAGGCCTCTCCTTTGAAAGTAGAAATTAGCCTACTATACCACGCTGGCCAAATGGGTTGGTTTAGGGTTTGTATCAAGTTTTCCTTCTCTTAAAGTACTGTTATCTGCACCCTCTGTTGGCTCTTATGACACCCATGGGATGATATGGGGTGGTGACATTCCGTATTCCTAATCCATCACCAAACGGATAACATTAAGGATATAATTCAATTTCTTCATAAATGTTGTTGTGATGTAACAAAAATATATTTTGCAGACAAGAAAAAAATATATATAAGGTCGTTCTTGGATATGATGATAGAATCGTCTAATACGGAGCATGGGTACACCGACTTAGCTCTACAAGAGGAGACGCTGGTGTTATTCGCAGCGGCCACGGACACCACAGCTGTCGGCACTTCCTTCACTACAGTCCTGCTCTCGAGGCATCCTCGTGTGCAGGAAAAGGTTTATCGAGAGTAAATATGACACCTCACTAAATAATATCAGTATCAGTTCACATCAAAAAATCGTCTTACAGATGTCGTTCCTCATACTTAGATCGGACAGTACGGAAAGAATTTCCTTCCAAACAAAAAAGTATTTTTCCAAATTGGTTACTAAATGACGAAGTTCTTAGGTAGTGAACATAAAAAAATGCGTTTAGAGCCTCCAATTTTTTAAAGTCGGTTGAATGACCGTCAACAGATGTAGGAATGAAAAAATGTATGTAAAAAAGACAAATTAATTGCTGGATGTTTTGGACTCAGGGAAACCTAAAATATTATTTTTATATAAAGAAAGTTTGAAAATACCACTTATGTTTCAGGATAGGAGAAGTGTTTGGCGATTCTGATAGACCAGTGGTAGAAGAAGATCTGCCAAAACTGAAATATTTGGAAGCAGTCATTAAAGAATCTTTGAGGCTGTATCCTCCAGTACCAGTTATTTTGAGAAAAATCGACCGTGATATAACATTACGTAAGTAGTGAATAAGAATTCATTGAGGACTAATTTTGACCATATATTTTAATGTAGTGATGTTTAAATTCTTGTCATTTTCCTTGTTATCAAAGTATTACAACCGTACCTACTTAAGCAGGCTTGGAAGAAACTCGACAAGGTTGTAGAAAATGAGTAACTTTTTAAGCTACTACTAAGGACTGACGTACATTTTTCGTATATTGTACATGGCACTCATTAGTTACCGGTATGTAACGGCGATAACTCATAAATTCTTTTTAATCAATTTGTTCGATATTTATTCTTACATTCACGTACACGACTGGCGCCGCGATCACCTTTGATTCTTCTTTTCGACTTTTTTAGCAGTCGCCCGCGATTTCACTCGCCCAAAACTTATAATCCCAATTTAACCTCTTTCGGGGCAGAATTTTAAAAATATCCGCCCTTAGTGTGCATTTATGTCATCTACATGATATAAGACCCTCGCTGCCCAAATTTCATTTTTCTAGCTTCAAAAGTTTAGGCTCTTCGATGATATGTTAGTCCAGACAACTCATTTTATAATACAATTATACATACACATACATACATATCGTCACGCCTTTTATCCCCGAAGGGATAGGCAGAGGTGTATTTCTACACCCACTTTTCGCCAGATATACTTTAGTCCCACGTAATAAGGGGCGAGCCTATTGCCGTACCGGGCACATTTCCAGAGTCCGTGCTGCTACTGAGAATTTCGTGACCAAAAAACCCAATAACACTGCCCGACCCAGGAATCGAACCCGGGACCTCTCGATCCCACGCGCACATTTATGCCGCGAGACCAACGAGGCAGTCGTATAGGGTTTGATGTCGAGTTTTCCGTCTCTACGCAAAGATGGTATTTGCATCGTGTTACCCCTTAGTCGCCTCTTACGACACCCACGGGAAGATAGGGGGTAGTGACACTTGTATTCTATGCCGTCAACCACACGGCAAATACAATTATGACGATGATTACTTAGATTTGTGCTAAAAAAAATTCTTGAGAGTAGTGTACCTATCAAAAACAAGCCAATGACATATTTTTACAGCCCATTGTCTGCCTGTTTCAGCTTCAGGAAAAACTCTTTTGGAAGGCTGCGGTGTATTTATAAACATCTGGTCAGTGCAACGCAACCCGTTGTATTGGGGGCCGGATGCAGATGAGTTCAGGCCAGAGAGATTTATTGATGAGCCTCCAAAGCATCCAGGCGCATTCTTGGCCTTCAGCCATGGTCCTCGAAATTGTCTTGGTAAGTATAATAAAAGGGATTTCGAGAGTTCAGTTTCACTTGCCTACTATATTTTTAGATTTAAAAGATTTTAAATTTACCTTGTCAGAACAAAACATAGTCTTTTGTCGCGACAGTCCACATGCAAGCGGTTGGAGCTACGGACGATATCTTAGATAGTAATATGAATCCTAATTTATACACTTTCGCAATAATATATTAGAACTTATGTATAGTCATTGAATAACGTGCAGACTAGACTTTATGTGTTGATTTATGGTTCGGCAGAGGTTAACATGCTGTATTAACTGGCATCTTAACTTATGATAATCATGTAAATAGTCAACTTTACTAACGTGTCGAGAAAGATAAACAGAAAAGGAATTTCGTATTTTTTTGTAGTCCTCCTTTTCGTGTGAGTGTGTGGCCAACTCTAGTGTCGGAGTTTTCGGACCGCCCGAAGGACTCCAACATGGCCTAACGAATCTTATCTTGAGACAAGAACCGGGACCGACAGCTTTACATGCTCTCCGAAGCACGGTAGGGCTCAGATGTAATTACCACACGTCACCCATGCAAGTCGATGTATTACGAACGGCAAGCCAAGTCTTGCTATGAGCGCTACATTTTTTGTAGTGTTACGCGTATAATTCGCATCAAAGTTGATTATCATCTTTTTATCATACTCTTCAAATACATCATTATTCAGATAAGAGATGGTTGAGATATTTTGGACTCGCTTATATCTTTCAATTTAGTTTATAATACAATTGTCTGACTCATCTGTTCTTTAACTTATACTTGATTTACTGACACAGCGACTGACCGACATGCGCAATTGCGGTGAATGGATGACTGACTGGACTATGTAAAATAAACGGCAAAAAAGTGACAGAGGGCGGAGTGAGTTCTATCTGAATTAACTGACATATGATAGGCGTACAAAATAATGTGATTGTATAATCGATATATATGTACTAAAGGATTGTATTAAGGCCTCCCTCACATTGGTTATGAGCGTTCCTCGAGCGTACGCTCGGCGTCCAATCGGCGTGCGCCCGGCGTTCACTTTGTACTACAGAGTGAACGCCGAACGCACGCCGGGCGTGCGCGAGAGGAACGCTGACGCCCAATGTGAGGAAGGCCTTATTAAACATATCCATGCTATTCATTTACAGGTTTTCAATTCGCTATTATGTCAATGAAGACAATTATTTCAAATATTCTACGACGCTACAGACTTTTGCCAGCGTTGGATCAAGACGGCGAATTCTCACCACTCAAATTAAAATTTGAAGTGATGATGAAAGATGCCAACGGATATTTAGTGTGTCTGGAAGATAAACGTACGTCGTAACGTCGTTATTGCTATTCCTGATTTTTAATACCTGATAATAGTGATAATGTCCGATGCTTGAGAATTTATTTAGATTTTCATCATTATAAAATTAATCTTCGTTTTCTAAGATTCGTTTTACGATGTAAACATATGGAAACTATGGTGTACCACGGAAAAGATATTTTCTCTAGTACCTCCAGTAAATAAACTTATTTAATGTTGAATAATTGTTTTTAATGTATTTAAAGACTCTCATTTTATTACAAAAGCAAGATGCTGATTTGGAAAATATAATTCGTATCTGACATTGGCAAAAAGAACATTTTTGCGGCGGAGTCCAAAAACTATGAACAGTTAAAAATTGACTGTATTTATGTACATGGTTGTCACTCATATTTGACTAGTGTTATTTGTGCTCAATAAACATATTTTATTACACCGAATTTGGTGTGACGTCTTGTGTGTGTGATTTTGTGGATCCTTTATTCTGTTGTCTTGTGTGTATTGTTTTTCTGTGTTTGATTTTTCTGTCCTGCTTTCTGTTTTATCATGCAATTACAGTTTTCTGTTTGTGTATGTGTAGTTTTTTAGGGTAATTTATTTAAACTGGTAGCCCGAAAGTACATCTGGCAACATTGCACTTAAGACCGTATATAAAAAAGTAACGTATAACGTAAGTATGGTATGATATGGTAGCACGGGCTGTTAAGCAACTCCACGTCCTGGCGTGTGTTTTGCATACGGGTGGGAATAGTGTTGTCACTCGAGCCACCCCAGCTCATCGAAGAAGGCCAGCAGAGTCTTGATGTGGCCCACTGCATCCCTCAGGGTCCTGTGTTTGGTCAGGTACTGCTGCCTATACTGTGCGACATCAGGGAAGTCGAGGAGTAGGTGGGCTGCCGTCTCGTCAGCTGCCATACAGGCTCTGCACAGCGGGCTGTCGGTGATATCTATAGAAAATAGGTGCCTATTAAAGGATCCGTGTCCTGTGACGGCGGCCGTGACTGTCCGCAGTTATTATTTGGACAGTCTGAGGACTTGTTTAGCTATCTTACCTTCTGCTACGGGAAGAGCCTCCTTGGCCTGCCTACATGTTTCAATACCAATCCAGGACTGGTTGTGCTAAGTTCTGGTTCGATGTCTTACAAGGTTGCGATAACGTAAGTATGTACTTTGTAAGAACGTATTACTTTAATGGCAAAAGTCAGATCAGCGCCATCTCTTATAGAGTTCAGGAAATTCTAACTGGTAATTCTTACTGGATGCTGGTCAGTACTGAAGGACTTTCCCCTAACAAGTAATACCTCGACGTCGCTTCGGCGTGGGTTACAACTTACACTAGCCGTGGTCACGGGATTAATGACTGATATTTCACCTCTATTTTCGAAAAATTACGTAGCTGAGACCTGTCAAATAAATATTAGTAAAAATTACTTGTATTTCTTTATTTGTAAAGCATGTATAAAAATTGACAATCAGTCGTTCAGTAGTGTCGTTTGAGACTATATCGAATAGGAAGTGTGATGGCGTTGATACACCTGAGCATTCAATGGTCACAGAAGAGCGAGCATTCGCTGTTTTTTGTTTTGTCGAACTGAACAACGAATAGAGCCGAACATTGCTACGAACATTTTCACGATCTTTCTAAGCTTCTCGAAGCTAAGGATTTCCTGTAAACATGATCGATATTTTATCAACATTCATTCGGAGTAAGCCCATCACTCGTCAATTTTAAATTAGTGATTAGTGACAAGATTCGATACGTCATTTGTACATTTATCTTTCTATTAAATTAGAAAAAACTGCAATCAAAATTAAAGTCAAAGTGAAGTAAACATATTGGGTTTAAGGGCTTGTGCAAACCACGTTCTTTAAACGCGCCGTCGACGCGCGACTGTATTGATACACACGCGCGTTAGTATAGCGTTTGCTCAGATTATTAAAACAAAAGGCAGATGGAGCGCATTCATCAATGTGAGGCACGTTGACAGCTATATGTGCGTGACATTTGGCGACTGCACTGTACGGACACGAGCGTCTATGTGCGTGTAAAGTTGCCAGATCATGAATAATCTCCCACTCATCATCATCAGCCTTTAACAGTGCACGGCTGGACTAAGACTCTCCTTTCAAAGGAGGAATTGGCCTACTATACCACGCTGGCCAAACGGGTTGGTGTAGGGTTTGTATCAAGTTTTCCTTCTCTTACAGTGCTGTTCTCTGCACAATATGCTCCCTCCGCCGGCTCTTACGACACCCATGGGATGATATGGGGTGGTGACTTTCCGTATTCTTAATCCTTCACCCGAGCTCCCACTATTTTGCACATAGTTTTATAATGTTTTTATGGAAGTTATATACTGACATTAGTTTGCGGTCTTGAATAATTTACTGTATAACTGTAATAGATTTCATTACGTATAATATTGATGCATCGGAGATAGTGTTCATTAATGAAAGCGACGTACACTATACAGAATATAGATCAATTATCTCACCCTTGTAAAGGTATTCATAAACCGGCGAAATTTTGTCAAGGACACAATAAAGTATAAATATTATGATTTGCAGACAACACAAATTTTACTATTAAAAAAATTTAAATATTGGAAGCGCAAACTCATGGATATGATTGTTTATTCTGACCATTCCAACGTCCGGTTCTCAAACCTGGTCACCTACCCAGCTTCACAGGTCACGCCTAGGGGTCTGCCAAAGAGCCATAGAGCGCTGCATCCTGGATCTTAAAC
Organism: Euclidia mi; assembly: GCA_944739405.2. Classification (NCBI taxonomy): domain Eukaryota; kingdom Metazoa; phylum Arthropoda; class Insecta; order Lepidoptera; family Erebidae; genus Euclidia; species Euclidia mi. The sequence continues at coordinate 10,929,443 of OX123185.2, forward strand.
TAAAAGACAGGATACGGAACACCGAGCTGCGTTCTAGAACAGGCATCAAAGACGTGGGAAGAAAGGCTGCCAGTCTCAAATGGAACTAGGCGAGCAGCGTCAGCCGTATGTACGAGGCTCGTTGGGCAAGAGTATCAAGACTGTGGGTACCAGAGGATAGACGACGTCGCCGAGGCCGGCCACAAAACAGGTGGCGAAATGACCTAGACGCCTACCACAAGAGCTGGCTTGAGATTACGTGCGACAAGCAAACCTGGAAAGATTTGGGGGAAGCCTTTGCCCAGGACTGGGACAACGTAAGCTATTAAAAAAATGAATGCCTTCAATCAATTATTTCTGTTTCTACACACTAAGTACATGAATATTTAGATCGTATAGGGATCGAACCCAAAACAATGTATACATATTGGAAAGCCTATAACAATATTTGCTAATAAAGACATATCTAAAATATACTTTTATAATATGTTAATATATTTTTCATTAACATGACAATTCTTATTTAAAATTAGATAGGTTTATTTAATTTTTTATCATTACATTATTATTATTTTATACGTAACTAAGTCTTAAAATACTATACAAAGAAATATATACAGAACACACAAAAAAAATATATACAGAAAAATAAAAATAAAAATTTTTAGAGCGCGTCATGAAATTCATCCACATCGCCGTCAACTGGCAGCGTGCCCAGAACGCTGGCAGCGTTGCCACGTTGTATGGCGATACTTACCTTCTGGGCCAAATACAACCCAGCCTTCTGGTCACGCGAGGCGTCGACAAGTCTCTTTGCGATGTCTCTAAAAAGAGATCTCGCACTTGGACCCCATGGCCCCAACGTTTCGACCCCAAACGGCTCAAATACGTAATCCCCTACTAGGTTTACGTATTTGCGCCGTTTGAGGGTCTCCGCTGTAGCAGCAGCAGCGCCCGCACAACCGGCTGTGCTAGGAAGATGTGATGGCGCGAGGGTATCGACACACGTTGCGTCCCATACCAAAGGCCTACCCAACTTCCATGGCAGTAAAGACATACCGTCTGGTCTTTTGCCGTCGTTGCGTACCAGGCCCTGAGGTTCAAGGTGGGCTGGAACGCCAGCGGAGACAAGAGCCCGACGGAGAATGTCATTAAGGTTGCCGTGTCGTGAAATACGACCTGCGCTCCTGCTGCATGATAGGCCATGGTGACCAAGGCTGTCGACAGCCTCTCCACAGTGACAGCGATGTGGAGTAACACATGGCGCGCCTAAACGGAGGCAAGACGCGATGCGGAAGGTCGTATCGTCCAGCATGGTACCGATGTTGGACGATGGCAGTGCTTGAAGCCATAGGCCCGACTCCCACTCTCCCACAGCCAGTAGGCGAGCACGCTCTGCAGCATTAGACGATGTGCTAAGAAGGTTTTCTCGTATTCTGCTGCAAAGCGGCCCATCCCACTGCCTCTGAGAGGATAGGTTTCGGGGTAACTCAGTGCTTGGACAAGCTCTTCTCCAAGCATTCGTGGCATCGGTCTTACACGGCACCTCAGAATCGACCAGTGTTGGTGCTAAGATTTTCCTGGTCAATTCTGCAGTGCTGTGGACCGAGGACAGGAATGCTGGTAGGCTAACATCAGAAAGTTTTCGAATACCGAGGCCGCCAAAACGTACAGGTAAGGACGCCTGTAGCCACAATCGGTCATTCAGTGCTATATTCAAAATTTTACTAAGAGTAGTTTGTATAATTTTGTCCATTTCAATGAGTAGGCTCGAATTTTTCCAAAAAGGCGAAGCTCGAATAGCGTGAGTAAATTTAGGCACGAAAAGACAATACCGAATTATAGTGAAAGCCGAATGAATGTTAATTTTGAGGAGCCTGTCCGAAATTTCACTAAAATTTTGAATTTTTTCATGAATAAATGTATCGAAACCTTCGTCTAAAATCGGGGACCCAAGGAGGCGAAGAGAACTTTTTTCAATGTGGGTTATATTGGGAGTCAGAAATTGAAATTTGGAAAGTATAGAGGATTTATTTAAATTGTCGTTTATGAAAATTTCACATTTAGTTGGATTTAGGTCTAAGCCTATGGATGAAAATTTAGATTTCAAGAAAGTCAGATCTTGATAAACAGTCTGTACGTCGCCTGCCAGGGTTCCGTCATCGAGGTACCAGATATTGAATTTTGAATTTAACTGGCTGATGATTGGGTGAATAGCTAGGCTAAAAATGAGTGGTCCAAGAGGGTCACCTTGTTGACAGCCAACGGCGGATTCCAGAAGATTTTCCTTGAAGATCAATTTTGAAGGGTTTCTGTAACACTGCCAAAGAAAGTTGTAAATTTTGGGTGTTTCAATTTTAACTTGTGTCAACAAGGTGTCCCGGTTCACTGAGTTAAAGGCGTTCTTTAAATCAACCTTCAAGATAACCTCGCCCCCATTACAGCCAAGGTACGTTGACAGGGCATGTATGGCAGCCTCGCAACCCCCCTTGGATCCAAATCCGAGCTGCAGGGGTTGGAATTTATTACCTAAGTTTGTATAATACATGTCAACAATTCTTATTACATATTACATAAATCAATTGACAAGTGCATTTTCCATAGTACAGGGAAAACGGCGTCAACGTAAACTGGCACCACTTACACATTTCTTGCAAAAAATACGAATTTTATCGAAATTAAATTATGAAACAGTCAAATAATCCATAGATAACTGTGAAAAGATATTCTATATTTCTGTTTTTGCTTTTGGAAACAACTTTTACGATGTTTAAAAACGCATGACGGCATTTTATGAATTTAAAAGTTGAGTTGATCGGGGCGCGTGAACTGTACGATGCTTCGTTACGCACTGAGCCGGATTTGTATTCGCTTTTCAATTTGTATTTGCATTAGAGGCCTCACGCAACTGTTCCGCGCGCTCCATCTGATTCTTGTTCTATAATCTGAGAGCATTCGTATCGCTACACACGCGCGTTTGAATTTATACAGGTGTGCAAAGGCCTACAGGCTGCGTCTGACTTGCGTGCGTATCGCGTCTGTATCGCTACAAACGCGCGTCGACGGCGCGTTTAAAAATCATGGTTTGCATAGGCCCTAACTGCCATTGTAGCGCAGTTTGTATGTATTTTCTATATTCTAAAGCCTCGCCAGAATGTTCGTAAGAATGCTCGCTGAAACACACTTATTTGGTTTTCCGTTTTGTAACATTCGCAAGAATGCTCAAGTGTATCAGCACCATAACGTTTTTTTCACAAACATTTAAATAATTTCACATTTTTTTTGACATCAGTGAGGAGCCTATTAAACAGTGATTCCTATACAAATTGTGCAATCCATGTTGCCACTGTAAAATATTTTTGCTCCCTAACAAAAATATTTTACACGTAAAAAATACATCGATACTTCAACTTCACTTTTTTAATCGTAGAAGCTTTACATGAATTTCACACGTTTTAAAGTCTTTATTGGATAACAGGGGTTTTCACAAAGTTGTTATTGTTACCTTAATAAAAAATAAACTATATATAGATACAACTCTATGCACCTTCTTAAGGTCATGTATGGGGCAATGGAGGACCGTATTGCGCTATCCAGGATGTCGATCGAGTTTGGATTGCGGAGTTCCTATAAAGATCGAGCGAGGTATATTCCAGGGCGACAGTCTGAGCCCTTTGTGGTTTTGCCTAGCACTGAACCCTCTAAGTACTTTATTGGAGGCTTCAGGGCTAGGCTATCGGTTAAGGAGAGGTGGTCATGTTATATCTCACCTCCTTTTCATGGATGACCTGAAATAGTTTGCCCTCAACAATCTCCAACTGACTGCATTACTTAAGGTAACTGAAACCTTTAGTAATTCTATCAGGATGGAATTTGGTGTGGACAAATGTGCGGTCATGCATGTGAAGAAAGGCGAGATTATGGAATCTGCAGGGATACAACTCTCAGATTCCATACAACTTCGGTCCCTCTCTCTAACGGAAACTTACAAATACCTGGGTATGTCGCAGTCTTTGAATATCTCTGAGGCTGACATGAAGCAGTCGCTGCAGGCTCGTTTCTTTGGCCGCCTGAAAAAAGTTCCGAATAGTTTTTTATCAGGTGGTAACAAGGTGAGCGCCTGCAACGGACGGGCCATGCCAGTCCTAATGTATTCCTTCGGCATAATCAGGTGGACTCAGACTGAACTTGACGTCCTGGACAGAAAAGTCCGTTCAATGCTGACTGCATCTCGGATGCATCATCCACGCTCGTCGGTAATGAGGCTATACATCCCGCGGAAATGTGGTGGTCGAGGATTTTTATGTCTTATGACCCTCCATAACCGCGAGCTGTATAACCTCAGAGAATATTTTCTGCAAATGAGTGTGGATATGCATCGAGATGTGGTTGCAGTGGATACTGGACTTACCCCGCTCGCTCTGGCTAAAGAGAACTGGGACAAACCTGCAGTGCTTAGTATTGAGGACCGGAGAGAAATATGGAAAGGCAAGGAGCTACATGGACGCTTTTATAAGGCCTTACACGGGTCTGATATAGATATTAAGGCATCCGTTTCCTGGCTGCGCTTCGGTGATCTTCTCGGAGAAACCGAAGGTTTTGTCTGTGCAATTATGGATGAAGTTGTCATGACAAATAACTACCACAAGTATATCCTGAGGGACGGTACGGTTGATATATTTCGGGCGTGTCACCAGCCCGGGGAATCTCTCAGGCATATTGTGTCCGGTTGTTCGAGTCTTGCCAATGGTCAATATTTGCACAGACATAACCAAGTGGCTAGGATTGTCCATCAGCAACTAGCCCTTAAATATAAACTCATTGGTTCTGAGGTACCGTACTACAGATATGTGCCCGACCCAGTTCTCGAAAATGGTCGTCCATTGTTGTACTGGGATCGGTCTATCATTACAGACAGGACTATTGTAGCCAATAAGCCTGATATTGTAGTGATAGACCGAGCAGAGCGTCTCGCAATGATTGTTGATATCACCATACCACATGACGGTAATCTCGTGAAGGCGGAAATGACAAAAAGATTAAATATTTAGATCTAGCCCACGAGATTGTCGACATGTGGGATGTAGATTCAGCAATCATTGTTCCGATTGTCGTTTCAGTTAATGGATTGATCGCCAAAAGCCTCGACCAACATTTAAAGAGGCTCGCACCGGGCAGCTGGATCAAGGCGTGAATTCAGAAGGCAGTTCTTCTCGATACGGCACGCATTGTGAGGAAGTTCCTTTCTCTGAGGCCCTAACCACCGATGGCTTGGTCCCTGTACCCGACACTGGTGGGTTTCCGTGGTCCCATTTTATATAGTTAAATTTATTGATTTACGTAGGGTTCCCACCAAGAACTTAGGGTCCCAAGCCAACCTCACTTGCAAGTGGTGCACCTGCCGATCAACGGACGAGGCTCTGGCAAACATAATATCCCGATAAGCGGCAATAGGCTCCCCACCTATTACGTGGGATCAAAACACTGGCGAAAAGTGGGTGTTTAATATGCCTCTGCCTACCCCTTCAGGGAAACAGGCGTGAGTCTATGTATGTATTTATTGATTTATACTAAGGTTTAATTATGCAAAATTCGATTATGTGAATACTAATTAATAAACTATAAAGGTATCAACCACCAGCATTTGATTCTCGCCTAGACAGCAATGGAATAAGGAAAACACTTTGGCCAAAATGTCTTTATTGGGCTCACAGGCCCAATAAACTAAAATTTGTCTTCTGCTGTCTTTTAAAACCACGCAATGAGAGAAGGCAAGGCAATCTTATATAGATCTCTAACTAAATTTCGTACGTTTTGGCGGCGATTGAGGCACGTAGTATTTGACATGTCACCTAAAACTGTGTAGAAAGTTGACTGAAACCAAATTTGTCATAACTTAATTATCTCTTTCTAGCGTTATCTAAGACTACAATAGCAATATATTATACTAAACTCCTCTGGTACGGCGAACAACTTTAAAACATCTTAATTTATGTAATAAATTTATTTTCTTTCAATGATCATTGCTCAACCGTATCCAAGCGTAATCTTGAAGAAGACACGTCCAGAGGCAAAAGTGGTAAACATACTTTCAATAAGACACACTGTATATTCAATGCGTAATATGACACTATACTTTAGAGACGTCTTATAACACAACTTCATGACTAGCTATTTATTTGAAGCTAATTTTCAAACAAGACTATATAGGCTTCAACAGAACTTAAAGCTTCTTATAAAATTAAAAACAAAAAACAAATAATCAATCAATTAAACAGAAGTTTCAACAAGAAATTATATCTATGAATAAGAATAGGCATGAAACACTCGTTTTGCAGACTACACGCCGTCGCGGCCTGCCCTTTGATCTTGAAACTCATCTCGGCTAAATATTGAAAACGTGATATAAATTTAATCACCGTGTGGTGTCTGTCCGTGTGGTGACGGATTAAGAATACAGATTGTCACCACCCCATATCATCCCATGGGTGTCGTAAGTGCCGACAAAGCGAGCATATTATGCAGAGAACAGCACTGTAAGAGAAGGAAAACTTGATACAAACCCTATACCAACCCGTTTGGCCAGCGTGGTATAGTAGGCCATTGCCTCCTTTCAAAGGAGAGGCCTAGTTTAGCAGTGGACTGTTAAAGGCTGATGATGATGATGATATAAATGTGGATATGAGGGCAACGAGTAACCCCCTTTGTAAGTAAGCAAGAATTTTATACCAACCTTTATGCTGATCTTGGAATTGAACCAAAGTAAAATTGTATAAAAACTTTATCAAAAAATTGAAAGCAAACATTATCAAAAAATGGTGTTATTTGATAATGTTTGCTTTTGAAAGTTGTGTTAATTTTATTCCTATTCGATTTGGCCGTACAGACAGCGTAGATACGGTTCTATTAATACTGAAACTTGATTGGAATATTGGTCTAGTGGCTAATGAACTTGGCTGCTAAGCTGGAGGTCTGAGGTTCCGTTTCCGGACAGTGCAATTCTGTGTGTGATGGACACGATGATTTATTATATTATCTATAGCTGTTTCCCGCGGTTTCACGGGTAATTTATAGCCTAAGTTACTCCTTGGTACATCAGCTATAGCTAATAAAAATAGCTAAGTGAAAGTCCCGTCAAAATCGGTCCAGCCGTACCAAAGAATAACGAGAACAAACAGATAGACAGACAGACACACCGACAGACAGACAAACATGTAATTTCGGTATGTTTACCGTGTATACATCCATATGCCTTAAGTAAAAAGCGGTTATTTTAATATTACAAACAGACACTCCAATTTTATTTATGTGTATTGATGTATTGATAATGTGTTTGTATTTAAGTATTTAACAACATACTTAATGCAAGTATGTTGTTCAGTTATCTGGTTGTATAAGGTATGTACAAGTAGTTATAAGATAAGTTTGAGATCTGATGACGGTGTGTGAGTGTATCCTAGGATAATATTATTAAGAATGAAAGATAATTTCATTACAAATTATATATATATATATATATATATATATATATATATATATATATATATATATATATATATATATATATATATATATATATATATATATTATGGTAATAGGCGGGGCAGACGTGCAGGCGGATCGCCTGATGGTAAGCAATTACCGCCGCCCATGGACACAAGCAACACCACAGCTGCACCGGAGTCACAAGTGCGTTGCCGCCCCTTTGGGTTGGGAAAAGGGATAGGATGAGGAGTGGGATGAGGGAGAAGGAATATGGGATAGGGCCTCCGGCACTCTCACTCACCGAACGACACGCAACAGTTTAGGTACTGTTACTTTACGTCGATTTTCTGTGAGAGGGTAGTACTTCCCCGGTCTCGCCGGCCCATTCATGCTGAAATCAGCAAGGCTTTACTACCTAGGATAAATGTTGCAAACACAAATGTTGTCTACTAATATTAAAACAAATTTTCGTTATTAACAATGTATGTTACTATGTACATAATAATATTGTAAAATAGGAAGAAGTTAGTAAATTGCCATGTTTTACTCGTGTATAAAACCCAACGCCAGTCTGCGAATACATTCAGATTGACGAAACATTGTGTTTGATTTCTTCCCAAATAACACAATAAAACTTAAATTTCAAGAATTTGGAAAATTCTTGGAAGTTACGTTTTATTTCTTGCAGCTACAGCTTCAAATGGAAAAATACTTACGAAGAGCCTTAAGGTGAACGCACACTCATCCCAGCCGAACGCGTAGAACGCACACTATCGATTGGACGATTCGACGCAGGGAAGTGTGCGAGGTTTCATAAGATTTCATATTCAGAGTTCTAAAATTCGTTTCGTTCGACTCGTTCGAGGCGTTCGGCTCGGATTAGTGTGCGTTCACCTTTATTCAGCAAACTTATAGGTACATGTATTCACACTGTATAATAATTTAGATTACGAAAATTAGTCACATCTATATCATTTGCTGTTAAAATAAAGGGCTTCGTTCTTAGCTGCAAACATTCTCCTCAACAGCTACTAGCGTGTATTTAGGTACTTCATAACTTTTGTAATACATAATCGATATAAAATTATGTTGAAAATAATTTCTTAACCTTTGTATGAATAAGAACTGTTTGACAGACAATCACAGCGTTTGTCCGTTACGACAGCGTTTTCGTGTCAAAAAGGACACAAGCCTGTCCTAAAATGTAATTAGCGATTCATTCGTTCCTTTTTTAGATGTTAAACTAAAAACCCTGATTTTTTCGTCAAAAAATGATGCAACATTACTAATTACGGCTTTTTAGAAAACCTTTTTGAATTTGACACGAAAACGCTGTAAACCATCATGGCGGTTGAGTGATATCACAAAGTACAAAACAAAACAAACCGTGAATGATGTCTGGTCTGATGTACCCACTTTTATTTTGTTATATTCGATTTGACAGGTAGAAAGTTTGACGTTTTAGTTGTATTTACTACTAAAACGTTAAAAACATGAATGGCGGACGTACTGTTTGACGTAATGTTCTCTGATTGGTGTTCACTGTCACAAGAATAAATACATTATTTTTAGTTTTAGAATTGAAATAAAACGACGTATTCCCAGAGACGAGTGGCAAAGACTGACAATGTTTTATTTCTTACTATAGAAGTAAACATATAATTTGAAATAAATGTCTATATGTCTAGTGACAATAAAAGACAGATGGCCAGTACGATACATGGCCAGTGCTAATACATACTGTGTAGATATTAAACCTTCAACAAGAATCCTAAAAATCACATTAATCTTACCTTTTGATAGTAAATAATAAACTTTATTGACATCTTAAAATCATAATGAATCTATAGATACTACAATCAAACCGATTTATTCTTAGTGGACACAAGCCTATAATAGAGTTAAGTTGAAGTTAAACTTGAAAAATATGAGATCTTTGAAGTTGCTAGCAAAGCTTTTTTATTGACCAAGTACAGCATTTTCAACATATTTATGGACTGCGAGTATCCCACTCAAATGAGTCTTCGGGATCCATGGACCGCAGGTTATGAATCTCTGGACTAGAACGAGAGGGCTGAACGGCTTTTATGTAAAAAAATATACTTTTCTTACTTAACGCTGCCGCAAAAAATCATTTAACTAATTTCAGATACAAATTACATTTTGATCAATTAAAATAGGTACCTACAGTAAAAAACATGATTTAAGATTAAATAAGTTTATAACCAAGAACCCGTGATACACCATAGTTTCCATAATTATGTTTACATCGTAAAACGAATCTTAGAAAACGAAGATTAATTTTATAATGAAGAAAATCTAAATAAATTCTCAAGCATCGGACATTATCACTGTTATCAGGTATTAAAAATCAGGAATATAGCAATATCGACTACTATTTACATCTATCTTCCACACACACCAAAAATCCGTTTGCATCTTTCATCATCAGTTCAAATTTTAATTTGAGTGGTGAGAATTGGCCGTCTTGATCCAACGCTGGCAGAAGTCTGTAGCGTCGCAGAATATTCGAAAGAATTGTCTTCATTGACATAATAGCGAATTGAGAACCTGTAAATGAATATCATAAATATCTAGATGAGCCCGCGTTATTTAAGCCTACTGTTCCATTCCCGTGGCTCATAGCGTAATGTTATAAAGCGTACAGCCTGTCTCAATAAATGGACTCTCTAACACTGTTTTTTTTTAAATCGAGCTATTAGTGCCTGAGATTAGCGCGTTCAGGTAAACATACAAACAAACAAACTCATCAGCCTTATATATATATAAAGCTATATGTGTATGTGTTTAGATTAGATAAATACAATGACAATATTTTGTACGCTTGTCAAATGTAACGTCAATTCAGATAGAACATTTTTTTGGATAGAACTTAAGTACTCCGAATGTCACTTTTTAGAGGTTTACTTTACTTAGTCAAGTCAGACAGCTATTCACTTCAGTTGTGCATGTCGGAAAGTCGCTGTGTCAGTTCATCATCAGCCTTTAACAGTCCACTGCTGGACTAGGCCTCTCCTTTGAAAGGAGTAATTGGCCAACTATACACCCATAGGATGATATGGGGTGGTGACATTCCGTTGCAATGATGGGCTTGGTGTCGTAAATAAAAGATGTTATTAGGTTCGATGATTACAGTATAATGTATCTCAAATAAGTATTACATTAGCTTATATAGTTGGGAAGGTGCATCGCACACTACACCTCCCCCGTTTATAAAAATAAAAAATATGTTTACATACATGTTTTTTATGTAATTTAAAATACAGTTTTTCAATAAAATCATGATAAAAGTATACCTATCTTTTTCATTATTTAATATAATCGCAAAAACAACACTCAAATATTCAATATATCTAATCCTAAAGCATTAATAAAATTTTATTGAAAATAACCACAAATAGAGAATTTTTGAAACTTTACCATATTGACATAAACTAAAATGAAATACTAATTCCATATTTATTTTGAAGTATAAAATAAACAAATTCACTAAACTTAATTCGAGAGGAAATTCTAATAAAAGTTACCATAGGCATATTTTTTTTTTTTAGTAGATTATAGTAATACAATTTTAATAAAAAGAAATTAAATGGAACATTTTGGTCAATTAAATAATTGAAACAAACATAAAAAGAAATATGAATGACCAATACAAATTAAAACGCTTCCCCAGCTTCACTCATTAAAAAAAAGGACACAAAAATATAACTTAATTCTAATGCACTGTTGACAATACCTATTATTACAATAACAATAATACTTTATATTTATTTAACATGTTGATTGGCTAATTCTTATTTTTACCAATATATTATTTTATTTATAAATCATTTAACCATTTTATTATAAATCAGAACAATAAAAACATTTGACGAATAAAATATCATCTGAACCAAAAATACGTTATTCAATATTACTATTATACAAAAAAAAACACAGGTATGTCTAATGTATAAAATCCTTGGTATACAATTATATTGTGATGTTAATTAGGAGAGGCTTAAGTCCAGCAGTGGACTGCTAACGGCCGTAGTAGTAGTAGTTTACAACACAAACATTTAAAAAAATCACAATTTGACATATTTTCTTTTCTCAAAAGTTCAGTAACAGTAAACACGAACACTGAAATATAAAATTGAATTGTTTTTTTTTTTTTTTAATCTGGATGAAATATGAAAAAAAAAATCTTATTACATATTATTTTGTAACATTAGAGTATTGGTATTGCATAACATTTTATATTTAAATACAAATATCAGATTTTATTTCTTTCAACAACTCTTTATTACTCATCAACATAATTTTATTTCCATTTATCACATACTTTTCACAACATCTCATAATTATTTATTCTTTATCCATTTCAATACACAGTAAGGTACACATTTATTTTCTTATCATAATATCGGTCCGGCCGGACATTTTCATCATTTATTTATAATATTCATTTCTCATATTCATCATTTATTATCACAAGGGGCTCAATTTAAGGCTTCTTTGGCCTCCAACAATTTTCACAGAGGAATCTCGTTCGCACCATGATCAAACTGAAGGAATGGCACCCTTTTATTCACCTTATTAATTTGTGTACCTATATTTAAATACCACTTTCATAATAGCATTACATAACAAAACATTTATGCTTACTTCCAAAATGAATACTTCAGTACATACGAATCCAACATCGCTTTTGGGTGATCAGTCCAAATTGCTGTCGAAAACCTAGTTACTGAATATTCCCTTCAACGTCATACATTCCTATAGCAATCTAAACACTCATTTCAAATTACTCATTCCAATACCATGCTTCCAAATAACATAAACCTTTTAATATCCCCATCTAATCACAGCGGTACCTAATTGCATACTAATGATTACAAAAAGATTTTTAATACCGTGCCTATATCCGACCAATTTTCCCTATTCCAAAACATAAAAATAATATCCATAAATATCACAAGTATATAAGTATTGAAATATTATTCAAATCTTTTACACGAAAATGAACTCGTCTCAAATGTTACAATCGTTATAAATTACAAAATATGAAATTTTATATAAGTACATACTGTTACTATATTTAGCCACATGATTCAACATAGTATTTCTATAGAAGACTAATGTTCACACAATCACATGCAGGTGACAAAACTTTTAGACGAATGCATTCCTTAAGATATTGCATCATAGCATAGGTGTCAAGTTTACTAGGTGTCGTTTTTATTAGCGCGAACTAACACACTACTGGACTAATTATAACTTATGATTCGTTATCACCAATAAAATAAAAGCTTGAAAATTAAAATATTAATAGTAAAATATGAATATCTATCTTTGATTTACTAATGCTTTGATACATTTTATATAATAAATAAAATATATGTATTAACTAATTACGTTTGGAAGTTAAGTTTATCGAAAATAAATCGCAACAAAGATTTACAAAAAATGTTCATAAATTTAAATTATAACAATGTTACTTATGCAAGTTAAAAGAAATGAAGAAGCAAATCCGTGCGCAACATGTAGTGTTGCTAAGGTATCGTATATCGGCGCTTGCACATTAGACACCTTATGCGCAATAACTTAGGAATGCGTTCTTACATGGGACGATTACAATAATTTCTTTAACAACAAAGAATAAAAATCTATAATTTGGCAACAATTTGGCAAATTTGTTGTGGGTTGAATTGCCAAACATATAATATTATTGTCAACAGGCATGTTTTTACTTTCATATTACTAATTACGACTACATAAAAGAGTATATGAAAAATAAAACTAACACAAAATGATCAATTGTTGTCCGCGCGGCAAAATTGAGAAAAAAAAAAGAAAACCAAAACAAAAACAAGGAGATACAGTTCACCTTACAATGTTCACGTTCAGGCACTGTGAGAAAAGGACACCGTGTCGTGTCCACGCTTCACGTGGAGCCCTCCTAGGCATCGTCGTCGTGTGGCCTTCACGAGACCGAAACCCAGGGCTCCCGGCTGCATCATCCTCGTGCAACCTCGCAATCCAGCTTTCCGCAGTCTCAAGTCATATAATATCGTTCGCCAGAAAATCGCAACAGGCGCAACGGCTCGATACGCCATTTCATTTTCATGATATCTTCGCCAAATATACGTCAATTCCACAAATAATATCAAAAACGTTTATCTTTAAAAAAACCACTGGCTCAGTACTGCCAGAAGGCAGCACTGGCAGGGTCGCCATGCAATGATGGGCTTGGTGTCGTAAATAAAAGATGTTATTAGGTTCGATGATTACAGTATAATGTATCTCAAATAAGTATTACATTAGCTTATATAGTTGGGAAGGTGCATCGCACACTACACCGTATTCTATACATAAGTTCGAATATATTGCTCCGAAAGTATGTATATTTGTTTGTGTGTCCTTCTTTCACGCTAAACTCCTACACGGATTTATATTACTATCCAAGATACCGCCCGCAGCTCCAACCGCTTGCATATCAACTGTCACAATAAGAGACTATGTGTTATTCTGACAAGCTACATATATTTAAGAACTTTTAAATAAAAAAAAATGGCAGAAAAATGAAACTGAACTGTCGAAATCACTTTTACTATACTTACCAAGACAATTTCGAGGACCGTGACTGAACGCCAAGAATGCGGCTGGATGCTTTGGAGGCTCATCAATAAATCTCTCTGGCCTAAACTCATCTGCATCCGGCCCCCAATACAAAGGGTTACGTTGCACTGACCAGATGTTTATGAATACACCGCAGCCTTCCAAAAGAGTTTTTCCTGAAGCTGAAACAGGCAGACAATGGGCTGTAAAGATATGCCATTACCTTTTTTTATAGGTATACTGTTGTGGTTGACGGCATAGAATACAAGTGTCACCACCCCCTATCTTCCCGTGGGTGCCGTAAGAGGCGACTAAGGGAAAACACGATGCAAATACCATCTTTGCGTACCTATAGATGGAAAACTCGACATCAAACCCTATACGACTGCCTTGTTGGTCTCGCGGCATAAATGTGCGCGTGGGATCGGGAGGTCCCGGGTTCGATTCCTGGGTCGGGCAGTGTTATTGGGTTTTTCTGTCGCGAAATTCTCAGTAGCAGCACGGAGTCTGGTAATGTGCCCGGTACGGCAATAGGCTCGCCCCTTATTACGTGTGACTAAAGTATATCTGGCGAAAAGTGGGTGTAGAAATTCACCTCTGCCTACCTCTTCGGGGTTATAGGCGTGAGACTATGTATGTGTATGTATGTATACTGTTCTCAAAGGAAATTCTTAGCACAAATCTAAGTAATCATCGTTCTAAGTATAAAATGAGTTATCTGGACTGACATATCATCGCAGAGCATAAACTACTGAAAGTAGCAACATGAAAGTTAAACAGTGGATTTTTTATATCATGTAAATGGCATAGATGCTCATTAAGGAATGTTTTTTTTTTGTATTCTTCTCCAAAGAGGTTAAATATGGATTATAAGTTTCGGGTGAGTGAAATTGCGGGCGATTGCTAAAAAAGTCGAAAAGAGGAATCAAAGTTGATAGCGGCGCCAGCCGTATACGAGAATCTAATAAGTAATATCGAACAAAATTATAAAAAAGAATCTATGAGTCATCTCCATTACATACGGGTAACTGATGAGTAATAATAATATGTACAATATACGCAAAATGTACGTCAGGCGAATTAGTCAGCAGTAGCCTAAAAAGTTACTCATTTTCTAAAAACTTGTAGAGTTTGTCCAAGCCTGCTTAAGTAGGTACGGTTGTACTACTTTCATAACACGGAAAATGCCAAAAATTTAAAAATGACTACATTAAACTATATGGCCAAAATCTTGTCCTCAATAAATTGTTATCAATTACTTACGTAACGTAATATCACGGTCGATTTTTCTCAAAATTACTGGTACTGGAGGATACAGCCTCAAAGATTCTTTAATCACTGCTTCCAAATATTTCAGTCTTGGCAGATCTTCTTCTACTACTGGTCTATCAGAATCGCCAAACACTTCTTGAATCCTAAAACATAAGTGTTATTTTAAAACTTGCTTTATATAAAAAAAATATTTAAATTTCTCTTGAGTCCAAAAAATCAAGCAAATTTTTTTTTACATACGTTTCCTTAACCTTTTGCCGGTTATTCAACTGATTTAAAAATAAATAAGATGTTATAAACGGTTTTATTTTATGTTTTCTGCTTAAGAAATTATTATGCATTCATCGATAAGAAAAAATATTTTTGTTTGGAAAGGAATGTTTTCCGTATAGTCCCATCTAAGTACGAGGGATGTAATTGGGAAGTCGAATTTTTGGTAAAATATTGAACTGATAATTATATTATTTAGTGAGGTGTTATACTTACTCTCGATAAACCTTGTCCTGTACACGAGGATGCCTAGAGAGCAGTACTGTAGTGAAGGAAGTGCCGACAGCAGAGGTGTCCGTGGCCGCTGCTAATAGCAGCAGGGTTTCCTCTTGTAGAGCTAAGTCAGTATACCCATGTTCCATATTAGACGATTCTATCATCATATCTAAGAACGACTTTACATAAATATTTTTCTTGTCTGCAAAATATATTTTTGTTACAACAACATTTATAAAAATATAATGATATCAATTTGTATCATAACAAGCGGCCTCAGTCTCCAAGCGGCAAAATGCAAACATGCTAGTGGTAAACAAAACTACTTACTTAATCTATCCGAATCTTGTCCATGTGCCCTGTTTTCTTTTATGATCTAAAAATATAAAATATTTAGGTATCGCTATCACATAGAGGTTAAAATATCAATATCTCAATCAATCATAAAATATATTTTATAGTTCTTACGTAACCTAAATGACTAAATTTAATATAATACCGTAGGTACATGATTCAGGTCTATGACTGATGTAGGATGGCAAGGAATAGTGTGTCTAAAGCTTTATGCAAATCTAGCTAAAGCTGCATGCTCCATTTTATAAGGGCCCTGTTACATTAGAACACCAAAGTGAGGCCACCGGTCGCTACATAAACAAAATGTGAACAGTTATGTATAATAATAATAAATTTATTATTTTGCATAAAATGATATAAATATATTTTACAAGTATTTTGAGTATTTTGTTTATTACATATGTTTTGCTTAACATAGCATGCAATTTTTAGACTTTTAAAGAGCATATCGAGTGTTTGAACGGTAGAATACGTAAGTTAATAATTATGTCTTCAAGAAAATGCGACATATTGCAGATCCAACATTGATAAGGCAAGTGTACTTTGCTCTATACCAGTCAATATTAACATATTGTATTACAACATGGGGGGCGTAGGAAAAACTTTGTTACTGTCTGTTGAAAGAGCTCAGCGAGCAATCCTTAAAGTATCAACTTCCAAACCGTTTCGTTATCCAACTAACTCCCTATATCAAGCTCGTAAAGTACTAACTGTTTGACAACTATTTATTAAGAGTATCATATTAAAGCAACACACAGCCCTTACCTACAGCACTATATCTACCAAAAAAAGACGACATGATATAATTTTTCCGACTAAAATTCAAACAAGACATGCATTCATATCCAAATTTTATATATTCCTGGGACCCTTACTTTACAAAAGACTAAAAGCGTTAGCTAACCTAATGCCTTGCACCTACTTCAAATGTAACAAAATTGTCAATAATATCCTTCTGAATATATCCTACAAAGATACAGAAAAATTATTCATCATCAGCCTTTAACAGTCCACTGCTGGACTAGGCCTCTCCTTTGAAAGGTGGAATTGGCCTACTATACCACGCTGGCCAAACGGGTATAGGGTTTGTATCAAGTTTTCCTTCTCTTACAGTGCTGCTCTCTGCATAATATGCTCCCTCTGTCGGCTCTTACGATACCCATGGGATAATATGGGGTGGTGACATTCCGTATTCGTAATCCTTCATCACACGGACCGGCAAAATTATTAATTGTGTTAAAATAATTATCATAAACAAAATAGATGCTTACTTAAATTTATTAGTTGTAATTAATGATAAGATACTGTAGATCTAGTAATACTGTACTAAAACGTAATGTACTAAAAATATTGTAGTAAGTGATTATATTATTTTATGGTCCCTGATCGCCTGAAACACAGGTTGTTAGTTCAGGCATATAATTTTATATCAGGACCTAAAGTAAGATTTTGTACTCTAAATAAGTAAACTGTATTTTTTTATAGGTTCACGCCTGTATCCCCGAAGGGGTAGGCAGAGGTGTAATATTACACCCACATTTCGCCATGAATTTTTAGGTCCCACGTGATAGGGGGATATTGCCGTTACTGGGCACATCACCAGACTCCGTGCTGCTACTGAATTCGGCAAAAACCCAGTAACATTTTTACCGATCAGCAGTTGCATACTCTATCCACTGGGCCACGAAGGCAGTAAACTGTTCTATTTTAATTAACAGAGTAAATTGAATTTGAATTTTAAGACATAGGTGTATTAAGGCTAAAACTGTGTAAAAAATATTTTTGTAAAGAGGGTGGGTATCTCACACTGACGCAACCAAGCTGTGGCCGGTGACCAAATCAATTCGAGTGTTTGTTTTGGTGTTTGTCGCTTGGTAGCTCTAGACACTACAGTAGCACGACTGCTCGCATGACCATGGTGTCCTAATGAAATAGGGCCCTACGTGTTACTAAGCAGTCTTCCCACTGAAATCAATATTCGATGTATCCTTCTTTGAAATTTTAGATTCATTTTTGAAATAAGCTCTATACAAAAATGTCAAACATGTATCTCGAGCTTATCTCGAATCTCGAAATCCATAGATAGGTAGATCTAATATTGAAACTGGCCGTTATTCATACAACTATTGTCATATATTGTACTTATGAGTTAAATGGTGTCACATCCAATATCGAATTATCTAAATTGATTGATAACTCGCTGTATTACTTTACCTTTTCTAAAAAGTTGTACATATAGGCCTTATACGTTTTACACTGGGAGTGTAATATTTTGAACACAAAGTCACTATGGAGCCATGGCTTGCTGAATCTCGCAGCAGCTAAACGAAGTACTTCATCCAGACCAACTAAAAATGGATTGTTTGCATCCTTTTGTGCATTTACTTCTATACCCATTGTTGCCTCTGAAAAAAAATCAAGTAAATGTAACAGAATTCAATTCATAGTTAACTTTCGCGATTTGTATACCTACATCATACAAGCTTTTGTTTGTTTCCGTTCAGTCCTCCACGACCGTAAGCCGTAAGCCGGTCGAAACGTCGGAAAAAGCATTGGTATTTATACCTTAAATTAGATAATATACGCGATTAACCCCAGTTAAACAAAATTGTATGGGAATTCAATTTATTTCTTAAAACCTTAATAAACAACGATATTATAATTTACGATACTTTCTATGTTTATTTGAATATTTTGCAATTCCTTAAAACATGGTTTCTATTAACTAACAATAATATGAAATAAGAAAAATTGCAAACGCTGCCTTTGGCAGCATAAAAATTATACTGTCAAAGGCAACGGTAGCCTAATGGAGATACCAACAGACTGCCATGCAGAGGGTATCGGGTCAGAACCCACGGCGCACACCAATGACTTTTCGGAGATATGTGCATATTGAATTGTTAATGATCGTTTGTCCCGTGCCTCAGAGAGCACGTTAAGCCGTCGGTCCCGGTTATCATGAAGATCTTTGACAGTCGTTATAAGACGTCAGTACCTCTAAAATAAACTGATACTAGTCTAAACCATGGAAAATCGCTATTCCTTCGGGTTGCGGAGGTCAGACAGGTAGTAGCTCTGTGGAATAGCTAATATTCAGCCAAATCCGCTTACACTAGTAAGCGGACCCCAGGTTGAAACTGGGGTAACGCTAGGTGGATGATGATGATTTTTATACTGTCTGAAATTTTAGGCGTATTCAAGAGGATAAGGAAGAAAAAATATACTATAGATACTGATCGTCGGACCGGTTTAAGGCTACACAAATACCGTAGTGTATAAGCATACACAACGGTATATGTGTAGCCTCCTAATTCAGAGATTTTTACGGTAGTAGAGCCTTACTGATTTTAACATGAATGGGCCGGCTCGACCGGGAAAGTACTACCCTCTCACAGAAAATCGACGTAAAGTAACAGTACCTAAACTGTTGCGTTTCGTTCGGTAAGTGAGAGTGCCGGAGGCCCTATCCCCTATTCCTTCTCCCTCCTCCCACTTCTCATCCTATCCCTTTTTCCAACCCCAAGGGGTAGCAACGCACATGCGACTCCTGTGGTGTTGCTTGTGTCCATGGGCGGCGGTAATTGCTTACCAGCAGGCAACCCGTCTGCTCGTTTGCCGCCAAGTATTATGAAAAAAAAAAGGCAGCACTCGTACTTCTTAAGGTTAACAAATTGTTTTACACAAAAACGTTAATAATTTAAGGGCAACACGTGAAGTATAAATAAATAAACCTGATTTCTGACCTTGATTTAAATCGAACAAGACGCAAGACTTCTAAACAATATTTTTTTTATATTATAAGTGGCAAACGAGCAGATGGATCACCTAATGGTAAGCGATTACCGCTGCCCATAGACAAACGTAACACCAGAGGAGTCACAAGTGCGTTGCTGCCCTTTGGGTTGGGCATAGGGATAGGATGAGGAGTGGGAAAAAGGAGAAGGAAAGGGATTGGGCCTCCGGCACTCTCACTCACTGAACGAAACGCAACAGCATAGGTATTCTCACTTTACGTCGATTTTCTGTGAGAGGGTAGTACTTCCTCGGTCAAGCTGGCGGCCTATTCATGCTGAAATCAGCACGGCTCTACTAACTATAAATACAATATAAGTACTTACCACAAACAGCATCCAAAGCATACGAATTAAAGTACGGCCACATAGTAGTGGGTCCCTTTCCAGCAGCAGGTTTTAATTTTTCGACCATCACAGAGCTCTGTTTGTTGAAAATTTTTACAAAGCCCCTTAGTTTCTTGATGGCGAAGCTTGGGGTGTGCAGTTTACGGCGAGGCCGCCAAATCGAAACTAAAATGTAAAAATACTAATTTTATAAAGCTGACGAGTTTGTTAGTTTGTTTGGTTGAACGCGTTTCATTTAATTTTCATTTATTTATTCACAAATAATTATACAATTGTGTTTGAATTGCCACATAAAAAATAGTTATAAAAGTCAAATCAAATTAATTAAATAAAAAAATCAAAAATATTAATTAAATAAAATTAAAATATCAAATCAAATCAAGTTGATTAAATAAAAATGTCAACAATATTAATTAAATAAAATTAAAATATCATCAATATTATCTCACTAACTACTGGTTCGACTTGATAAAGCGGGTGTGACCAACGCAAAATAATTATTCAAGTCGGGCCAGTAGTTGAACACAACATATTAATCCTTCAGCTTTATTTTATTAGTATACGGACCAACTAGCCATTTGTTGTTATATATTTTGCAAATTCATATCCACTATATTCGTCATGTAATGTATCTCACCTGGTGCAAATATACTAGCGTTTCCCATGACGATCCAACACAAACTCATCATGTCACCTTTCTCTAAGCACTTCTTTAGAATGATTTCGCTTATTTTTGCATCACTTATCACTGAAATCACACACGTTATAATGTAAGTATCACGCCATAACATTATGAAAAAATATATAATTAGAATAACTTCACGCCTCCATCGTCGAAGGGATAGGCAGAGTATTACACACCCACACTTCGCCAGTTATGTTTCAGTCCCAATGTAATACAAAAACAAAAACAAAACAAAAAATATTTTATATGCATCTCCAAAACATAGCACAGGTACATACATTTTCTTAATGAGTACAACAGAAGGCGGTACATAGAGAACAAATTAGGCAACTGCGTCAGCTATTGTTGCAGTATATATAACTACAACGCTGGTATTCTCGCAGGCCTATATGCAATTATAATTATTAAATATATGAATTAATTATATAAAATTAAAAGAACGAAAAATTAATATACAGTAGTAGTGTTTCCGAACGCTATTTGCACTTGACAGACTGACGTTTCCCATAGGCCAAATGTTAACTGTCAAGCAAGCGTCGTATACCGGAGCGGAGTTACATAATTTAATATTATAATAATGTCGCTGCGCATACGCAAATAAATAATAACAAATTATACACATTATAATATCACAGTTATTGCAATATCTTTCGTCAGTAGACACGTAATCACGTAAGTGATGTTGCCTTACTTACTTATTATAGTAGGGGGCGAGCCTATTGCCATCTACCGGGCACATTATTAAGCGATCGATAATTAACATTTTTATTACACACATAACTTCGAAAAGTCAGAAGTGTGTGCTCAGGGTACCTGGGGATCGAACGCGAGACCATCCTCTCGGCAGTTTGTTACGCACACCACTGGGCTTATGAAGATCAGATCAAAGTCCTTGTGGACCACAGCGGTCCCAGTCACCCATTACTTATGGTGATGGTCTTATGGTGCTGATACACTTGATTATTCACCTGGAATGACCATTTTTGCGAATGCTACATAACAGAAAAACAAACGAGTGTGTTTCATAGGGGGTTTACACGGGTGACTAAAGCCGCACGATTTTTGCCACGGCGCCGGCGCGTAAATTGACCGTTTAAATGCCAATTCGGCTACGTCGCAAGTGACTAAAGCCCCAAAGTTGGGTAGCATCCGACTTTGGCCGGTCGGCGATCGGCCGCATGTGACTAAAATCAACCGAAAATCTAAAATCGACCGTGTAAACGATCATTTGCAGGCGATCGCCCGTTGCAAGAAGGAGTGTTTTGCGCAGGTTGTATTCACAATAGCGATTCTACTAACTATTTCAATTTCGGCACAAACAGCTATTCTGCTCAACATTTTTGACCGAAACGACCGAGCCGCATGCGATTTTCGCAACCTGTGTAAATGGGCTGGTGATGCGGTTTGATGAGGCAATTTGTGAAGCGACTAGCTGCTCGGCGAAAATCGACTCGTGTAAACCCCCTCATTAGCCAGAATTGTATCGAACGTTCTGACGAGCATTCTAGCGAAGGGACAGTTGCTTCGAGCTTTATGCTGAATAGAACTTTAGCTAGAAAGCTCATGAAAATGTTCTTAGCGATGTTCGTTGTTCAGTTCAACAAATTTGAAAACGGCGAATGCTCGATGTGCAGTTACAAGTGTATGCTCAAATGAATTAGTACCACTAGGGTCCGGGATCTGCGCATAACAAAAGGCAGAGATGCGTGCAGGGATTTTTAACCGATACCCGCTGCATGGCAGTCTGTTGATATCTCCACTAGGCTATCGCTGCCTTAGGTAAAGTGTTTAAGTTGACTTACTAAAATGAAGTTCGTTGAGATTCCACATTCCCATTATTCCTCCTTTACTTTCTGCCTCTTTTCCCATAGTATGAAAAGATTTCATGACCTCTGAAACAATATATTATCAACCATTACATTTTGTGCCTAAATACCTAACAGACTTACTTTACAGACAAAAAGTATATATGTATGTTAATCCATTGTCTAGTACCTATAGTACAAGCTCTGCGTAGTTTGGGACTAGATGGTTTTGTGAGTATGTGGTACAATATTATTATTATAGCAAGCCTTTTTTTTTTTTTTAAACCCGTGCTCCTCATGTACCCATGTGTCGGAGGGTAGGGTTTCACCGAAGCATTCCTCGCTACCCCCCGACGGGTATTGGCCCGCCGGATGATCAGGCGGGCCACGAATGAAACCCCCTTGACGGCGGATGAAGGTGTTGAGCTCCGCCGCCAAAACACCCAGCGGCCGCAGAGGATAGGGAGGACGGCAACGCAACACGCAACACCGCATCTCCTCTTCCTCTGCGGCCCCACCGCGACGCAACGATGGTGCGCCTCCATTTGGTCGCGGGAGATAGGGCGCGCGGCAACGCAACACCGACACGCCTCTCCTCCCGCGACCGCACCCGACTGCGAGGGACAGACAGAACTGTCCCCCTTGAGACGTCTCGCCTTGGGACGCATCCTACGCAAGCCTCACGCAAGCCCACGTGGAGCGTCCCCTCCCGGGATCCCGCTTAGCTTCACCGTGGGAGAAAATCAAATCCACGGTTACTAAGCCCCCCACCACGACAAGGTGGAGATCCCACGGGGGGGATTATTATAGCAAGCCTATAATAATAATATTCGACTACTATTTAACTTGTCTAGCCAGCGATAAAATATCATTATTAATGTTGCTATAATCATTATTTTATATTATTAACCGACTTTATTATTTATTGCTTATTAATTAAAAATACAAGAAATTGCATGCCTTATCAGGTAAAATAAGGTTAAATGAAAAATGCTTTAATTTTAAGATCTTTTCCCAACCCTTGATTTGCGCAAATAAAATTGATTTGACTGGTAATTAATATTACACATTAAAATTAGACTTAGACAATACAACAGCCAACTTTGTGGTACTTCGGGAGTCACCCATGAGTCATATGACCATTTATAGGAGACTCCCGATAGTTAGTAAAACGTTTTAGTGAAAGTAGTACACTTTAAACTAACAGGTCAAACTATGAACCATTGTATAATTTTTGCATTTCAAACACAAATTTAACAAAATCTGAATTTCGTCTCACTAACTTAGAAACCTTGGACTAAACGGGAAATATATAGATATTAACATGAATATAAATTTAACCGTCATCAAATATCTTTCTTTTTTATTGACTACGGTGGAAACTCTCCTTATGAGCCATCTCGACTCGACGCCAACCCGGCCAGTGTGTGATCGATCGGGCTTGGGACTGACGTACGAGGTGTGCGGAGGCTCTCCCCTAAAGGCGTTCGGGGCTTACACACTAAAACCACCAAGGTGTCCCTACGGGTCCCGTGTAGTAGCGGGGTTACGCGAACCGCGGATAGCATACTTTTCCGTGACCCGCTCGGGATTGGCCCCGTCTCGTTATGCTACTTGGGAGGCGGTGCAGACACTATGTCGCCTTCTTGCCTTTCGGCGGATGTGAAGCAGCCCCAGTGCTCGCCATCCGCAGGCACTAAAACCCAGCAGCCGCAGAGGATAGCGACGGCCACCTGACAACACCGCATCTCCTCTTCTTCTGCAGCCCCAACGCAACGCATCAAATGGTGCGCCCCCATTTAGTCGCGGCAGATAGGGCGCGCGGCAACGCAACACCGACACGCCTCTCCTCCCGCGATCGCGCTCAACTGCGAGGGACAGATAGAACTGTCCCCCGCACCCGCACCTTTGGACGCATCCTACGAGTACAGGCCTCACCCAAGCCCACGCGGAGCGTCCACTGCCGGGATCCCGCTTAGCATCACCGTGGGTGTCCAAGCCACGGTTACCGAGCCCCCCCACTACGACAAGGTGGAGATCTCACAGGGGGGGGGGACATCAAATACCTGTACATGCATCAAAAACCTGTATATATGAAGCTAGGAGGATGCACGATGAGAAAGAAAAATATAAATTTGTATGTGCAAACTAATAGTTGTCGAAAGTATTGTTTGGAACCTTTGACGCAAAAACAAGGGTCATAAGTTTGACGTTCCTGTCTGTCTCTCTGTGGCACCGTTAGTAGTTCCTGTAAGAATGGACCGATTTGAGTGTGGTTGTTTTTAACCAAAGGCCTTGTTGCATAGAGGTGGTCTAAGCTATGTTTTTTAGAGCGATTTTCTGGGCTGAGGGCTTTTTTTTTTATTTATTATGAGGTACCTTTTTATCCGACTACGGCAAAGCCAAAAGGAACGGTAATGTTTTTGGCAGTCTATGTATGTCTGTAAGTAGGTATGTATGTATTGATGTTTATATGTTCCATCGTAGCGCCTAAACTACTGAACCGATTTTAATAAATGGGGGTGTCAATAGATTCGTAATAATAGCCCGGGTGACATAGGCTATATAAATTTTGTCTAAATTTCCTATTACGGAATTAATACCTCAAAAAATTGGGATAATCATTACGTGTTTGGTATCAAAAGAAATGTATTGGTTAGCTCATTACAAATATATACATATATTATACTGCTTGAGACTAAAGATAAGTTTAAAAAGCAGTTGTACTTACAATTCGCGCGATTCAGACGCGTTTTTTCCTATTTTCTTTTTTTCTTCCTTTAACCCTTATCTTGCGCAAGGCCCGGTTTGCTCAACGCAGGAAATGCAACGTCATTTCAAATAATTTTTAATTTTTACGTAGACTTGCAGTAAAACGAAAAATTCGTCTATAAAAATATAATTATATGGCATGAATGATACCTTCCTGGTTTTGTTACGAGTTTATCTAACTAGTTAAATCTTTCAATAAGTAAATAAAACTGATCTGTTCTCGCAGCGATGTAATATATTTTGATTTTGAGAAATTTAATTGGTATAACTTGTAAACTTTATCACAATTTATCGAATATCCACACATAATCACCAAACGAACACTTCATTACGTTAAAACAATATACAACGTGCAAAGATAACACAACACATTTTACTTCAGAATTCAGAATCATAATTTCTTCTTATTACGTTCACCATTCTTTGGGAACGTAATAAGTGCATTACAAAAGTTTCGTTACTATTTCACTGCAATATTTATCACTTTTCGATAAACTCTAACTCAATATGAAATCTACACTTATTTTCCAGTGGTTCTGTATATAATACTTTTAAGATTACTCAATGTTTTCTCATTACAAACATTTTTACTTTTCTCGTGCACACTTATTTCAATATCAAAATGGCCAATATGGCGTGGTCGCAAAGTTCAATAGCATACGTATTTTGTTTAATTAATTTTCGTTCATTTTTACTCGTTTCCAGTTTAAAAAAGTATTAAAATTAGTCAAGCGGAAATCGATAAATCAAATGATATAACCAGATCGTGTTACAAGTACAAAACCCGTTAAATATCAACCACCAATGAAAGCCGTCCTGTTATGCACCTATCATGTGCATATTTCAGTTGAAGGGTCAAATGTGACTGTGTAAATATTGCACGGTTAGTTTACATGCCCCACCGGGATACGGAAAAGGATTAAAGAAAAAATTTAGTTTAAACACTATAACCGGACTTCGTAAACAAGAAAATAGCTCAGAGCCGTGGTCACACCTATTGTATACTTAGGTACCATGTGATGTACACTAGTATATAATAGGCTCTGAGCTATTTTCTTATTTCGTCCTTTTAAGACCCCCTTTTTTACGTAGTCGGGTTATAGTTTTTAAACTTATTTTTTTATTTAATCCTTTTCCGTATTCCGATGGGGCATGTAAACTAACCGTCCGATATTAAATTGTAACATTTAAAGAAAGAAAAATAGGTTAAACTTATATTTTGACTCAAACAGTATATGTACATATCTGTTATGTGCCCACCAATACCTTTCTTTTGATACCGAACACGTAATGATTATCTCAGTTTAATTTTTTTTGAGGTTGATATTTGAGGTTATTATCTGAGGATTCCGTAATAGAAAAATTTGATAAAATTTGTATAGCCTATGTCACCCGGACCATTATAACGAATCTATTGACACCCCATTTATTAAAATAGGTTTAGTAGATTAGGCGCTACGGTGGAACATAGAAACATGCATACATACATACATAGACTGCCTAAAACAATACCCTTCCTTTTGGCTTCGCCGTAGTCGGGTAAAAAGGACGAAACAAGAAAAGTATAAGTACAGATTAAATGCTTCAGCTAGAGCCGTGGTCGCACCTATTGTATACTAGTTTACATGTACCTGCCATGTTTGTTTAATGCTGGTAAGTGTGCCTGGCACAAGTACATGGGGTACCTATACTTAAACTAATTTTTCAGCTTACACTTTTGAAGTTGGTTTAATTTATTATATAAACCGAACACTTGCGTCTAAGACGTTCTTACTTACGTTCAGTATTGCCACAAAGTTTATATATCTGACCCAAAAATGGCAATTCAGGAATATCACAAGGAAACTGTTTGTACAACAAAACCATTCTCTTGTCTCTACGATTCAAGAGATATATTCCCATAATTATAAATACTAATAAAAATAATGTCAACATATTGAAACTTCTAAAAATAAACCACGAGCACAAATTCACAAACTGCTTGCTGAAGCGGGCCGTACTTAGTGACTGCCTATGAAATAAAAATAATTTTTTGTGGTAAAAATAATTTACTTAATACGTTTTTAAGGAAATATTTAAATTTTCTTAATATAATTAATGGTTATTGTTATGAACATGTTTTTAGGGTTCATTCAGCACTAAAGTACAAGGGATTCTAGTCGCTTCGCCAAGATTTCTGATTTTCCTCATCTTTCTGTCGAACTCTCACTGCTGAGTACCGTGAATGTCCCAAACTCGATCCGGCTTATCGTGTTTTAGGTCTATCTTTCTTTCTATCCACTTTCTCATTTTCAATACTTTCTCCAGGTTTTTATTGCGTTTTCTGACAATATGTCCAAAGTATTGGCGTATTCTCTCTAGACATAAACTGGAGTCAGTGTTTTATCTTCAATTCGTTAATTATTCGTTATTATTTCGTCATGTCCTAATCTTAAGAATGTTGTGCATGTCTCTAATTATTGGTGTAGGCATAAAACGTTGTCTAATTTGTGTAATTTTGTAATAGTTTATATTTATTCTGTTCACATGCCTTTGTAATAAATATAAAATTCGTTGGTTTCGATGGTCGACATGGGTAAACGCAAAATGCGTAGTCAGCAAAACATTTCCCAATCATCGATCAGTTTTCTGATGGTTGCTTTTGGGGTCAAAAATTCGGCCCTTTACAGAAACAGTTATCCCATAAAAACAATACTCTTGTCAAAAATACCAAGTCTCGCGACCGTAAAAAGTTGTGAGATCCATGTAATACCAAGTCGGTTAATTAAAGATCTTTAGGCCGGTGTTCACCCACACTCTAACAGATTTTTAAATTTGTAACCAACTGTTTAGTTCAACTTTCATGTTCACCACACCTTATGTCAGTTAAAATGCTAAATCGGGCGGTTATTTTAACCGAGCCTCGCATGTTTAACGCGTTTAAACGTTGGTTATCGCTGTCAATGTGACATTTTGTTTAGTAGTTAAATTTATTTGTCAACAGAACAGTTTCATATAAAGACAAAATGATGTCCACATTTAATTTTATAATCGATGGTGAATATAATCAAAATATTTCTTTCGTTAAGGCTCAAATTGCTGGTACGGTTCCTATCAGCCATTTTTTACTAATGTTCCTTATGAAATCAGAAAGTAATCGTTTGATGTGCACAGCGATGACGTTTCACGTTTTAAAACCTCTTTTGAAATGGTTAGTTATAGCATTTCTACACAATAAACAATAATAATGACAAATGTCATAAAATTAATCCTGCCAAAAGATGTCGTGATACTCCTAAAAAGAAAAGTAACAAAAAGTACAACGTCTGAACGTGACTGCATTATAATTTTATACGATTGTTTAAAAGAGTTATACAAGTAAACGTCATTTGATGTTGTAATGGTACATTTTCATTTGGCAATGTTACATTTCTCACTCATTTCATTCAAAAACGTCAGGTTTTCTAACCGGCACCCAAACGACACTGGTGAACAGTAAAAAAACGATCTCTGTTTATCTTGATGTTTAACTTTTAACGGTTGTTTTTGCAATCGCCGGTTATATGATTGTCGGTGAACTTGGGTCTGTGCTTGGCCATAGTAGCGCGGGCAGACCGCGCGCGGGCCGCGCGCGGCGCCGCGCTCGTCTTCATGTGTCCGTAGTGGCGCGTTTGCGGGTGCGGTGTACAGTGTTTGTCAAATTTGATATTCTGTGACGGATCGCGGCTAGATTAATATGAGTTTTCAGTTAGATGACGTTAACACTCACCATAGTAACATTCTGTCAATAGTTCGCCAAATTCGCAACTAACTATTAACAAGGCTATAGCCGTGCGGATAATACAACCGCCTCACGGTCTGAGGGCGTGGGTTCAAATCACATTTATAACTGTTTTGAGAATTTTGGTTTCTATGAAATTTGGAAAATATTTATGAATATTTGGTTAATATTTAAAATAGAAAAATATTTTTAATAAAAATTGGAAAATTCTAGTAACTTCAGGAACGAATAGAAGGGGCATTCGAAATAACATAATAACATTCAAATAAAACTAGTAAGAATTTATATAGATACTTTGCATTTTTCAAGTTCATCGTCATTATATAATAGGTACTAGCTTTTGCTCGCGGCTTCGCGTGCGTTGAAGTCGGGATAACATAAATTTACTTTCAGTCTCAAGTTGTGTGAGAGTCCTGATTCGTCTAAAGAGTTCAGAAACTCTATAGAGTACAAAGTAATCCGGTCAGTATCACATTATCATTCATTATATGTACCGAATATATATTATCTATAAACACTTTCGCATTTATAATATTAGTAGAGAAAATCGTTTCAGCCGTTTAAGCGTAGTCTATAATTATTAGTTTATATGCGCGAATAATGTTATCACCGTGCACGATATAACAATATGTATGATGTGAAAGTACTGACAAATATACTATATTATTATAGATAGCACATGCGCAGCACTCAACTTACAACGCATGCGTTCTTACTTCTAAGAGGTAAATTTGTGCCGTAGGTACCAACTTCTACCCTCCCTAAATTTCCTCCTAGTTTGATTTTTGCAACTTATACTTTGAACATTGTAAATGAAATATTGCAGTATAAGAGACCCCATGTGCCATTGTGATGTATAAGAGATCACAATGCCACATGGGGTCTCTTGCGATAACTGTCACCCACATCGGCGAAGCCGTGGGCCGACGCTAGTCTGTAAAATCAAAGTATCGATACAATTATAACGTCACTACGATTATCAATACAATCTTTATACTATGAACGAGATCTCAAAGTTTCAAGAAGTACTATTTCATTTTGATGGGTAATGTATGGCCATGGTCATAAATGGAAGACTCTTTTAGAGATGATCTTGCGATTGTATGCCTCCATCTATTAAGTTATATAAAACGTCACATCTAATTAATTATTTTGTCGCACCATAGTAAATTACATTTGTCTCGTTTTCACTCGCGATAATTGAAAGTATTGAAACATGCCATCTTCTGTGAGGACTCATTGTAATGTTGTGTGATATCGCAATATGGAGTTATCCACGAGTGCGTTAGTGTGTCATTTCTGAAAATTTACTGATATATAAATAACCTGTCTTTAGGGTTCCGTAGCCGTAGGTTTTAAACTGAACCCCTGATAGATTCGCCATGTCTGTCTGTCTATCCGTTCCTATGTCACAGCCACTTTATGCCGAAACTATTAAGACTACAAATTTCAAAATTAGTACCTAAGTAGATGTATTCTGTGAACCGGTTTACGATTGACATACAAAAAAGATCTATCTTGTACTAGCGGGGTGCCCATGGAGATTTTTAAATTTAAATTTTGCTTCCCAAAACCCTTGGTGCTCAATATCAATAAACAACATCGATTTATACAAACACTAAGGAAAGCAAAGTTATTTTTGCAGGCGAAAAATTGATAGTGATATTTGGCTAGGGGGTGTGATGCTTATGTTAAGTGAATCCCTCTACTACGTTAACCTTGATGAGCGAGTTCGACTCGCACTTGATTTAATAATTACTCATAATATCATTGCTCATAAAAGTTTGAGATCCGCACGCTCCGCATTGTTTCCCGCTTGCCGCCCGCGCATTTACTACGGACACTTGTATGAAAGTTCTATGGTTTGAGTTGCCCGCGTGCTCCCCGCGCTGCTGCACCGCTCGCCGCGCCCGCTCTCCACTACGGACACTCCTATAGAGCTCCATATGTTTGAGTTTCCCGCGTCGCGCCCGCACCCGCGCCCGCCTTTCACTGTGGCCGAGCACTTAATGTTTTAAATATATAGATTGACTCTGCCATCGCATGAAAACACAATATATCTCATAAATAATACATATATCCCATAAAAACAATACTTGTCAAAAATAGTTTCGCGACCGTAAAAAGTTGTGAGATCCATGTAATACCAAGTCGGTTAATTAAAAATCTTTAATGTTTTAAATAAATAGATTGACTCGGCCATCGCATGAAAACACAATATATCTCATAAGTAATACTTACATAAATAAATTAGATTGTTTAATGCCGCCAAACAGCGAATTTACTAAGTATAAAAAGCAAAAATACCCATAAGGCTTACCAAATTAAACTACGGAAACCTACTGCGCATGTGGCCCGATACACTCTTGACCAGTTACACGCACTTAATGTCGCATAATATTAATGAAATCTTATCTGTTCGTAGTTATGTTAAGCTAATAAAAATGGAAATATATCGTTAAAATTAACACGACTGGTTATTTTAATTGGAGATAACAATGAAGGCACAAACGTAATAGCTAAAATATACATAATTATTTTTTTTAAAGTTATTCAAGCATAATTATATTCAAGTACAAACGTGTTTGTAATAAATTCTACACAAGACGTTTTCATCACGTTTAAAAAGTTGTTAGTGGTATCGGATTGATGATTCAACTTAACTTTATAATTGAGAATGTTTTGTTGTACATCGATGTAGGTCTATGTATATGAAATAACATGGATAGTCTAAACGCAGTTACAGATGACGTATGCTAATTCATCTTTCGAAACATCTATTCTATATATATAAAATTAGATTGAAGTATTAAAAATAAATAAGATTTTTAACTGCATATAGTTAGATGGAGATAGAGGAATTCGTAAGGCAGTGCTGTTATCGAGATACTGAAAATAATGCGAGTTAATCGCGGGAAACTGCTAGTACATTATAAAGCTGATGAGTCTGTTTGTTTAAACGTATTAATCTTTAGAACTTATAGTGCCGGACGGATTTGCATTTTTTATTAATCACGTGAATATTAAGGGAAGGCTTACATGATTTACTTATATATTATTAACATCACGCTTCGATCCTAAGGATCTCAAAGAAAGAAAGGAACATCAAAACTGCAAGCTAATTATTTAATGATTCTACATTTATCTTATTTTATTATTTATTTATTTATAGACTTAGGACTCAGGCCTGTAGGCAGAGGTGTAATATTACACCCACATTTCGCCATGTTTTTTAGGTCCCACGTAATAGGGGGCGAGCCTATTGCCGTTACCGGGCACATCACCAGACTCCGTGCTGCTACTGAGAATTTGGAAAAACACAGTAACGCTGCCCGACCCGGGAATCGAACCCGGGACCTCCGATCAGCAGTCGCATACGCTATCCACTGAACCACGGAGGCAGTGTTATTTATTTTATTATCTTTAAATGGATGGATCTGGTGAATTTTGTGTAAATTACTTACCCACATGATATTTTTATGTAATAGGAGGCAAACGAGCAGACGGATCACCTGATGGTACACGATTATCGTCCAGGGCTTGAAACCGGTTTCAAAAATACCGGTATGATAGAGATTTTTAGGGGTTTTTATGATAGGTTTCGTTCAGAGTGTATTTGCGATGAGAGCGCTTCAAAAAACTAAATAAACCGGTTTAATCCAAAACCGCGAACGATACCTACGACGCGGCGATGATGTAGACATAGGTATCGAAACATTGGTAGCGGAGACATCGAAGAAAGATGGAAAAACCCCCGTAATCCGGTTTATTGATACAAAACCCTTTTAATTTTGCTCTATAAGAATACCAGTATTTTTGAGGTTAAGGTAGAGTCAAATCTTAATAAAACGCTCCCCATGTAGATGTGGTTAAAAATTAACCGGTAAACAAGCCCTGTTATCGTCCATAGAAACAACCAACACCAGAGGAATCACGCACGTTGCCGCCCTTTGGCATGGAAAAGGAAAGGGAGGAAAAACGAGATTAGGAAGAAGGAAAGGCGGATGGGTCCTCCGATACTCTCAAAATATAAAAGTAGTAATGCGAAGCCAGGAAGGGTCATCACCTGCTTTAGTTAATTTTCGTTTTACAATAAATTATTACATTGTTGTTATTACGCAATTCATCCACATATTTTATACAATTTCTTTTTGCAATCCATATGCTCCCAATTAGCCTGGCTGCAACGCAATGGCCGCCGTTAATTCAATGTGGGACGACATAACTCCGGCAGGTAAAAGTATTACCTCTAAACAATATTAGCTACGTGAGGCGAATGCGACAAAGATTGGCTTGGTGAAAACGTACCACTTTGTAGTTGGGACACACACACGGACCGACGGACGTTATTCAACTTTACAAATATCTAGCCTTGGCTTCTGTGCTCAAGTAAGCTCAGATGCCGAAAACAGTGTACGCAATTTAGCGAATTAGGTGAAAGAGTCGAAATTAAAGCTTAAACTTGATCGATTCTAACTGGTATGGCGTGGTGCCGAAACCAAAATAGGGTTCTAGGCGACTTGGGAAGGATTAATGGACTGTATAGAGAGGATAGCGGTTCTTAGCCGCCTAGGAGGGAATCAGGGAAGAGGAGATGGTTGCGGAAGGAGGTGATTGAGTGGGCATAGGATACTTCAAGGATGGAAGGCACCTACCTTATTCAGCCTTCTTCGTTTCTTGTCCTCCTGGTGGTTTCGCGATGCAGCTGCTTGTTTTCACTAGCACTCACGAGCGGGTTTTCCTTGGTGGAAGCGGTAAATCACCTACAGCGGCGCGGCGCGGAGCGGTATCGAGACGGCGTTCTTAGCGAGCGGAATGTTCGAGACTGTTCGTCGCGTTCACGATCGCGGCGACGAAATCAGGCGCAAGGCAGTGCCTCTTCCAGGGAGAGGGATAGAGCGGGACGGAAATATGATATCGTTCGCACTAGACAAGCGTGGAACGATTCATGTTGATGCGATTAGTTGTAGATAGGAAGGTAGATGGCGCTATCATATCCCCCCGGCCCTAAAGGGTTGCCTTTAAAGAAAATAGAATTGAACTTAGCTACGTTGGGTGTACTACCGCATAACCCATCAATAGGCTAAGACAGCGATATGACAATAAATTAATCTAAATTAACTTTAGCGAAAACTACAAACGCAATAATAGCGAAAACTACTAACTAAATACTTAAACTAAGAGGTAGGTCCAACCTCAGGCTAGATCTCACTGAGTTGGAAGCGGACGCGAGTTGATCAATGCCTCGACTTGTGCAAGGACAGTTAAAGGCTCTTCGTAAGAGAGGATCTGCTGACCTATAACTTTGAAGAGATGCGTTTTACTTACTTTGACCAGGCTTGCCCAACATCCACCGAAATGTGGTGATGCTGGTGGAATAAACTTCCAGTCAATATGATCTATGGAGAGTTCTTCCTGAAGACGAGTATGATAACCCGCGACGTGATTGAAACAAGTAGCGGCAACAAGTTCAATCAATTTACTAACGCGGTTGGCGACAAAGTCTGCCAGCGGTGAGGAGAAGAATAAATCTAAGCGAGCACTACCTTGGAGTCGGAAAATGCGTATATTTATTAATAGAGTAGTGGGGCCAAACTGTGTCTTGAACCCAGTCTCGCAACCGAAATAGTTTTAACAGGCGAGACCTTAGACTTGGCACAAACTAACTGCACCGAGTAGTTAGAACCAATGCGGACTTGCAGATATACGACTCCGCCGTAAGCACGTTCGCTGTCGTCAGCGAAACCTATTAAGTTGACGGTACATCCATCTACCAACCCAAGATGACGCGGAATAAACTTGATTGAGCGCGGTAAGCTCAATACAAAACTGGCCCCAAGCGGCGACAATATGGTCAGGGGGTGTTGCATCCCACTCACACTTTGATAGCCAAAGCTCCTTGATCAAGAGCTTGGCGTACAAAATTGTGGGAGCCACAAACCCATTATGTCCCATAGTCGAGCCACTGTGGACAGCATAGTGCGCTTGGCTCACTTATCATCTGGTGGTGAGACGTCAAACCGAAAACTATCACAGGATTTGTCCCAGCGTAAACCGAGAACCTTATGCGGTACAGACTTCTCAAACTCAATGTCTGGAGAAGCTTTATGAGAATCTGGTATGCGTGCGAGAACCTCCTAAGAGTTGCTTGTCCATTTGACAAGATCAAACTGGCCTCGCTTGAAAAGCTGAATAAGCTCTTCACAAAGCGAAATTGCTAGCGGAGCGGGTATGACATTACAGGCAATGTCATCTATATACAAAGTGGAAGTGTAGTATAGTATAGTGTAGCGTAGCGTAGCTTAGCATAGCGTAGCATAGCGCAGCATAGCGCAGCATAGCGCAGCATGGCGCAGCATAGCGCAGCATGGCGCAGCATAGCGCTGCATGGCGCAGCATAGCGCAGCATGGCGCAGCATATCGCAGCATGGCGCAGCAAAGCGCAGCATGGCGCAGCATGGCTAAGCATGGCGCAGCATAGCGCAGCATAGCGCAGCATGGCGCAGCATGGCGCAGCAAAGTGCAGCATGGCGCAGCATAGCGCAGCATGGCGCAGCATAGCGCAGCATAGCATAGCATAGCTAATTAGTGCTTTATCTTACACACAGTTTTAGCACCCACCTTGATCTCTTGAAGAGCAGAACAACAACAAGACGTAATACAATGAGAAGTATGTAACGTAGGTACGGTACCCATAATCACATACCCAAGTACCGTCTCAATAGCGGGCGGTAAATCATATCGCTCACTACGAACTATGTTAGTTAGTAGCAAGTGCGGAAATATTGAAGCTCCGATCAAAAGATCAATGCCTGCCGGATTCGCAAACTCCGCGTCGGCTAACGGCAATGATTCGAGATGAGTGAGTGATGCTACGTCTACATTAGCGTTCGGTAATGCGTCCGTGATACGCTCCACGATAAGCGAAGAAATGTTAAAATTAATATTCCTATCAAAACGCGAATGTATTTTAATATCTACGGAACCCTTGCAATGCTTTTCTGATCCGCCTATCCCTTTGACGGTTGAGTTAGTATTTTTAAAGTTATTCCATAATCCGAGGCGTTTGAAGCATTCCGATGTTATTAGATTGGTCTGAGATGCGCTATCTAGCAGACAACGTACCATGTGCGGCGACCCATTAACATCATATACGATAACTTGCGCTGTCGCTAACAGTACCGTCTTAGACGCCGTACTCTGCGTTTTGGCCCTGCGCGGATCATTATAGATGCGCGAGTGCCGTCCTCGCGTGCGCGTCGCCCGCGCAATGGATGTCATACACAACGATACTTCTTCGCCCTCAGACGCGGAAGGCGCAGCTACCGTGTTCTGCACTTGCGACGTACTCGTAAGTGTGTCAAGGTTAGCGGCTTGACTTGACAACCGGTTATTTTTATCATAATGTAACAGTGTATGATGTTTTTGTTTACACGTGCGACATCTCGTTCTACTGGAACAATTACTCGTTTTATGTTTTATGCTTAAGCAATTAATGCAAGCTTTGTTATCTTTTACGCTTTTAAAACGAGCAATTGGATTTAAATCATTAAAGGTGGGACACTTATAGTAATGGTCGTGCACTATATTACTGCACAGACACTTCTGTGAATTATTACTATTAGATTCCGAACATGTTACGTAAGATTGTGGATTAGGGACTGAGTTATTATTACTATTTCGCGATTTATTCAACCTTTGTTTGTTGTTGTTAGTGTTAGACGGGCCAGGTGAACCAGACTGCGTATTATGAAATATTCGACACTGATCTTTGATGAACGAAATAAAACTATCTAGTGTAGGTATTTTATTATTGCGTTCCGTCATCTCGAATGCGCGAATTGTATCAGTGTCAAACTTTTTTAAAGCGAGTTGAAGCAACATAAAGTCGGAAAGATCTTCTAATTTTAAATTCCTAAGAGAATTATCAATAAACAGCTGGAAATTCGAGACAGACGCGTTGCTGGACAGTTTGAGATTTAAAGCTTGGTCAAAGTACGTAGACGCTAGAACGCGCGTGTCTTGATATCTGTCAAGTAGTGACTGAAATATGACCTGATAATTCTCAGCACTGGGTGTGACACCTGCAAATACGGACTGGGCCTTCGGTGACAGTTTACCTATTAAATAGTACAACCTGTCAGCATCTGTCAGAGAACCATTATCGTGCACTGTAGACTTAAAACTTGCATAGAATAACGGCCAATTTCGTATATCTCCGTCAAACGACATAATCTCGATTGGCGGTAATCTCGGTTTGCGGGCAACGGGCTCTGCTGAACATTTACCCTCCAATTGCGATTGTATACGCTTAATAATACAATAGAGATCTTCGAATGCGGTATACGCCTGATAGTTCGGTTTTTCATCAGGATTGATAGAAAGTAATCTTGCGTTATAATCGTCTAACAACTTATGAAAATCTGTTCGAATACTATCTACTGTTATACAATAACTGAGAAATGCTTCGCTATTGCTGTCAGACATAGATGCGGTTTTTGAGCATTCATATATGTTTTGGATGCGCTCAAATAAAATATTGCGTTTTGCTTCTAAGATTGTCATCTCTTTGTCTTCCGACACGCGTGACTTCTTTTGTTGTGACATGCTTACGTAAGTATAAGCTAATGAGAACGAAACAAAATAATAATATCTAATGTATCTATTATTTTACCTAAGTAGGCAACACTTTAGAGCTGAGGAAATAAAAGTTGATTGAAATATGAGATTTATAAGACAACTATGATAGTTGCAGAAATAATAATTTAATAAGTAGGTAGCTACATAAAAGTTTACCTACTATTGCGGGCGGAAATAACCATGTGACGGTTATATGAATATATTAGGAGTATAGCTAGGTGCTATAACTGCCTAGGTATAGCGGTATAACGTATAAAACGTAAATGAATCCGACTCGTATGGATCAAAAAAAATGGTATGGCGTGGTGCCGAAACCAAAATAGGGTTCTAGGCGACTTGGGAAGGATTAATGGACTGTATAGAGAGGATAGCGGTTCTTAGCCGCCTAGGAGGGAATCAGGGAAGAGGAGATGGTTGCGGAAGGAGGTGATTGAGTGGGCATAGGATACTTCAAGGATGGAAGGCACCTACCTTATTCAGCCTTCTTCGTTTCTTGTCCTCCTGGTGGTTTCGCGATGCAGCTGCTTCTTTTCACTAGCACTCACGAGCGGGTTTTCCTTGGTGGAAGCGGTAAATCACCTACAGCGGCGCGGCGCGGAGCGGTATCGAGACGGCGTTCTTAGCGAGCGGAATGTTCGAGACTGTTCGTCGCGTTCACGATCGCGGCGACGAAATCAGGCGCAAGGCAGTGCCTCTTCCAGGGAGAGGGATAGAGCGGGACGGAAATATGATATCGTTCGCACTAGACAAGCGTGGAACGATTCATGTTGATGCGATTAGTTGTAGATAGGAAGGTAGATGGCGCTACCACTAACATTATATTTACTTTTAAAAGCCTGACCCATATGTTCTGCTTTCTGAAAGCAGAACATAGGGGTCAGGTTTAGATATAACATAAAGTATGCATTACAAAATGATGAAATTTTGTCGATAGTGTTTTAATATTGGTTAAAATTTTTATGCCACAAGAAGTTATGTACAAAGGTCAGTATGCGTGTTTAATATTATGCTGATTTATTTTATGCTTACCATTAGTAAACCATCTTTAAATCATTTATTACCATGTAAAATAGCTGGCCTTAAGCTGTTCATTCCACTTTGTGCAGTAAAACCCAGCTTAAGTAAAATAGAACGTAATTAACGGTAAAAGGAAAAGCTTTAAGTGAAAAACTCGCGTAAGAAACAAGTTTCTGTGCTGTAAGTAGCATCACGTTTTAATTGGCAAAATCTCTAGTCTTTTACTTATTGCACCTGCGAGTAAGAAAGAAAAGGTTGCTTTACTGCAGCGCTCAGGGCGTGAGCTGATTTGCCGTTTATAATCGGCATAGTTAAGCAGCGCTTACACAGGTCAGTAATTGGATGGGTGACCGCTTGTGGCTTTGTATTAAAGTGCAGTTCTTCAGGGGACTCACACAATTGTCGTTTCTGAATCTTTGCCAGGTGGTCTTATTTGACTTTAGAGTAAGCCATATTCTCATATAAACAAGCATAATTTATAATAATAAAAATATAATATTCTACCGCATACACACAACACCATCTAGTCCCAAACTAAGCTGAGCTGACTACTAAATAATGAATAAACATACATACCTACCGTTTTTTTTTGTAAATAACCCATTATATACATAGAAACAATCAAACCAAGACAAACATTCATCTTCACACACACAAATATTTCACTTCAGCAGGAATCGAAACCGCAACCTTCGGCGTGACAATCGTTTACACTCCCGCTACACCACTGAGTCGTATTTATACGACATTACATAGATTGTATGCGAGCGGTATCTCGCGAAAGATACACCCGGATATGGAGGTAAAGGTAAACCTTACCGGCGGCGGGGCACGTGCACTTTTATAAGCCAATAACGCCCCCTTCACGGCTCTTCAAAGAGTTGTTGAGCAACTTTCACGGTAGTAGAGCCTTGCTGATTTCAGCAAGAATGGGCCGGTTCGACCGGGGAAGTACTACCCTCTCACAGAAAATCGACGTAAAGTAACAGTTCCTAAACTGTTGCGTTTCGTTCGGTGAGTGAGAGTGCCGGAGGCCTATACCCTATTCCTTCTCCCTCATCCCACTCCTCATCCTATCCATTTTCCCAACCCCAAGGGGCGGCAACGCACTTGTGACTCCTGTGGTGTTGCTTTTGTCCATGGGCGGCGGTAATTGCTTACCATCAGGCGATCCGTCTGCTCGTTTGCCGCCTATTACCATAAAAAAAAACTGAATATTATACACCACTATTATTTTATTAGTACAAAAATTTAACGGGGCACTAAGTATCTTTAATTGATCATATTTATGTAGTTAAAAAACAAAAACACTAAGTCCCAAAACTGTCTCAAAACTGTCCACAAAAATACGTAATAATTGGTTAATGCATAACTAAGACTATGACCAACTCGCGTACTATTAGTAGTAAAATATTCCATTGATAAATTCCCGCTTGTCCCACTGCGCGCGCGCCGCGCTCGGATGCTACAAACAGTGCTAAATTGCTAGCGGACGAGAGCGTACCTATCAATTTTTTCGCTGTAATTTGTTTGTCTATGTTTTCCCGACGCCAGGGCTTATCAGTTCATAATATCACGGGAGTATGTAGCTATGCTTCGTGCGTACTTTTTGAGTGGAGGAATCGCGAGTGCAGCTGTGTACCCATGGGCATCATTTTGTGAGTGTACAAAAGTAAGCTGGCTAGTGTCGAATAATTAAAACAGCGCATAATGGACGCTTTTGACGAAGTGAAAAGACTGTGATCTGTGTATTGACAATGGTGGTGGACATTTTGAAGGACAATGGAAATACTTTAAGTTTAGTAAATAATACCTACTTAAGTAAATAGTAATTTGAGGCGGGCGGCTCAAAATCGGTATATGTGGAGAATCTTGAGGGTGGCCTATGTCCAGCACTGGTCGTCTCTAGGCTGATATGATGATGATAAAATAATTTGTAAATAGCAGATGATTCTAACTTCATAAATACGCCAAAATTACTGTTTTCTTTTATTACAGAATACCTTCTTTTATTTTTATATGTGTTTGCTTTCTAATTACATACCTCCGTATTTAATTACTTGTAAAACGGTAAATTTTG
Organism: Euclidia mi; assembly: GCA_944739405.2. Lineage (NCBI taxonomy): Eukaryota > Metazoa > Arthropoda > Insecta > Lepidoptera > Erebidae > Euclidia > Euclidia mi. The sequence continues at coordinate 10,970,541 of OX123185.2, forward strand.
CCGGTCCTAAGCCCGGATAAACTATGAATGAGAGGGTAGAATTAAGAAAATTAAAAAGTATCTACCTACACTGATTATTTTACTTCATTTTATTGTCTAAGCTACCTTCATTATAAGTGCGACGGAAAGAATGCATAAGAGTAGGACGGAAAGTAAATACTATCAATGAAGTAGTGAATGGATTGTAAAATATGTCTATGATTTTGGTGAGATTTTCTACAAAAAACAAATTATTGTAACTTGGCTATTTATAGATATTACGAAATTCTTATGTCACATATATGATAATAATGTCTTCACTAATATTTCCTTAAAGTTTTTGTACTAATAAAAAAATAGTGGTTTATTTCAATAGGCAGCAAGCGATGCACGTGCTAAGCTATTACGCAGTGAAGACATATCTCTATTTTCTATGAATATTCTTATAAGGTTATCTATAGTAGCGGGGAAGTTCAAACAGGTGGCACTTGTCGGGTGGAATTGGAAAAAGTGCCGAAGTTATGGGGTTGGAGTAAATTATCAATACAGTATCAAAATGTGTAGGTATTGTGCGTTTAGGTTATGGTATGTAAGTTTCAATAAGTACACCTTATCAATCTCAATTTAGTCTTGCACGTAATGAATATAAGTATTAAACTCCTGCGAAACGAAATACCAAAAATAGGTTAGCGTGGTTTTGTCTTTGGATACAATTGTTAATCTAAGGCTTATGTCCAAGGAGCAACTTATATTTGCTCCTTGCAACTAGTGAGACACTCATAGATGTAGTTTGCACTAACCTTCGTGTTCGACGCATGTTAATCGAACCCTTTAAAAACATAAACAGTCACGCCACTATTGTATGTGAATTTCCTATACAGCGGGAGAAGTTTAGGCCATACGCGGTAAAATACAGATCTTTAAAAAATATTGCCGAGGACATTTTGCATAGTACTTTGTCTAAAATTGATTGGTGTAGTATACACAGTTTGAGTACAGTAAACGGAATGGTTGCCGCATTCAATTCATGTCTCATCGCAGTGTTCGATGCCCATGCTCCTCTCAAGACCTGTCATATTAGAGAACCATCATACCCTTGGATAACGGACACTGTGAAGTACATGATGAAACTTCGTGACACTGCATTAGCCCAATACCTTCAATGCAGGACAGACAGCAAACGCGAATATTATAAGCAATTTAAAGCCCTAGTATCATCGTCTCTGTATTACGAAAAGGTTGCTTATTTTAAATTCAACATTAACAATAAAATAGACAACCCAAAACTTCTATGGAAAAATTTAAAAACCACTTTACTGCCTAATAAAAGAATGAATGATCTACCTGCGCACTTTTCTGACCCCAATGCAATAAATCACCACTTTTTGGACGTCCCCGGTAGTCCTAAGGTTAGTATTTCTGTTTTATCATTTTACGAATTTAACTGCTATACTGATGCTGTATTTAATATATTACCAGTTGGCGATGCAGACATTTTAAAAACAATTCAGAGCCTTAAATCGAATGCGGAAGGATGTGATCACGTGAATTTGCAAATGTTGATGTTGACATTGCCATACTCACTGCCTACTATGACTAATAATAACTGTGCCTCCGGTGAAAACTGATACAACTTCAAAATGTCAACTTTTCAGTAGAGCAATTTAAACATTTATTCATATTATATTTCGTATAAAAATATTGTTATCAATGATTTTACAAAAAACTTAATGTGAAATAAAAGTTGCATCGTTATTCTTTAATATCACAGGATTCTGTAACATTTTATTACAAAATCAGGAAAATATTACGGAAAAACTGTCAACTATATCAAAGTGCACCAACATGATGTCTGTGTATACTAATGTATGTTAAGTTATATCAACTTACACCACACATGCAACTGTCGTGAACACTGATATCATAATATATGTTTTAGTATATACACTTATATTAATTGATTCAAGAAAAATATTGTAGAACAAAACTAATATAACTTTTTGTTAAAAATCGGTCTTGGAGCTAAAAATTTTCCTAATTTAATATTTATTGAGATATATCACTTATCACGACACTATTTTTTGTGTATAATGCTATAAGTTAACTTATATATTCAACATTTTTGTGTAAAGTGATATTTGTTAGTTACAAATATCACTTTACACAAAAATGTTGAATATTTTATTTTAAGCTCTTAGTATTTATAAAATGAAACACGCATATTTAAAATAAATAAAAAATAATATGAATTAAACAAAAAGGAAGAAAACCTAAGTTTCTAAAAAACAACTAATATGCTTCTCTCCTTAATTAGCACAACAGTAGGTATTCAATCAATGACCTACAATTGTTATACATTTTTAAAGTACAACTTTTAAATAATATTGAAATACCTTTAAAGTAAGAGTCAGTCACAGACGACGTTTTTTTTAAAAAATACCACGACTTCTATGAATTTGTATTTTTAACAGTCTTACAAACTAAATGAGATCACGTTTTAATATCACAATATCAGTCTCAATTTAAAATCAACAAGCACTAGAAAATATTTCAAAGACCTACACGTTTTTTTTCAAAATATTACCTACCCACACGTTATTATTTTATGTTATTATATGTTATTAAAACTAATTGATGTTGAGTAAGTAATTTAATATAATGTTACATACTTACTAATAAAACTGACATGTTTCAGGATATGACAACAAGAAGTAAATATAATAAAAGTTATAAAAAAGTAAAATAAAACTAATTTTCAGTCTTCCTCACAGGAATATAAATCAGGATTAATATTTCTTACATCAACCTTAGTTTTCAAGTTCTGATAAAACTCATGACATCTAGTGTCAACATATGGTTATATTGACAACAGATCATTCTTCTTTTCAATTGAAATAAACGATGGGCCGCTGCACTGCATTGAATTAAATGTTCTCCAGTACTTCCGATGTATAGATTTTACCCCTCTTAGCAAATGACATGACTTTGAAATTATCTTTTTTCATGTTGGTCTTATATTTCGGAGTCGAACGACTCTCAACTCGACGAACCAAAATCATCATCATTTAAAAATTGCTCATCGTCAATTACTTGGTTCAATATTATATCATTCTGAGGAGTTGAAGTATGTACAGAAAGCTCGCTATTATACATAATTTCCTCATTATTATCAGCATGAAATGGTGATTGAGGGCTAAGGTGTTCGACGTCCTTATTTAACATACTTAGCATGCGTTTTGTACGTTCTGAAAATTGCTGAAACAATAAAAATACCAATGTTCTATAAAGTAGTAATGGTCAAACTATACCATGTGCTAAAATAAACTCGGTCCGATCCAAAAGGGGTATAATAATATGTGGATTCTAAAGAATAAATACAAATATTATGTTTATTCGTAGAAATAAAAAAGTTATTAAATTTCAGAATGCTTTTTGTAAATACAAATGACTCTAAAATTTTACATTTGCCAAAAATATTGCAACACTCTCGCCGGCGGTATCACTTTGGCGGGACTTATATAGAGTCTTTTAACTCACCGCTGAGCCGGCAAGTACCTGCACATTGTCAAAGGATTTTTCCAACTGAACTAGAGATACACAATTTTCAATGTCGATCTTTGTTTTTGCATTTTATAACAGGTTTGCGCTAAAATCACTTCCGAGTGGTTGTTCCATGGTTCTAATTATCCCAATAGATATTATTGTGTGCGGTAAAATATCATATTCCGATCTAGAGTATTTTAATATGTTCATAAAATTTTATTTATAATAGATATACTCCTAAAGTTATTATAATACATTGTGTAAAATGATATAACTAGAACGGTAGTTTAGTGTTTGATGATATAATAACTTACCAAAAACTATTTACAATAACAACTTATAATTTGTGTAAAATGATACATGTAATACGTACGTTATGAGCCATAGCGATTCGCTGCGCTGGCGCGTGCGTACTCTCCCTCCAAATGCTTTCTTGCCACTGACTCCGCGCGGCTCACATATTCCTGGTAATGCCGCCCCCTGTGCCCGCGCAACCCCCCGTTTTAGAAGAAGTATCACTATACATATTTTTTATTGCGTACTTTGAGTACCTACTATTTACGTGTGTAATAATATAACTTCATTTGTAAAATTTGAAACAAAAAATTCTTTACTTTTGTCTTTGTGTTAACTGATATATCTGAAGTTATACCAGTAAATTACGCACAATATTTTCGTGTAAAATAATATAACTAAATTTATATCATTAATCACATTTATTGAAGGTAAAGTTTACAAATGTATTGGAATATAACTTAAGATATATTTTTTTACACAGAACACTATCTAACTATTCTGATATATGTAACGATTTATGTGGAGTTAAATTATTTTACACGTCATTAACTCTTAAAACATAATTTTTCTGGCCTACATGTATCATACTATCTCTGGAAATATGAGTGGTATCAAAATGTCGATTAGACAGAAATGTAGAGAATTTTTTTCTGATACAAGTGCATTTAAAAAGTCAATTTTGATATAACTCCAGTTATATCAGTTTTCACCGGAGGCACATTATAATCAACTCATCCATAGAATCGGCAATTTTTCCTGACATCTGGAAACTGGCTACAGTAAGGCCGCTGCCTAAAAATGCTAATCCAATGGATTTGAAAGATCTCAGGCCTATCAGTATTTTACCATGTATTTCGAAAGTTATGGAAAAGGTGGTTTGCTCGCAGTTGTCAAATTTTCTGGAGAAAAACGACATCCTACCTGCGCTCCAATCAGGTTTTCGCAAACGCCGTGGCACTGCTACCGCCTTGTTGGACGTGACTGACAATATATTGTGGGCCCAGGATCAGGGTATGTGCACTGTAATTGTCTTACTTGATTTTTCCCGCGCGTTCGATTGTATAAATATTGATCTACTATTATCCGAATTAACATATTACGGATTTGATAATCGTACCGTAAAATGGTTTTACAGTTATTTGTCTATAGTTGATTGAATCAGGCGTTACTTGGCGGAACTCCATTGTAACCTAATGGAAGGAAAGAGGAACCCACCATGCACCCTCGAATTGACCACCCCAACTATTGCAATAGAAAAAGGTTGACAATATCGAACTCCTCTAAAAGAATAAGGGATATAGGAATGGTATGGGTTCCAGGAAGATACCTGACTTGCAGTATCTCGCTGTATACGCCGACTATTCTTCGACACGTGTTTCGCCTCTGCACGAGGCATCCTCAGGAACGATGGGCAACGACTGAGCGCTTTCCAACCGTGGGCATGTATTATAAACGATTGTACTTTCTAATCCCCTCCCTCCGTTGCTCGACTGATGTGAGTCATTATGACGGTGTGCGAATATATTCAGCAATGGGGACCCGTTAAAGTTGGTTTGATCGTTCAGTAATGTATGCTTGTCCCGCTTTAAAATCTGTAATTGTTCCAATACGCACATTCTAATACCCTTTTGACAAGTGTGTATGACGTCAAATGAATGTCCGCTATTTAAGGTATGACCCGATTCAAGTAAATGTTCGGCAAAATGAGACTTTTCCGGCTGGTTGTTTCCAAACGCCGCTAAATGTTCTTTATATCTCAGCTCAAAACTTCGACCCGTCTGTCCTATGTACTTATTTTGGCATTGGTCGCATGTTAAGCAGTAAATACGGGACTTTTTGTTCTTGCATACTTTATCTTTACCATTGCAAAGAAGTTTTAACGTTTTGTATGGTTTATAGGCTGATCTGATACCGTTCCTCCTCAGTATACGCGCCATACGGTCAGTTATGCTTCCAAAATAGGTAAGAACAGCGGTATTATTTATAGGTTCTTTTATAGAGGGATATAAAAGTGACTTGGACATTCTAAGTTGTTTTCCTCTAATCATCTTGTCAATTAGGCGTTTACTATACCCGTTGGATTGAGCTATATGATAAATAATATTTAATTCTCTGTTATATGATTCTATATTCAGTGGTACATTTAATAATCTATGAATCATACTGTGAAATGCTGCCATTTTGTGTTGCGATGGATGACAGGACGATGCTGGTATTGTACTATCTGTATACGTCGGCTTACGATAAATTTCAAATGAATGTGAGGTACCCTCCCTTTTGATAGTCAAATCTAAGAAGTTTATTGAGCTGTTTTGTTCTATCTCCAATTCGAACTTAATTTTGGGGTGTATACTATTAATTCTTGTAAGAAAACAGTGAAGCTGACGTTCTGTGCCCTTCCAAGCCAGCAAAATATCGTCCACGAATCTATAATAATATAAGATGTTCGGTTCTTTTACCAAATGCTCGTGTTTGTAGTTATTCATAAAGATATCTGCTAACAACGGACTAAGCGGTGAACCCATGGCCAAACCCTCCTTCTGTAAGTAGTACTCGTTGTTGAATTGAAAATAATTTTGTTTACTGCATAACTCGGTTAATTTCAAAATATTCTGAATCTGTTCTGGGTGTATTCTATTTCTTCCCAGCAGATTTTTAATTATAACTAAACATTCTTTATACGGGACATTTGTAAATAAGCTTTTTACATCCAAAGACACGAGTTTTGTGTTTCTAGGTAGACAGATGTGTTTTATTTTGCTAATCAAATCATAACTATTTTTCAGGCTGTATTTTGCGGTGAATGACGTCTTCTCTTTAATCAATCCGTTTAAATATTTCGCTAATTTATAAGCTGGAGCGTTGACATATGAGACGACTGGACGGATGGGCACCTGATCTTTATGTATTTTTGGTAAACCATACAACAGCGGACACTGAGGGTTCATCGGTATAAGACTTTTCGCTAAATAGCAGTTTTGTGGAAAAAGGTAAGTACTTGACTTGATACTGAGTTTTAATTCTGCATGAAATCGTTTGGTAGGGTCGTAGGGCAGACGCTGGAAATCTTCGGTGTGTATTACATCTTGTACTTTGCTATTATACTGCGATCTAGACATAATTACTACGGTGTTGCCTTTATCCGCCTTATTTACCACCAAATCATTTTGTTGAATTTTATTTTGGATGGATTTATATATTTTTAATTCGCAGTTAAGGAAATTAGTCGATTTGTATGTTTTTAACTGATGGGCAGCTAAACTCTTGACTATGTTATCTTTTTTATTTCTGGTAATAGCTATTTCTGCATCCACCGCCAATGTTTCCAAAGAATATTGCGTAACTTTTTGAGGAATACTATACTTTAATCCCTTCTCCAAAAGTGAGTTCTCGTCACGTGTGAAAATGGTGTTCGAAAGATTCTTTATTCTGGGATGAAATTGATGATTACAAGTGGTGTTGCCAGTATAGTCTGAAGGTGGTGTTATTCTTCCTATCAGTTCTTGTAACTTCCTACTTTGAATGATGTATTTCTCATGAGCTACAGTTGACGCTAATTCCCTAGCTTTTTGGTCTAATAAATCGAACTCGACATTGTGTAACTTGAATGAAAGTTCTAAGTGCAGTATTTTTAAATGTAGTTTTAAATTACCGCGAACCGTAAACCAACGTCTTGCCTCTTCACCTAGCCAAATTTTTTGAGCTTTTTGTATCGCTATATTGGCAGCCCGACTGTGCGTATTGGAACGTAGAGTAATATAATTGGAATAACCGAGTTATGCAGTAAACAAAATTATTTTCAATTCAACAACGAGTACTACTTACAGAAGGAGGGTTTGGCCATGGGTTCACCGCTTAGTCCGTTGTTAGCAGATATCTTTATGAATAACTACGAACACGAGCATTTGGTAAAAGAACCGAACATCTTATATTATTATAGATTCGTGGACGATATTTCGCTGGCTTGGAAGGGCACAGAACGTCAGCTTCACTGTTTTCTTACAAGAATTAATAGTATACACCCCAAAATTAAGTTCGAATTGGAGATAGAACAAAACAGCTCAATAAACTTCTTAGATTTGACTATCAAAAGGGAGGGTACCTCACACTGATTTGAAATTTATTGTAAACCGACGTATACAGATAGTACAATACCAGCATCGTCCTGTCATCCATCGCAACACAAAATGGCAGCATTTCACAGTATGATTCATAGATTATTAAATGTACCACTGAATATAGAATCATATAACAGAGAATTAAATATTATTTATCATATAGCTCAATCCAACGGGTATAGTAAACGCCTAATTGACAAGATGATTAGAGGAAAACAACTTAGAATGTCCAAGTCACTTTTATATCCCTCTATAAAAGAACCTATAAATAATACCGCTGTTCTTACCTATTTTGGAAGCATAACTGACCGTATGGCGCGTATACTGAGGAGGAACGGTATCAGATCAGCCTATAAACCATACAAAACGTTAAAACTTCTTTGCAATGGTAAAGATAAAGTATGCAAGAACAAAAAGTCCGGTATTTACTGCTTAACATGCGACCAATGCCAAAATAAGTACATAGGACAGACGGGTCGAAGTTTTGAGCTGAGATATAAAGAACATTTAGCGGCGTTTAGAAACAACCAGCCGGAAAAGTCTCATTTTGCCGAACATTTACTTGAATCGGGTCATACCTTAAATAGCGGACATTCATTTGACGTCATACACACTTGTCAAAAGGGTATTAGAATGTGCGTATTGGAACAATTACAGATTTTAAAGCGGGACAAGCATACATTACTGAACGATCAAACCAACTTTAACGGGTCCCCATTGCTGAATATATTCGCACACCGTCATAATGACTCACATCAGTCGAGCAACGGAGGGAGGGGATTAGAAAGTACAATCGTTTATAATACATGCCCACGGTTGGAAAGCGCTCAGTCGTTGCCCATCGTTCCTGAGGATGCCTCGTGCAGAGGCGAAACACGTGTCGAAGAATAGTCGGCGCATACAGCGGGATACTGCAAGTCAGGTATCTTCCTGGAACCCATACCATTCCTATATCCCTTATTCTTTTAGAGGAGTTCGATATTGTCAACCTTTTTCTATTGCAATAGTTGGGGTGGTCAATTCGAGGGTGCGTGGTGGGTTCCTCTTTCCTTCCATTAAGTTATTTGTCTGGTCGACGTCAATGCGTGGAAGTGCGTTTGAATGATGGAAAATCGATTCTTTCAAATTGTTCCCCACTTAAAAGAGGAGTTCCCCAGGGATCAATCCTGGGACCAATTTTATTTATCTTGTACTGCGCTGATGTCATTAATTGTTTTCGTAAGTCAAAATATCACATTTACGCGGATGACATACAGGTATACATGTCATTTAAGCCCAACGAATGTGCAAGCGCCATTTAAGACCTTAACACAGATCTCCAAAGAATAGTGGAATGGGCTGAAACCAATTGTCTTGCTCTCAATCCCTCTAAAACTAAATACATTGTATTTGGCACACCAAATAATGTAAGTCGTATTCGACTCCCTCCAATCACCGTCATCGGCGAGACAATCACAAAAGTAGAAGAGGCTCGTAACCTTGGGCTTATTATGGACTCAGGGCTTCGATACGAGAAGCATGTAACTGAAGCCGTACGTAATTGCTTCTATAGATTGAAAGTCCTGTATAAAATGCGTCCGTATTTATCTGAGGAATTACGCATCCGACTGATAGAAACAGTTGTGCTATCCAAATTAAATTATGTCAGTACAGTGTACGGCCCGCGCCTTTTGTCTCGCACGGATCGCCTTATTCAGAGGGTACAGAATGCTTGCGCCCGTTTCTGCTTTAAAATACCATATAGAAGCCATGTTACACCTTTTTTGAATGCTCACTAAATTTTAAAAATGAAATCGAGGCGTACGCTTCATCTAGCAGCGCTCATGTTCGGGGTGGTCAAGCTCAAAGAGCCACAGTACCTGTATGAGAAACTTGTCTGGGTTAATAGTGGGCGGGACCGAGTAAATAGACAATGTGCGCGACAACTTGCCGTAATGCCTCACAAGACCACGGCATTCAGAGGCAGCTTCCGCTATGCGGCATCCAAGGTCTGGAATAATATCCCGCCGCCTATCAGGCGACTCAATTATATCGGTACGTTTAAGAAACGTTTACGCCAGTACCTTATGGATGCGCAGCGGGAGTTGGACATGGTAAATACGAATACATCATTAATATAAGCGGATTGATATTGTTCAGTATATAGTTAAGAGACTACTATGGACATGTGTGTGTGTGTATGTGTGTATGCTGTATGTGTATTTGATTTATACTTGTGTGATGGTTTGTTATGCGTGCGTCACTTAAGGATCTGGTTGAAAATCAGCGTCAGCCTTCGGGCTGGCATATGCTGAACCAGGTCCTTTTTAGACCGCGCCACGTGAGACGCCACTATTGTATAATTATGTATATTATGTTGTGCATTGAATATTATTATAGTTTTCTGTTATTTTCTGGTATTGTCTGTCATATTTGCATGTTACTTATTTTATTCTTTACTTTCACTTTTATATGTATTTCAGTGTTATTGTATTTTTTTTGTATATTTATTGGCGTCCATTGTGCAGAGTCGAAATAAATTTTATTTTCTTTCTTTTCTTTCTTCTTTGCTTATGTCTCTTTTCTTTGAATCACCTTTTTATTGTGCTAGTCATTTAGTTTATGTAATACATTTATTACGTTGTTTCGCTTGCGTTGTGGATAAAATTGTCACTGTGTCTGCAATCGATTGCTTACAAGTTACACTAATACCTACCTATTGCTTGCTTATACTTATAATTGCTGAATACTGTGGATTGGACCACATTTTGCGTAATCCATAAACAGTTGTTTAGTGTCTGAGTGTTTTGGAAATAGGTAATCCTACGACACTGCAATTAGGTACAGCATTCATTCATAATGCAACTTAACAAATAAAATTATACAAAACGTACATCAGACGGTTACTATGAACTCTTTAGAAGGCGCTTGAATTTATATTCTAGTACCGAGTTACAAGCTTATCAGAGAACCAACCAAGTAATAAGTACAAAATCTACATGATACATTTTTGTTTTGATACATTTCCCTTCAAAGTGTTAGATACCCACCAAATACTCTACGACTTCTTCACAACTCTCCACATATTCTCTCTTTGTAGTAAACACTCGAAACCGTTCGCTAAATTCATCGCCACTTAAAATCAACCGACATGAAGACGGCAAATACGAGGTTCTAATTCGTGCCCTATCTCGTATCACGATAATCAAACCTATTCGGCATTCACGGGCACAACTGACTGTTGTATGTATTGCTTGCTGCTCGATATTTCGCGTCACGCCCGCAATATGTGTCGCGGGACTTAAGTTTGCTGCGCATAGCGACGATGGGTTTGCCAGTTACAATTTTTTTGATGATATAGCTGGATGTTTATGGGTTTGTCTGTTAGGATTTTTCGTTTGGGTGTAGCAGCTTGTATTTTACGCTGGACAGTTTTTTATTAGCCTTTGATTATTTTTATATATATAATATATAAAATTAGGCGGCAAACGAGCAGACGGATCGCCTGATGGTAAGCAATTACCGCCGCCCATGGACACAAGCAACACCATAGGAGTCACAAGTGCGTTGCCACCCCTTGGGGTTAGGAAAATGGACAGGAGGAGGAATGGGATGAAGGAGAAGGAATAGGGGATGGACCTCCGGCACTCTCACTCTCCGAACGAAACGCAACGATTATAAATGTATATGCCATCGGAAAATAACAAGAACCGTAAATTTTATAAACTTTCCTAGGATTCTAAACGAGACATAAATTGTATTAGGTACTTTACGCAAACATTTCCGTAAATTTATTAATTTGCATATGAGAATTGACAATTTGTTATTAGGATTCTTTTGTAGAACAGTAAAAAAAAATAGGTTATACACCGAACTTACCCGTGTGGTGAGAGATTAAGGATACAAGGTGTCACTACCCATTTCATTCCATTTCATTTGCCAGTCCTTTCCCCATTAGAAAGCGACTAAAGAAAAATACACCACGTAATATCTTCGGGAAAAGACAGAAAATTCGACATCTAACCCTAGGTATATTTCGGCGCCGTGGCACCATCGTCAGGACACCCCCAGAGGATCCACAAATGAAAACCACACAAATTTACTGAAAACTGCATTTTAATCTTGAGATGAAGTTCACCATACAATAGTCCGATGAAAAAGTGTCATGGCCGCCCGCCGTCGCATCAGCTTACCCGGTATCAAAACATTATACATTTAATTGCAAGATTTATATTATCGTATGTATGAACTTTCAATTAATCTTTATAATTAAGAAACAATATAGAATTCCAGTTACTTTAGCTAAAGCGTCGAAATACGTCTTGATAAATTTAATTAGTTATAATATTAATTACCAAAATGTGTTTGATGGCGACTAAGGTAACCAAACTATTTAAAGACAATATAAACCAATACAGTGCAGCTTCAAGAAATATATGTAAATACAGAAATGTAACACAATTTATATAATATTAATTACAAGCAAATGCAATTAATATTTTACTGGTTATTTAGTTAAAATTACATTAAAATAATATTAACTTCCGGGTTTAGGTATCGTTTAGTTATCATTTAGTCATCTAGATGGCTCTGCTCTACGTTTATGCCTCTACAATATAACAAACCATATCACTGCGCCCATACGGCCATACTGACAACAAGCGCGCTCTCTGCGCTTGAAAATTACAAATTAAAGTTTTTATGACTCTACATTCAGGTGGGTAATTGATAAATTACTGGTGTGCGTCTTTAAGATGTGTAGTTATAATCTTAACCAGTCACATGCTAGAGCAAGCACCAAGTTACTATCACAATATAATCTTATCCAGTCACATCATGATAGAGCAAGCAACAAGTTACTATCACAATAACAACCTCATACAAAGACAATACAAAAATGAATTACAGCTGGTTAGTACAAAAGTATAGAATAAACGAAAAAGTAAACAGTTTAGACATCAACACAGTTATTATCAGTGAACTGTTATCAGCAGATAGTTACTGGCAGTTACCAATGTGGTATCAGTAAACAATACAAAATCAGCAATAGTCCTCTAGATTTAAACAGTAAACTTCCAAGTTAATATAGTGATCACAACAAACAAGTAAAGTATTGCAGCTTTAACAAAGTACTTTATAAACAAAATGTAAACAATTTTATCATCAGCAGACAGTACAATATTATCAAACAGTTATCTCAGTTGCAATTATATGTTTACACACACATAATAACGAACACACTATTCAAACAAATAGTTTACAACATTAATAACAGGCAATCGCTCATCTCGAGTCCAGCCTTCCAAACTACAGGCATCATCCACCTCGGATCTAGCCTTACAAACATCAGGCATCACCCATGGCTAAGCCAACTTGCGGCATCACCGACATAGGGATCTAGCCCACAAACGGCATCACTCATCACGGGTTCTAGCCAAAACACGGCATCACCCATCACGGGATCTAGCCAACACACGGCATCACCCATCACGGGTTCTAGCCAACACACGGCATCACCCATCACGGGATCTAGCCAACACACGGCATCACCCATCACGGGATCTAGCCAACACACGGCATCACCCATTACGGGTTCTAGCCAACACACGGCATCACCCATCACGGGATCTAGCCAACACACGGCATCACCCATCACGGGTTCTAGCCAACACACGGCATCACCCATTCTGGGATATAGCCCTCAACAAAATGACAATATTACAATTAAAAGAGCACAGAAAAATAACACAAATACAATAACACTGTCACAAAATCAGTTTCAAAAACACAGTTATGGAGAACACAGTTCTATAAAACATTTATATAAAACACTTTTATAGAAAACACAGTTACATAAAAAATACAGTTTAGTCATTATATGCCCATACGGTTGACTGCTCAGTCAGTTGTTGATGTTGATCAGCAATAAAGGTCAGCAAACAATGCTGGAGTCCAGCTTAGTGCAGCGCTCATGCGCATGTGTGCGCGTAGCCCACAGACGAAACCACCGACGTCAAAGGGGTGGGCCACCATTATCCATACATATTAATCAGTAAAGGACCGCTCGTCCATCCTCTCTTCACGCTAAGTCCAGGACCCAGGTCATCTGCCAGGATGTCATCTTCAACCTGTAACACTCAAAAGGCAGGTGGTGGGCAACATTTCCCACCCAAGTATTAGTTCCATGAACCTTTGTAATGAAATAAACTTCTAATCTTGCAAAGTGGTGCGACCTATTAAGCTTTATCTATATATCAGGCATGTTCAACCTGTGCATTGGTCTGTAAGTTAGCTTTGCTACAACAGTGTTGGAGGCCATATTTTATACATAAGGTAAAATACAAAAGACAGTAGACACTGAATTTTCTCAGGTTCTGTCTGACAGTGCCATTTTAGATAATCAAATATTAAAGTTATCAGGATACCCATTTGTAGTTTTGATAAAACAGTTAAAACTTAATATATTCAAAATAAGTTTTATCCATATCAAACAAGAAAACAAAATGGCAAGAACAAGGAGAGGCCTATGTTCAGCCGTGAGCAGTCGTACTGTGGATGATGATCATAAATATGTAATGATTTCAAACCATGTTGAAGATTCAAGGACTTCGAAAGTACTAGTGCATAATTATTACTCATGTAAGAACAAGTTGAATCCAATATTGAATATTTTAAGGCACAATGCAAGCTGTGATATTGTTGAACTGTTTGCCAGTTGAGCAGCTCAATTGGCTCAATTTGAGCCATAAAAGAGAAATTTACAAGCTACCGGTATTTCAGAGCAAGATTAGTGCTTTCTTATATCTTTTTATGATTCCACTCAGTTAAGGAATTTACTATAATAAACCGTAATATAAAAGTTAATAAAGACATTAAAATATTGGTATTTTATAATGAATTCAACATTTTATTTATTTATATAAATAAACCTTTATTTTCTGAAATAAATGTTTTTATTTATGATTTCTCTACACATTAACTCTTTCATTAGGTAATTCAACTTTAAACTGATAACATGTGATGTTAATGTAATTCTTATTCATTCATACACAATTAATAATTGTTTATCTGAATAAATTCACTCAAACTGAATCTAATCATAACTGACTTGGAAATAAAGCATGAGTAGTCCATAAAATTACTTTTATTTGCTGAGAATAGATACTGCTAAATGGGAAAAGAGACATGGATTTTCACATCATGTTCTTTAAACTCACTTATCATTATGGTAATTATGTTGGGTTCCATTGTCTGTTATTATATTGCCATATAATCTGTGATATTACCTTAACTTGAGCTCCAAGTTGACATTAACAATTTCAACATTATGTTAAAAAGAAATCATGTAGGCACCTACAGAGTCCACAAATATATAGTAAAACCTTGTTTTGTAACTTTACAAATATTAGTTTTAATGTTTTACCATTGAGATAACCTATTGACTACCAATTAAATGCATATTCAGCGCATCAATTAGCTTAGACTGAAAGCAAATCAGGTAATTTATACAATGGATCTATATCAGAGCTTCAACTTGAAAAGGGCAGTTATACTGTTCTTTACTAATAATTACATCAGTAGCACCACATAACAACAAAGTTATTTTCGCTTTCTTGTGTAGGTAATAACTTAATAAGTGTGACCATCTCTGATGTCGAGTTATACAGAAACTTTCCGACATGGTCAACGGCATAAAATGACTATAAGCACAGTAGCACTGTTAACACATTTAGCCCCAAATGAAAACTAGCAGTGAAAATTAAGGAAAATCTTTATTAATTGGTTAATACAAGTACTATTAAATGGAAAACATAAAAAAATTGAAAAAAAAAATTTTCTTTCTTTGGAAAAAATCGCCGTCCTCAAATGGGGACGGTGGGATCATGTGGAGTGAAAATGTTCGAAGCATATTTTTTCAATGCATAAAGTTGTTAAACACTTTTTGCATTGCCAACGAGCTTTGCTATGACACACGGCACATCGCAGTTGTTTGGGAAGTTTTTGTAGGAAGTGACCTATTCCGTCATGCTGCAAGCTTGGCAGCACAGAAGCTGGAAGTCGCGAAGATTGACCTTTTGAATGTCTCAAGTAATGACGAGCAATATAGCGCCTAAACTGAAGCTGATCTAGCTTGGTATCATTTGTCAGCAGGTGGAGGCGCCATGCATTTGCAACTGCGAGATCCAACATGTACGTAAATAACACCCACCACCATTTTTTTCCCACGTATGGCTGTGCGGTACAGTGAAATAGACTGATCTGCTTGATCTACACCGCCCATACCTTTATTATAAGTTTGAAAAACATGCGGTATATCAACGTCCACTATTTTCTTCTCAACAGCGCTCCAGCATTTTACTTTTCCTAGAGGAAGGACGCTATCATAGTTTGACCGCATTTTACAGACACTATTATCTAGCCACCGAACAAAAAGAACTTGATTGACACTGTCGAAACGGTAGTCAAACACGGCGCGGTCTTTCTTTTTCATATACTTTACAGCAGCTAGTGGGCACTTTTTTGTTCTACCTTCACGTACAGTACCCGTCGCACGGAAACCAGATTTACGTAGATCTCGAAGCAAATCAAAACTAGTGAAGAAGTTATCAAAGAACACGACATGATCTCTGGGACTTGTACCGAGTTTATCAAGCAATTGCTTCACTACTCTTGTTCCCAGTGGCTCTGCAGAATTGACTCCTGGCGATTTGCCACAGTAAATATTGAAAGCGTAACAGTATCCATCTGAACTGGAAAAACTGGATGGTCACGAACCGTTTTTGTAACCAAATTGCACAGACTTGCCCCGTAAGTATAAATTGTTTCGCAGGATGCTGCCCAAAATATTTCACCATAGACTCATCTATTGATAAATCTTGATGAAAAACACTCCACTGCAAATTTTTTTTCATCAGTTTGTCTGCAAGTGGTCGCACCTTATACATTTTATGGGTATGTTACAATCCTCGTCCAAGCTCCAATATAAACGTTCCCGAGGCAATGTATGGTAACCAGTCAATATAAGAATACCGAAGAAAGTTTTTAGTTCATCGACAGTTACGTTGAACGCATGATCATTTTTTGAGTCGCGTAAGTCTGCGTGTCTTGCTGGATTATGACAAAAACTTCATCGTCAAATATCTTTTCAAAAATTTGTAAAGGTGTTTGATTCTTCAAGTCATTTATCAATTTATCGAGACGCGCTTGCACATTTCCTTCATTGAGAACCAATGGGTCGTAATTTGGCTGGATCTTACGCCAGCGAGGCGCTTCGATATTAGTTTTCCGTCTCTTAGTTTCTGAAAGAAATTCCTCATCACTGCTATCCGATTCCTCTTCACCTCGAACTGTGAACACTTCCACTCTACTTGGTATATAACGCGAAATGTCGTTAGTTTGGATATTATCCTCATCACCTTCTTCTTCGTCGGTAAGTAAACTTGGTTCTGGAGGTAATGTCACTAATTCTATGATGGCATCATCGTCTTCTTCAAGCATCACATCATGGAGTGCTTCTTCAAGCCCATGGAACTCGTTGATGCTGCAGAATGTTCGCTTAGTCATCGTTTCTCCAAAAATTACCTAATGACAAAAACACGAAAAAATTATCTCTGATGTGCCCACTGGCCCCAATTGGGGACACTGATATGAAATCACATTTCTTCTATTGTCTGTTTGATATGAAATCACATTTCTTCTATTTACGATAAATTTGACTATATTCAATAGTATACACTATATTTATGAATTTTACGTAAAAAGAACAATAATCCTAGACGAAAAAGTAAAAATTATAAAAGACTTACTTTAGGTAATCTCTAATGCTTCAAACGGCTTCACAAAATGCACAGTAAAATCACTATAAACTATTATTATTCACATTCCGACGTAATTACATGTTACAAACTTCTTAACCTTCAAGTATTCCAAGTAGAAAGAAGTCAAATATATAATGTTAATAAATTGAGGGTATTTATTAAGGCGTCCTCGTTTGGGGACGGCTGGGCTATATGGGGTACCAAACGTGGATAAACAACGGTTACTTAATTTTTACTGTATGTTTATCTGGTAATCCTTACTGGGGCAATAGGTAATCATGTAAACAAACAGCACCATAATTTATAAAATGTTAAAGGATGTTTCTCAAAAACTCTAATCATATCAGCTCTGGATAAATACCTCTGTCAGTGCATCAACAACCCGCATTTGCAATCTCTGGTAAAACTCAAAGCAGAACAGCGTTCGCGCCACAGCACACCCCGGTGACCGGCGTAGTCGCTCTCGCTCGTATGTGGCCTCACGTGCAAGTGTAGACGTGCTCGCCAAATCTCCGACAGTCCGACACACCGTGCCGTCTCCGATCAGGGTTGACAAGCGCCAAACACGGCTTCCAAGCGCTTGTCGCATCTGTCTTCAGGTCATCATTGGTATTGGCAGCCAAGCCAAGAGATCCATTACTTTCGCGCCAAATGTATTTCTCGATGTCTCTTAGGGGGCGCTGATCCCACCGCTGCTTTCGGCGCCGTGGCACCATCGTCAGGACGCCCCCAGAGGATCCACAAATGAAAACCACACAAATTTACTGAAAACTGCATTTTAATCTTGAGATGAAGTTCACCATACAATAGTCCGATGAAAAAGTGTCATGGCCGCCCGCCGTCGCATCAGCTTACCCGGTATCAAAACATTATACATTTAATTGCAAGATTTATATTATCGTATGTATGAACTTTCAAATAATCTTTATAATTAAGAAACGATATAGATTTCCAGTTACTTTAGCTAAAGCGTCGAAATACGTCTTGATAAATTTAATTAGTTATAATATTAATTACCAAAATGTGTTTGATGGCGACTAAGGTAACCAAACTATTTAAAGACAATATAAACCAATACAGTGCAGCGTCAAGAAATATATGTAAATACAGAAATGTAACACAATTTATATAATATTAATTACAAGCAAATGCAATTAATATTTTACTGGTTATTTAGTTAAAATTACATTAAAATAATATTAACTTCCGGGTTTAGGTATCGTTTAGTTATCATTTAGTCATCTAGATGGCTCTGCTCTACGTTTATGCCTCTACAATATAACAAACCATATCACTGCGCCCATATATACCTACCCATCTGGCCGCGTGACCAAATCCTCTGGGTGACTCACAGTGTTATTGTGGCGAAAATTATAAAAGGCTTTACCCAGCAGGGCACTGCAAAGGGTATATGTATAACGATATACCGTCTTATTTCAGTAAGATTTTACTAATGCCGGTGACCTATCAACATATCTCGGTAGGTCACCGGCATTAGGTTAGTTACTGCGTACCGTGAGCATTCGAGTACTGGTCGAGGAAAATGTGATATAAGAGATTTTCACGTTTTCTTCAAGAACAAATTACAGTCGACATTGATGCAACCTTATGTAAAGATAAACATACATACATACATACATATCGTCACGCCTTTTATCCCCGAAGGGGTAGGCAGAGGTGTATTAATACACCCACTTTTCGCCAGATATACTTTAGTCACACGTAATAAGGGGCGAACCTATTGCCGTACCGGGCACATTTCCAGACTCCGTGCTGCTACTGAGAATTTCGTAACAGAAAAACCCAATAACACTGCCCGACCCAGGAATCGAACCCGGGACCTCCCGATCCCACGCGCACATTTATGCCGCGAGACCAACGAGGCAGTCAAAGGTAAAGATAAATTCTCTGATGAATCAGATTCTCCGTCATCACAAACAAACATTGACATTTTCTTTACCTACATCATCCCTAGAAAGTATACAACGTTATAATAATAGACAGTGCACACAACCAAAAGATGATGTTTACTATAGTGTGCGGGCAACCTAACAAAACCTTGATCGAAGTTGTTCAGTTGACACAAGGAACACTGAATATCTGCCGCGCGTTCGCTCGGCTATTACGTGAAACGCACCGCGATAGTGTTTCACCATCTCCTCTAGATATTTCACCGTGTCTCGCACAGGAAAATACTCATCAATTCTACGTATCAGGGTGTGAGAAAAAATTGTATACATCGAGTAGGTATTGAGTGCCATTGGAGATAGGTGCCCCGGGAAATAGGGTGTCGCGTCTTTCGAATATATGACACGTTTTCAACCAAGATACTGAAATTGTTTTTAGCTAGTCGTTCTGTAAGCAACCCTCTTACCCTTGCATTTTCTACCGGTTTCATGTTTGCCATGAAACCTTGAGGCGGATGAAAATGCTATATGGAAAACTGAATTTTGGGGCTGAATTGTAGGCATGTGTTTGCTTGCTATATTTTTTTTCTTGGCTTACCCCGGATATCAAGAGGTGAGGTATTCTTAAGATTATCTTTGTATACATAGATATGTTGTGTAGGGATATGTTCATGGATGTAGATCTCTTAGCGTGGATGTGTGGTTAACCCATGTCAATTTTACTATCAACGTTTGAAGCCTCATTTAAAATGGTAAACAAGTTTTACCATTACATGAGGCTGCCATCTACCGATCTTATTTGACGATCTTATTTGTAACGGTGGCGCAATACAGAAGACTAGCTACATTAGATACATCACTTACGTCTGTATAAAATAGGAGACCAGTTGAGCAGCTTATTTAAAATGTGATTACGTAATTGAGAAAGTTGTAAAGTATGTTTAGTTTGACCACAAAGTATTGAATAGTTTGACGGGTAAATACACCAAGTTGCAGCATACCTCCGTTACAACAAAGAATACAAAAATAGCCATCTATTTTTGTTTTATTTGTTGTAACGGAGGTATGCTGCAACTTGGTGTATTTACCCGTCAAACTCAATGCTTTTGTTCCAAAGCACGTGCAGGTGTTTATCAAGGCTGTCCGCGAGTTATGCTCGAGAGCAACTATTTCAATACCGAGTTGAAGAATTTTCGGACGTGAAGGTTTTACAGGAAACGACCAAAGTGGTCGTTTCCTGTAAAACAATTGCATTTCTGTAAGTCCAACTTTAGACATTCATTGCTAGGTGGTGCTCTTCTAATAGCAATATACACAGCAAAAGATTTTCGCAGTCGTTATTTTCATGGATCTTTGACAGTTTTGCTAAGAAAGATTTCTAGTAAATTTTTCAACTATGCAGAGTCGCAAATGGTCTCCAGTTCGAAGTGCACTGACTTTTTGAACTTCGTATTCAATTGTTTATAATTACTTACTAAACGGTGCAGGGATACATCGTGAGAACTCCGCAATGTCTGAGAGCTCTTCATAATGTTCTGGTAAGACATAAAAATAAATCTGGCATAAAAATGTGTATTTATTGAAGTAACAAACCGGTTATACATTAAACTGTACTATAAAGACATAAGAAGTCTGATAGCGTATGCGACTGCTGATCGGAGGTCCCGGGTTCGATTCCCGGGTCGGGCAACAGTGTTACTTACTAGTTTTTTCCGAATTCTCAGTAGCAGCACGGAATCTGGTGATGTGCCCGGTAACGGCAATAGGCTTGCCCTCTATTACGTGGGACCTAAAAATTCATTGCAAAATGTGAGTGTAATATTACACCTCTGCCTACCCCTTTGGGGACACAGGCGTGAGTCTATATAAAAAAAGTATTATATACTTTACGGTCACAATAACCGAAATCTATTCAACAAGAGCCCGTGTTGAAAGTTATTAAGTACCTAAAATAGCAGATATTTGTACGTTACTATTAATTGTTCACACAAATATGGCAGTCGCTTTGAGCTCGCATCATCCGGTATTAATATCGCGAAATGACCAGTTAAATGCTCCATTTGTGTACTTAAACTCTTGGTTGGTTTATGTGTTTAAGTGTACTAAACATGTGCAGGAACTAATCACATATATTCCTGTAATCAAATGGCACCCATTTGATTCTAAATTGTTTTAATTTTGGCGATGACTGTATGCTTGCTACATAGTTTTACATTTTCAATCATAATAGTTATAAAATTCGAAGTGTTTGTGAGGATGTTTGTTACTCTTTACGCAAAAACTACTGACGAATTTTGATGAAAATTTGCTATAAACACATAGGCTACCGTTTGTCGCAATATCTGACACCCATGTGTGTGGAGCCACAGGCGAAATCAAGTTTTTATTCATAAGATAACTTATCTTACATAGCATATCTATTTATATTAGCATAACAACATCTGTCTGTCAAATCGTAATTTATGTAAAGTTTATCGTCTTAAATATTAATGTTCACGTGTTTTTCTTACTATGAATACGACAAGATGTTATCTTACTGACATACATCAATTATAATCACTAATTATAAGTATGTGAAATCAAATAAACGCTTTAAAACTCATATCGCAATTTTATAACCGTATTTTAACATGCTGCTAACCGCTTAGTGGGTCATGGTAGGTACTCGTTATCACAAAATATTTTTGTTTTCCCGTATTGACGAAATAGAAATCAGCTGTTTCATATATATTTGCAATATAAAAATTTATTATTAGAAGCATATTATAAGTCAATCGATCAACTTCTTGCCAAGCTGTACTTCAAACATACGTGGACTGAATTGTTACTTATAAGATATGAGATCATTCATATCACACGTATATAATATCGTACACAGTCGTATGTGCTAGTTTTATATCTCGTAGTATATTTCCCTAAGGTATTCGTTCTATCTTTTAATTATTTTTGAGTGGACGAGAAGAATTGGGTCAGTAGGCTCCACGTCTTTGGCATCAGATGTTGCAGCTATACCATTGCAAGAACTCAACTCTTATTAGTATCTTTTCAGTTAATTTTGCGTGCTTAAAGTAACCGAAAAAGAAAATAAAATAATAAACATTCATGCAGAGAGCAAATGATTTAATGAATTTATTTACACTTTTTCTAACATATCATTATCATCAGCCTGTTATAGTCCACGGCTAGATATAGGACTCGCCAATGGCATGCCACTGAACCCGATTTTCAGATCTTCGTGGCCAGCTACTGCCAGCCACTTTTCCAACTTATACTTCTGATTAAATTCGTTACAGGTTCCAAGAAAGTTTTACAAGTTTTTCCTTGGGACAACAAATTACGTGTCAAAACATAGGTGATACAGTACCTAGTGGGAATGAGAGTATAAAAAATCACATTAGAAATCAACAGATAATTCAAGAGCCCATATAACTTCATCTTCTTAGAATATGCATATCACATGGATATCCTATATTTACAAAGAAAAAAAAAAGAACGATAGTATGTATATACATGCTGTAAAAAGACCCTTAACGAAACCCCATATTATACCAATCATTACGAACATTTTTTACTTCGGCACCATACCTGGGAAATCAGTGGTTCAGCAGGTATTGAGGCTCAAAGCTACTATGCAATTAACCCGCCAACCGGTTCTATGGATGTCCCATGCACCCATATAGATAAGAAGATATTTCGAAAATTAAGAATCATTTCCCAAGTGTTACTTTTGCTTAATATAACTTGGCATGATATCCAAAGTTTCGGCTTGGTGATAGATCTTGTGACAACCTGTATAGTACAGCCCAGTTGCTAGTCAATTTAAATTAAACAACAAAACAAGTTGTTACACACAGTTTCGAATGTGTCCGCCAAATTATATTCGTTTTACTAACAACGGTTGTAACTTTGGAACAAACTACACACATTTGGTTTTTGGTAACTTTTGCTGCACCGCTGGTAAAAAACGAAGCAAAAGTTGTTGTTTGCACATATGTATGTGTCTGTAGAACAAGTTGCTGTGGCCATGCGTAAAGAACTAGCTAGTACTACAAACTGACCACGACTTTTTTAATGTTCTATTTCCTTTCAGAGAAAAAGGATTGTAATATGGAAAACATCGGCGAAACGAAAACGGTTACGGTTATTTTTAATATAACATCACAATATACAGCTAAAATACTTCTTTTGCAAATAAAATATTAATAATTATTTATCATTACGTGACTTCATTATTAATTACATTACAAGTATAAAAACATATCTTGCAATAAAGATAATCTTATACTAAGTTCCATATTTGTTTTACGTCAATCTGAGGCAATTTCGAAGGGTATAAAGCAAGTGCAACGCGGGAAAACCTCAATGACAGTCGGCACATCGGCAGGTACACATTCTTCTAAGATAATACCAAAAAATCTGAGTACAAATAATTGATATACGAATTATAAATCATATCTAACTAAGAATAAGTCATATCTATTTGCCATAAAATATTGATCTAGTTTTATTAATATCTCATTTCGTTGACAATTTTAACATTAATTCATTAGTTTTCTAAAACTATCACTTTAAACTTTTTCGGTCTGTAACTATACTGGTTCGGCGTTACACCGAAACTGTAGGGTTCTAGGCGACTTGGAGAAGGAAATGGACTGTATGCAAAGGATAGCGGGTTTTAGCCGTCTAGGATTGGAATGGGAGAGATGATTGTGAGTGGGTATAGGATATTCCAAGGACGGAGGGCACTTACCTTATACGGCGATCTTCTTCGTCTCAGAAGGGCAGTCTCCTGGTGTTTCGGGATGAAGCTGCTTGATTCACTGCACTACACAAATCACCTTCACTTGCGAGTGGTTTTATAAGCGGTAATAATTATAGCGGGAGCGGCGCGGTGCGATACGGTATGGCGGACGCGTATATAGCGAAACGAATGTACTCGAAAGTTCTGGACTGTCTCTCTCGTCGACGTTTCGCGGCGACCATTCCGTGAAAAGCGTGCCCTCCTCGGGAATGGGAGACAGGGACAGGAATATGGTATCGCTCGCACTAGATAAGCATGGAATGATTGACGTTGATGCGATTAGTTATAGATAGGAAGGTAGATGGCGCTACCATATCCCCCCGGCCCTAAAGGGTTGCCTTTAAATAAAATAGAATTGAACTTAGCTACGTTGGGTGTACTACCGCATAACCCATCAATAGGCTAAGACAGCGATATGACAATAAAATTAATCTAAATTAACTTTAGCGAAACTACAACCGCAATAATAGCGAAAACTACTATCTAAATACTTAAACTAAGAGGTAGATCCAACTTCAGGCTAGATCTCACTGAGTTAGAAGCGGACAGAGACGTACAACAGGGCGCACGTAGCTCCCCTTAGCGGTTTTCACTGTAACAACGCGGGTTGTACCGTCCTTGGAAGTATGCAATTTCTCTACGATGGCTAACGGCCATGAGAGCCGGAAGTGACGATAATGGCACTGTGTTCAGAAAATGTGCAGGGCTTAACGCGGATGGTTCTGCAGGGTCACTACTCAATGCCGTGAGCGGACGCGAGTTGATCAGTGCCTCAACTTGTGCAAGGACAGTTAAAAGCTCTTCGTAAGATAGGATCTGTTGACCTATAACTTTGAAGAGACGCGCCTTAATTACTTAGACCATGCTTTCCCAACATCCACCGAAATGTGGAGATGCTGGTGGAATAAACTTCCAGTCAATATGATCTATGGAAAGTTCTTCCTGAAGACGAGTATGATAACCCGCGACGTGATTGAAACAAGCAGCGGGAACAAGTTCAATCAATTTACTAACGCGGTTGGCGACAAAAGTCTGCCAGCGGTGAGGAGATGAATAAATCCAAGCGAGCACTATTTTGGAGTCAGAAAACGCGTATATTCTATTAATAGGGTAGTGGGGCAAGACTGTGTCTTGAACCTTGCGGAGCAACTGAGACAGCAGAAGGGCCGCGCACAACTCCAGTCTTGCAACCGAAATGGTTTTAACAGGCGAGACCTTAGACTTGGCACAAACTTACTGCACCGAGTAGTTAGAACCAATGCGGATTTGCAGATATACGACTCCGCCGTAAGCACGCTCGCTGGCGTCAGCGAAACCTATTAAGTTGATGGTACATCCATCTACCAACCCAAGATGACGCGGAATAGTAATTTGATTGAGCGCGGTAAGCTCAATACAAAACTGGCCCCAAGCGGCGACAATATGGTCAGGGGGTGTTTCATCCCACTCACACTTTGATAGCCAAAGCTCTTTCATCAAGAGCTTGGCGTACAAAATTGTGGGAGCCACAAAACCCATTATGTCCCATAGTCGAGCCACTGTGGACAGCATAGTGCGTTTGGTGCACTTATCATCTGGTGGTGAGACGTCAAACCGAAAACTATCGCAGGATTTGTCCCAGCGTAAACCGAGAACCTTATGCGGTACAGACTTCTCAAACTCAATGTCTGGAGAAGCCTTATAAGAATCTGGTATTCGTGCGAGAACCTCCTTAGAGTTGCTTGTCCATTTGACAAGATCAAACTGGCCTCGCTTGAAAAGCTGAATGAGCTCTTCACAAAGCGAAATTGCTAGCGGAGCGGGTATGACACTACAGGCAAGGTCATCCATATACAAAGCGGAAGTGTAGTATAGTATAGTGTAGCGTAGCGTAGCTTAGCATAGCATAGCGTAGCATAGCATAGCATAGCATAGCGTAGCATAGCGTAGCATAGCGTAGCATAGCGTAGCATAGCGTAGCATAGCGTAGCATAGCGTGGCATAGCGTGGCATAGCGTAGCATAGCGTAGCGTAGCGTAGCGTAGCGTAGCGTAGCGTAGCGTAGCGTAGCATAGCGTAGCATAGCGTAGCATAGCGTAGCATAGCATAGCATAGCATAGTATAGCTAATTAGTGCTTTATCTTACACACAGTTTTAGCACCCACCTTGATCTCTTGAAGAGCAGAACAACAACAAGACGTAATACAATGAGAAGTATGTAACGTAGGTACGGTACCCATAATCACATACCCAAATACCGTCTCAATAGCGGGCGGTAAATCATATCGCTCACTACGTACTATTTTAGTTAGTAGCAAGTGCGGAAATATTGAAGCTCCGATCAAAAGATCAATGCCTGCCGGATTCGCAAACTCCGCGTCTGCCAGCGGCAATGACTCGAGGTGAGTGAGTGATGCTACGTCTACATTAGCGTTCGGTAATGCGTCCGTAATACACTCCACGCTAAGCGAAGAAATGTTAAAATTAATATTCCTATCAAAACGCGAATATATTTTAATATCTACGGAACCCTTGCAATGTTTTTCTGATCCGCCTATCCCTTTGACGGTTGAGTTAGTATTTTTAAAGTTATTCCATAATCCGAGGCGTTTGAATAACTCAAACGTTATTAAATTGGTCTGAGATACGCTATCTAGCAGACAACGTACCATGTGCGGCGACCCATTAACATCATATACGATAACTTGCGCTGTCGCTAACAGAACATTCTTAGACGTCATACACTGCGTTTTGGCCCTGCGCGGATCATTATAGATGCGCGAGTGTCGTTCTCGCGTGCGCGACGCCCGCGCAATGGTCGTCGTACACAACGATACTTCGCCCTGAGGCGTGCAGGGGGAAGGCACCGTGGCCTGCACCTGCGACGTAAGTGTGTCAAGGTTAGCGGCTTGACTTGACAACGGGTTAACTTTATCGAAATGTAGCAATGAATGATGTTTTTTATTGCATAAGCGACACTTTGTCTTACTAGAACAATTACTTGTTTTATGTTTTATGCTTAAGCAATTAATGCAAGCTTTGTTATCTTTTACGCATTTAAAATGAGCCGTTGGATTTGAATTATTAAAGGTGGGACACTTATATAAATGGTCGGGCACCACATTACTGCACAGACACTTCTGTGAATTAATTTTATTAGATTCCGAGCATGTTACGTAAGATTGTGGATTAGGGACCGAGTTATTATTACTATTTCGCGATTTATTCAACCTTTGTTTGTTGCTGTTAGTGTTAGACGGGCCAGGTGAACCAGACTGCGTATTATGAAATATTCGACACTGATCTTTGATGAACGAAATAAAACTATCTAGTGTAGGTATTTTATTATTGCGTTTCGTCATCTCGAATGCGCGAATTGTATCAGTGTCAAACTTTTTCAAAGCGAGTTGAAGCAACATAAAGTCGGAAAGATCTTCTAATTTTAAGTTCCTAAGAGAATTAACCGCGGTTATGAAGTTATCAATAAACAGCTGGAAATTCGAGACAGACGCGTTGCCGGACAGTTTGAGATTTAAAGCTTCGTCAAAAGTAAGTAGACGCTAGGACGCGCGTGTCCTGATATCTGTCAAGTAGTGACTGAAATATGACCTGATAATTCTCAGCACTGGGTGTGACACCTGCAAATACGGACTGGGCCTTCGGTGACAGTTTACCTATTAAATAGTACAACCTGTCAGCATCTATCAGAGAACCATTATCGTGCACTGTAGACTTAAAACTCGCATAGAATAACGGCCAATTTTGTATATCTCCGTCAAACGACATAATCTCGATTGGCGGTAATTTTGGCTTGCGGGCCGCGGCGACGGGCTCTGCTGAACATTTACCCTCCAATTGCGATTGTATACGCTTAATAATACAATAAAGATCTTTGAATGAGGTGTACGCCTGATAGTTCGGTTTTTCATCAGGATTGATAGAAAGTAATCTTGCGTTATAATCGTCTAACAACTTATGAAAATCTATTCGAATACTATCTACTGTCATACAATAACTGAGAAATGCTTCGCTATTACTGTCGGAAATAGATGCGGTTTTTGAGCGTTCATAGATGTTTTGAATACGCTCAAATAAAATATTGCGTTTTGCTTCTAAGATTGTCATCTCTTTGTCTTCCGACACGCGTGACTTCTTTTGTTGTGACATGCTTACGTAAGTATAAGCTAATGAGAACGAAACAAAATAAGAATATCTAATGTACCTATTATTTTACCTAAGTAGGCTAAGTAGGCAACACTTTAGAGCTGTGGAATTAAAAGTTGCTCGAAATATGAGATTTACAAGACAACTATGATAGTTCCAGAAATAATAATTGAGTAAGTAGGTAGCTACATAAAAGTTTACCTACTGATGCGGGCGGAAACAACCATGTGACGGTTATGTGAATATATTAGGAGTATAGCTAGGTGCTATAACTGCCTAGGTATAGCGATATAACGTATAAAAACGTAAATGAATCCGACTCGTATGGATCAAAAAAATGGTTCGGCGTTACACCGAAACCGTAGGGTTCTAGGCGACTTGGAGAAGGAAATGGACTGTATGCAAAGGATAGCGGGTTTTAGCCGCCTAGGATTGGAATAAGGGAAGAGGAATAAAGGATTGGAATATGGTATCGCTCGCACTAGACAAGCATGGAACGATTGACGTTGATGCGATTAGTTATAGATAGGAAGGTAGATGGCGCTACCATATACTAAAATAGGGATGTTAGAGTGAATGAATGCGAAAGTAAAGGTTATAAAAGGACGTCGCAAGTAGATGGTGTTTTACTTTTATTTTAGAATGATTCAGTCAAGTTTCATGAGGATACAAGAGTAAGTGAAACTCGCCTTCTTAAATTGGCTTTCCACAGTGCCTTTTGTGGACAGACGCGCACAACACCTTAGATTTTATAAAGTGGTTAATTACTGATTGACCCAAAGCGTGTTAAAGTAGCTGATTCTTTTCAAATGTGTTGATCAAAGAAAAAAACAATAGTAGATAGAGCTCTAACTATTCATATTGAAATTAAACTACAATGTACGGGTTTGGTTACATTGGTTTTCATTGACTTCGTGGAATGGATTTGATTCTATGGCCTTCACTATTGATTGACAGACAATTGATAAAGTGATATGAATACAATTTTATCAATGATTTACCTACTCAATATTTTCATAATATTTACAAACTTAAATATAATTTTGATAGTGTAGTTAAATTCTTTAGTAAGCCGAATTAAACAACCAGAAACTTTTCATCTAATACTAATTCATAAAGCTGAATAGTTTGTTTGTTTGTTTGGTTTAACGCGCTAATCTCAGGAACTACTGATCCGATTTGAAAAATTAGTTTTAGATAGCCCATTATCACAGTTAGAGATAATTATCAGTGTTAGATAGCCCATTTATCGAGGAAGGTTATAGGCTATATAACATCACGCTATGAACGACGGGAGCGGAGCAGTAGCTTTAAATAACGCGGGTGTAACCGCGGGCATCTTCTAGTACATTATATTTATGCTTCATGTTTCGGATAATTTTATCGATACTATTTTATATAACGTTTTCGGTGATTAAAACTACTTTGTTGTTGTAATTGTATACGTGCCATTATAATGTTTGCATCAATCTATCAATCTGTAGTAGACTGAGAATTGTTTTTATAGCTTTAAGTCTACTATGGAATCTTCTTTTAAAGGTTGTAAATTAATATTAATTAATTAATAAGGTCATCAATTGCATATCATTTTACTTTGTAACAAATTTTCAAGGTGACTAACTTTCAAATGTCCACAATTTTTTTGTTAATAATGTGCATCTATAGTGAAATTTACTCAGTGTCCTACGCAACGCAATAAGCGATAGCAAGCAAGTGATGCGACGCGACGCGAATAATACCTACTCTTAGTAAGTGACCAATACGGCAGTCAGATTTGACAGTTCGTTTGTGTCGTATCGCATAATTTCGCTCTTGTATCTCACTTACCAAACTGCGCATGGGACATGTAACTAGTCGCCAACAGAACTTGAACTGATTGATAATACTCTGACAATTAATATTGCAAGTATATTTTCTGCTCATTCTTTGTAAAGCTAGAGGAACCGTTTCAAGACTGTTAAGAGAGGTTTTGGAGTAGGTATGATAATTCAAAGCTTTCTCGAAATTGTGCCCCAAAGTTGAAATATATCTACACTAATTTTAATGTGAGTAAAAATCAATCGAATTCTTTGTGAAACTAGGGGAATCATTTTAAAAAGTCATATGGTGGATTTAGTATGATACTTTTACAGTTTTTTAAAACTGTGCCGCGAAAGTTGTAACTAATTTACTTTTATTACTTCTGTCATTGTGTGTAAAACTGTAGAAGTTAGGGAACCTTTTTACAAGGTGTTTAATTATAATATATTGCCATAACACTATCTCGAATAGTGCCAGAGTTAATAATCTATTAAATAACTTTTCTTATTTCTTTAATTTCCACGCAGCACTAAATAGAGACTTATAATTATATAGTCCATAATGCTTTAGCTGCTAAACAGATTAGCTTTAATATTTAATAAGTGTATTGACTGTGGTGTATTTCCTGATCTCATGAAAGATAGCAAGGTAATACCTTTGTACAAAGCAGGTAGCACATCAGACCCCACCAACTATAGGCCAATTTCTGTGCTGCCCACATTTAGCAAAATTTTCGAGAAATTGATACTAGACCAACTGCAAAGTTATTTTAATAACAACGAGCTTCTACACTCTAAACAATTTGGTTTTACAAAGGGGCGCTCCACGACCGATGCCAGTGTTGAGCTTGTAAAACATATCTTTGATGCCTGGGAGGATTCACATGATGCTTAAGGTGTCTTGTGTGATTTGTCCAAGGCCTTTGATTGTGTAGAACATGATGCATTGATCAGGAAATTATATCACTATGGTTTAAGTAGTTCTGCTCTGCATCTTCTTACTTCATATTTGAGTAATAGGATTCAGAGAGTTGATGTCAACGGGACGCGTTCGCATGAGTCTGTAGTCAAAATGGGCGTCCCACAGGGTTTAATCCTCGGTCCTTTTTTATTTTTAGTTTATAATAATGACTTACCACACCTCGTTAATGACAAGCACGGGATAGTACTGTTTGCTGATGCTTCTTCACTTTTATTTAAATTAAAACGAAAGCAAATTGATATGGACGATGCAAACATTGCTATCTCAAAGGTGGTTCGCTGGTTTGAGGTTAACAACCTGCTTTTAAATAGACTTAAAACTAAATGTATTCTATTTTTAATGCCTAACGTCAAACAAGTGAACACCTCAGTAAAGGTTAAGGACCTACCTTGTGTTGATAACACCAAATTTTTAGGCATTACACTAGATTCTAAGCTGCAATGGGGACCACATATTAGTAAATTGTCGAATAGACTCAGCTCTGCAGCATACGCAGTCAGGAAAATTCGACTGCACGGTTGGCGTAGTGGTTTAAGCGGCCGCCTCGTCGCTTGACACTGCGCCGAGTGTTGTGGGTTCGATTCCCACACGAGACAACACTTTGTGTGATTCATAAATTGTTGTTTCGAGTCTGGGTGTTCATTGTGTCCGTTAGTTGTATTTTGTAAAGTCCCCCGCGACACAGGATTTAGTCCTAATGCGGGAGTTGTCTTTTTTTAAATATAAAAAAAATATTAAAAAAATATATAAATATTTTCATAGTATAATGTCATACGGTATTCTCCTGTGGGGAAATGCTGCCGACATTCAGACCATCTTTGTTCTGCAGAAAAGAGCTATTCGAGCAATTTATAATTTGGATTATGGGGCTTCGTTAAGGAATAAATTCAAGGAAATAAACATTTTAACAGTTGCAAGCCAGTACATTTATCCCAACCTAATATATTTATTCCAAAACAAGGCCTCATACTCAAAGAAAAGTGATATCCACAATTTGAAT
This sequence comes from Euclidia mi, assembly GCA_944739405.2. Lineage (NCBI taxonomy): Eukaryota > Metazoa > Arthropoda > Insecta > Lepidoptera > Erebidae > Euclidia > Euclidia mi. Next base: position 11,002,907 of record OX123185.2, read on the forward strand.
ACTAGAAATAAGAGTAAGCTAGTAGTGCCGGCTACCCGGCTAGAGAAATTAAAAAAATCTTTTCAAGGCCAATGTGTGCGCTTTAACAATAAAGTGCCAAGCAATATTTAAAATTTAAGTTATAAAAAATTCTAAAAGATTATAAAACGTAAACTTTGTCAAAAAGGGTACTATTCAGTACTAGATTATATTGAAGATAAAAATGCTTGGGATTAATTTGCTCGGTCCCACAGGCTACTTATGTTTGATTAGTGTTAAGTTTCATGTGAGTGTGAGTTATTGTATCTATATTATGCTAGTTTAGTACTTTTATATTATTATTAAAAAAGCCTTACTAATTGACAACAATATTATAGACACACCAGCTCATATACCTATGAAAAATTCAATGTAGTTACTAAGTTTTTAAATTGTATAGAATCAAGACGTAGAAAAGAGTGGCCCGGAGTTTCTTACCTGATTCTTCTCACGAGGCTCTACTTTCTGAACAGGCATTTTTTTCAATGCTAAACTATGTTAATATGCATTTAAAGTTACTTTTTTTATTTTTTTATTTGTATGACTTTCTGACGTGTCCAAAAATTTTAAACATTTTTATGGAAATAAACATATTTGAGTTTAAGTTTATAAGAGACGTAAAAAACCGCTAGAAGTTGAAAATATATCAAGTAACCGATCTTACTTTCATCAAAATGTGTCTTTCTCTGTACCTACTTAAAAGGTTGTGAAACTAGGGGAACCGTTTTTAGAAGGTATCTGGCAAAAGTATGAAGCCATAGTACTTTCTGAAAACCGTGCCCCAAAGTTGAAATCTTTCTCTCTTTCTTATTCTTCTTATTTCAGGGTTTGTATGGAGCTTGCGAACCTTGGGGAACAGTTTCAAGGAGGTGTCAGTCAATAGTATGAAGCTTTTGTACTTTCTCGAAATAGTGCCCCAAAGTTCAACCACTGACAAGTAATTGTTCGTGAAAATATTTTGTGAAACTAGGGGAACGATTTTAAAGAGACAAAATTTGAGATGTTTCTTCGAAATTGTGCCCCAAAGTTGGAGATATCATCAGCAGCGGTGTATGGATGTATTTTCTTTTCAGCTAGCGGTAAACTAACGCTTTCTTGTGAAACTAGGGGAATGGTTTTGAGTGGGTAACATTTTATATACATATACTATATATACTCGAAATTTGCCCCAGAGTTCAAATGAAGGGAGTGGTGAATACTAACAATAAGTGAGAGAGTAAGTATCAATTCTGTAGGGTATTTGTATGAAGATACATGCAAATAGAATTTCATAAAAAGATCACATCATATAAGCAATTCAATACCATGAAGCAGGTTTTGAACTTATAGTTTCTTTAACTTATTAACTGCACAAATGGGTAACTATTGGGCCTATTGGGTGATGTGGCCTTGACGGCCGAGTGTCAAGTTCAAGTCACTCGCAGTTATCTCGACGCTAGTGAGTGCTGGGTTCGATCCCCACACGAGACAACACTTTGTGTGATGCACAAATTTTTGTTTCGGGTCTTCAAGTTCTGATTGATGGTGTTGACTTCCTACGTAAGTGTAGAGAGTAGTGTTAACATATCTTAGCACAGTTAATGCTGAAAATATATACGTATCCCATAAAAACAATACTTTTGTCAAAAATACCAAGCCTCGCGACCGTAAAAATTGTGAGATCCATGTAATACCAAGTCGGTTAATTAAAAATCTTTAATGTTTTAAATAATCGCATGAAAACACAATACGTCTCATAAGTAATACATATATAAATTAGATTGTTTAATTAATGCGATTACCAAGTCAATATATTTATTTAAAACATTCAAGATTTTTAATTAACTGACTTGGTATTACATGGATCTCACAACTTTTTACGGTCGCGAGACTTGGTATTTTTGACTTGGTATTTACATTAGAGCGTTACCGAGTTTCGGAGGGCATGTAAAGCCGACGATTCCGGGTCTTGTTTCGCGAATAAATCGTTAGGCCGCGTTGGAGCACTTGAAGCCCTGCAAATGCTCCAATAAATGCTAAAATAAAAAAGAAAGTTTGACATACAATTTATTGGCATATCACATAGTATTTATTATTCTGGTCTAAGCCATGAAATATCGCTAATCCTTTGGGCTCATGATAACGCTGGTCACATTATCATCATCAGCCATAGGCCTCTCAAATGGCACGCCTCTGAGCCCGTTTTCCGGCGCTTGCACAATTCACCTGACGCTAGTTAAAGTTATGTGTCATGTCTAGACCTTGATTACATGAATGGCGTAGTGCTATAAACGGCACAAAACACAGGTTTAGTAGGTTTTATCCTAACGCGGGATACTTTTTGTGGTCCACAAATTCTTTGTGTTTATTGTTTCCATTGACACAATATCTGTAAATTCCTCCGCCAGCAACCGCTTTTTGTTTTAGCTTGCTTCTCTCCTTGAGGTATATATCTCTTCTACTTTCTAAAGTTGCAAAGAGGAAAATTCATTTGTCGTTTACTTATCATGTACTCAATTGTTGTATCATCTGACGTGAAACACCTTGAGCCTTATGACGCAATTCATCTCGTTTACTACAAAATAATTCAAAGGCTGGAACATATACCTTAGGGAAATATATTAGAAGGTTTAAAACTCGCATGTATCTACGACTGTTTACGATATTGCTGACTTTAATACGTGTGATATGAATGATCTCAAATGTTATAAATAACAACTGTGTCCGTGGTTCAGTGGACAGCGTATGCGACTGCTGATCGGAGGTCCCGGGTTCGATTCCCGGGTCAAGCAAAGGTGTTACTGGGTTTTTCCGTAGTCTCAGTAGCAGCAAGGAGTCTGCAGCAATGTGCCCGGTAACGGCAATAGGCTTGCCCCCTATTACGTGGGACTTAAAAATTCAAGGCGAAATGTGGGTGTACCTAATATTACACCCAAATTTCGCCTTGAATTACCCCTTCGGGGATACAGAAATAAATAAATAACAAATCAGACCGGGTCTATTTGCAATTGTTGAATTCGAAAAGTAGTTTAATTTAACATAATTGCTTTGTAATTTATTCCTTTTTTAATGAACAAGGAATATTCCTATGTTGTTGAGGACTGTACAAAAATTCAAGCCAGACTCGAAATAACAATTTAAGGATCACACATTATAATAATGTAAAATGAAAAATGATTGTTGCCTTTATGAATGAACCCACGCCGCGCCCCTCAGCGCAGTTAAATGACTAGGCAACATTAAACCACAACACCATCAGTGCTCTCATCGCACCGATATGTATATTTATACAAGTTATTCGGATACCGGTTCTTTTTGTATGTTTTACGTTTACATTTATAGGGTATGCCTAAACCATACATTGATCATTTATCTGTGTGAATTAGCATAATCTATTTAATATTCTACCTTTACAACTTATGACATTCAATAAAAAATCGGTTAAGTGGGAGTAGGTACGCATTGTTTAGTTTCGTAAGAGGAATCGATTCTAAAAGGCCTCTATCACTATATTGTCTGTAACTCTGTATGGGTGGCGCAGTAATTAGCACTGCGCCAAATATTTTGGGTTCGATCCCCACATAAGACAACACTTTGTGTGCCTAAGCGGTGAGCGATTCAGCTAGTGAAACTTACCAGAATTATAGAAGCAAAGCTATACGGTAGACATATCAGAAAGTTCAAGGCGTGAGTGACATAGATCGTCATCATCATCTTCGTTTGAGCTCTATCCCAGTTGTCGTTAAGACTTTCACTTTGGACCTACGCGCTTTCTAGTCTAACCAAATCTGGCAGAATATTTAGGTATATGTCATGGCTTGGCCAGCTTTATAAACGCATAACCATTACCAAATACCTTCATAACAGCTGGAACTGAAGGCTTAATGTGCTTCCCAAAGCACGTTATCATAATTACTTTATTTAGTACGTTAACTTAACTTTGAATAATCAGTAGCGTGCATTGAGTTTCAACCCGGTACCCTTTGCTTAGCAGTCTGATGGTATCTTCATTAGGCTATCGCTACATTTTGCGTAGGTTATTTTAATATCGTATCTACTTTAAATGAAAACGTGAGATACAATTTAAATGCAATCGAGTCTCCCTAATCAGAATAACTTGAGAAATTATACCATTGATAATAATATTTCTACGATTCATATATGAGTATAATTATCTGTCAAGGTCGACGACGACGTGAAGACGTAGCTCGCTTCGAACGTGACAGTAACTCGTTTCACACATTACAATGTTCTAGACTCATACTTCTTTATAATAAACGAGATTGTTTTCTGCAAATCTTTACTTCAATCTGAGTTATTACTGTAGGTACTTAGAAATCTGTCTTAAATTTATATTTTATAAAAGACAACGAACTAGGTATGAATCTTTTATTGGGGAGACTTTAGAAAACTAAAATAAACGGACACAAAGAACACCCCCACTTGAAACAGCAAAGTGAGAATCGAACGCAAAACACTTAGTGCATTTCTCAACTGCAAGGCGATCGCTTAGGCCACACTACGCCAACCGTCTAATATGACTGCATGTGTCTAGATTAAAAGAAAATGTCATGATTTTGATAGCCTTTAAATGATAGGAATATTTTATATATTAAATATCAATGTCAACTGTCATAATGCAGAGTAGCTCGGAGTCCGGTCCGTTTGTTGAAACAAAGAGAGTCAGTTTCTAATAATTGACACTCACTTAGCACTTTCCGCTTAATATTTTATATGGCAGTACTTTTATGAAAATAATACGTTATGCGATCCGTTCCGCTCGCAGTGGAAACCCGACTTTCGTCATCTGGCCTAGAGATGTCCACTGCAGCTCAAAGGCCTCCCCAAGGTTCTTCACAAAGACCGATCTTCAACCTATTTCTGCTACGTTGTCCGGTACGAAGCCGGGATCACCCGTAAAAATGTTTACAATACTAACTACAAAACTTACAATTTACCTAACGTAGCCACCGCTGCGATGGAAGTTCAGCTTTTTTTTATCGATCTTTCTTACGGCCATTTTCAATATTCGAACTATAGATAGATCTGTAGATTTTAGATTCGTGTTTGACATATTTTGTATGGAGCTTATGTTAAAAACTGCCAAAAACGAATCTAAAATCTACAGATCTATCTATAATTCGAATATTGAATTCCGTAGTTAGAGAAGCTGTGCTAAACGAGGCAGTTACACGCACCGCTTCGCACATCTCCCATGTACACGCAGTTCGTTCATCTCCGGCGTACACGCAGCCTTACCCAGATAACCGAGACGTATTTTTTTACTTAAAATTCGATTATCGGCATGTTATTTTAGATTTCTGCTTCATCATTGTTGTTATCAGCTACTGTTTACTAACAATATGAGATCGTGGACCCGAGCGCAAAAATGTCTCAGTGGCCACAGTGTAGTTTCTGACCCCGTGGTAAAAACACGCCTGTTCTTAAAACCCAATAGTGCTTGAAATTAGTACCGAACGATATACTACTTAAGTGAGTTTCATTGCTTCCGTAATAATATTTATTTTAAGTAGGGTCGAGCGTTTTATTTGGATTAGTGGCCACGGAATAACAAAGGTAAAGTTTAAGAAATAAAAGATTAGTTTTTTGGAAAAATGTGCAGCTAATAGAGATATAGACAACAGTAATAAATCCTGCCTTTGCCAAAGGGCAAGTTGAAAATAATGTTACCATCATCATCAGCCCTTAACAGTCCACTGCTGGACTAGGCCTCTCCTTTGAAAGGAGGAATTGGCCTACTATACCACGCTGGCCAAATGGGTTGGTATAGGGTTTGTATCAAGTTTTCCTTCTCTTACAGTGCTGTTCTCTGGATAATATGCTAACTCTGTCGGCTCTTACGACACCCATGGGATGGTATGGGGTGGTGACATTCCGTATTCTTAATCCGTCACCACACGGACAGTTCTTAATCAGACACCACAGAGACAATGTTACCAAAGTGAAAAATTTGATTGCACTAATAAAACTATTTATTAAATTATATTATTTGAACTGACATTTATGAAAAGTTGATTGTAATAATAGCTGTCATAATGAAAATATTAATAGAAAATGAAGAAATATAAAATGACCCAAATCAAATATAATTAATATAATTTTATATTTCGAAAATTAAATAAATGACATATAACATTTTTTATAATTATTATTCATAATTAGTAGGTATCATAATATCTCTTAAAGTGAAAATAGCAATAAAATCTGATTTTGATTGATATTGTTATGATAATTGCAAAAAAATATAGTTACGTCATTGGAAATAAAAGGCAGATTGGGTCCTGTGGCGTACACTAGGGGAAGCCTACGTCCAACAGCAGACTGCAATATGCTGAGATATGAAAGGTTTAAACAACACCTAGACGTAGATATCAAGAAGAGCTATTTTTATTAGGTCCATATAGGCTGATTGTAGAAATTGTCAGGAGAGTTGGGTTTGCGCAGCACAGAGAGGTTGTGGATTTAAAATAAATAATAACAGTGCAAGAGAGGATTTTCAGTGCTGGTAGCAGAACAGAACAGGCTATTATTTACTAAGAAAAATTCGTAAAGTACGGGCCTGACTACTGTACTGGGTATTAGATATCTTATAAAAAAGACGCACCGAAAGCCGAGGTTTCCCTTTTCTCTTTCATTATTAAAGAAAAAGAGAAGGCGGGACAAATATATGATTGAATCTTAAATGTCTGCTTCCCTGTGGTCCTACATTTGGCACGCGTGAAGTGAAAGGAAGTTTTGATTTATAAAGAAAGTTTATATTTACCCCACTCACGTGATTTCTATGTTATGCTAATATAAGGTAGTCTAGGTGCTTTTCTGTAAATAATCATACTGTGAATATTCGTAAAATTTCGTTTTGGTCTTTGGTTTTGCGTAAACGAGTAACAAAATCCCTGTATTCATCTTCACAAACTTTCTTTTTTATAAAGGTTGTAGGATAATTGCTTGCTATACTGTACATTTGGTACCTAGAAATAGTAAGCTCAATTGAAACTCGCTTTATCAGTGTCAGCGTTAAGTGAACGCAGCTTATTAACTCCAACACCAAAGTTGGCTCTACACGAAATGAAGAAGATAATTTCTTCGAATATTATCTAACGTATACCGGTTTGATAAGAAACTAAAAACAACAAAACTCCTTTGTATTAAAATGAAACGTCATCCTGAGTATGGAAAACGTATTTTAAAAAAAAACAAATAACTCAGCATGATATCTATTTTTACTGTAGATATACAAGCTGTGTCCCGCGGTCACACCCGCGTTATACTACACTCGAGAACAGAGTTATATGTATATTTATAATGCCAAGAATTTCGAAATTTTTACAGGATCTTAAATTATCGTAGTGAACAACTAAAAATTTCTGGGATGAATTACAGCCTATACGTTGCTGCTGTTCTATTTTCTTATGAAAGTCCCATTAAAATGTGTAAAGTCCATGCCAAGATTAAATGCAACAAACATGAAAAACAGACACACATAAAAATCAAACGTTTGCTAATAAGTAATATACTCAGATGAATTGAAATAACTTTAAGCACTTCAAAAAGCAAAGATAAGCCCCTTATTTTAAATTACAGATAGACACTTTTATTTCTATGTTTTTATGTTCTTAGTTACTTGGTCAAGAATGTCGTTTAATTTCCGCTCATAATCTTTTATTTTAATTATTTAATATCTGATATTTACACGCCATGTATAAACATAATTATCGTCAACTGATTCGTGGACAAACGTCGCTAGGCAAACTTATCTAAAATTCTGCATGTCATATTACGCGCACATTTTATACATAGTTTATTCATGAATAAATATAACATTATTTTTAAATGATGATAGATTTTTCTTCTCTAAATATATGTATTTTTATAAAATATGGACCGTTTTATAATTTATTCAAAATAATTTACAATGCCCTGCTTGGTATTTAACATAGAAATATTTAAGTAATTACTATATCTATGGTATTTAACTACTCATAAAAAATATATCATATCATTTGCCATCAAGCAGGGCCGTTCCGACCCAATGCAGCGCCTGTGTGCGAAATCTATGAAGCGCCTGTGCAGTGGCGTAGGGCGGATGACCTTTTTTTTTAGTCGTTACCTAATAATTCCGGCCTAAATTATTTGCCCCTCCTACGCCACTGCGCCTGTGTGCGGAATCTGTGAAGCGTCTTTTTTGGCATCCTTTTTCGAAAATAAGTGTTATAATTAACGCATACCTCGGCGCGCGGCGCCCCTGTCACCCTGGCGCCTGTGTGCGCCGCACACATTGCACATAGGGAAGGTTCGGCCCTGCCATCAAGACAAGTTTACTATTATATAAACCTATCTATACCAAACTAATTAAAAAAAGAAAGTATTCTAATTCACCAATTAAATTGCAATAAAAATAATTTGGCCAAAATTATTACTGTATTGAACTTGCCATAGCTGCGTTTCATTACCTACATACATATTTTTGACTGGCAACCCGCGAGCGGATTAGAACCGCCTACAATAACTATAATTTATCGTAATCTGTTAAGTATAGGTTTTCTTCACTTCTATCATACTTGTTATACATTCATAATAATAGCTTTTATTTCCAAATTATAATTAATCTATTAGGTGGAAACGTACGTTTCGTAACGTGATAAAAATTTGTAAAATCAGAAATAAAAGGCACTAAAATCTCGTTAATGCAAATGTTTACGTGTTATACGTTTGAATGAAAGAATCTATTCGAACGTAATTATTCTAGGAAGAAAATGTTTTATACAAATGTAAGTATTGACTTACACGTATAAATTTTGACCAAGTCGCACCTCTATCTACCCAAACGTAAGTCATGAATGACAAATGCCTCACAATGTAGGTCAAACAGTTCAGTGTCCCACAATCCGATTGTCGGCTGAAACAGTTTTTGTCAAAAAGTACAAAGTGCCATTAAAATGTCTATGGAAAAATATTTATACAATGTCGTACTGGCAGATGAGGTAAAAAAAACTCTTATCATTTATTACAGCTACATATGATATTCAAAAATAACCTCGCCTAATTGTTCTCAAATATATGTACATACATTGCTAAACTACGAAGTAAAACAAAATGGCAAACTTGCACATATGAGAGGTCTCCAAAATGTTATCGAAAGATTTGTGAAGTCTCCCAAAACCGCACTTGGTCAAGTCTCTCATTACGAAAAGATGCCCGTGCCCAGCTGTGGGAGTTCATTTGCGCTTTAATTCCAACCGAAAAGAAAGTACATATAAATAAATCTTTTATTGCTCTGTGTTTTATTATTGTAACTACGAAGATTCAGGACGACTAACCCAATAAATACAAATCAGGACTTGGATAATGTATGTAATATTTAAAGTTGTACAACTCAAAGTTCAGGCTTCAGGCACGTTACAATTCATTGATCACACCTGTGCTTCGGTAAGAGGGACATGAACGCATATGTTGTAAGCCCGTAAAAATAGATTGTAGCGTTAGACGAAATATATAAATAAAATAAATAAATGATTTAATTTCACACCTGATACATTTAGATTTTTAATTTAATATGCCTTACGCTTTTGTGAATTTAGTGAGCGACTTTTTTTCTTTAGATAAATGGACTTTAAAGCATAACTAGTTTCAAGAATCACAACACCACCTACCGAAAAGGTGTCAAAATGGGCCCATAAAGCGAAGCGCAGTGCAGCGTATTTTCACTGTCGTACTTTTATCGGGTTGTTCTCATTTAAATAATGTCTATAATTCTTTGACAAGACGCATGAATACGCACAAATAATTTTTACATATGAAATAATTGATTTTGGACTATTTTTGGCTTACTATTATAAATATTTCTTTATTTTTGTTTAGATACACGCGATGGGTGCAATCAATGCATCGGTGCAGAATGGAGGGTCAGCCGGCAAGTCTTCGGCGACGCTCGATGACGCAATGAACTTATCAGGTCAGTGACCCCGCTTACGTCATCAACGACAGACGTGTCACTTGGTTATGTCACAAGGTCTAAGCATCGTAATAAAGATAAGGTTGAATGTCATATTTTATAGAGACATAAATTTAAGTATATTTACAGAATGGGTATCATCACGAGATTTGTACGATGATTGCATGGTAGGCGTTGTGGTATAAGCGGCTGACTCGCCGCTTGATACTGCACCGAGAGTTGTGGGTTCGATTTCCACTCGAGGCAACACTTTATGTGACCCACAAATTGTCGTTCAGAGTCTGGGTGCACTTTAAGTCCGTTATTTGTATAGTCCCCCGTGGCACAGAATGTATGCCTAGTGCGGCAGTTGTCTTAAAATAAAGAAATATATTAGTAAGTTCATGCATGAAACCGACGCCGAAACGTCGCGCGTCGGGGAAAATAGAAGGTATTTCACCTTTATTTACGTATTTCAATAATTCTAGACTGCCTCTGTGGTCCAGTGGATAGTGAAGGGGACTGTTGATCGGAGGTCCCGGGTTCGATTCTCGGGTCGGGCAAAAGTGTAACTGAGTTTTATCGAATTCTGAGTAGCAGCACGGAGTCTGGTGATGTGCCGGGGAACGGCGATAGTCTCGCCCCGTATTACGAGGGACCTAAAAATTCATGGCGAAATGTGGGTGTAATATTTACACCTCTGCCTACCCCTTCGGGGATACAGGCGGGAGGCTATAAATAAATAAAAAATAAATTCAATAATTCTACGATTGAAACCCGTTACATGATTAGGTATAGGCGTATCAGCGTTATCCCGATTGCATTCATAGTTTTGCGCAAGGGAGTCCGAGGTCCGCATACTAGTCTAGACAAAATTTGACAGAATATTAGCTGTTCCACAGAGCGACTGCCATTTAGATTCCGAAACCCTAAGGGATAGCTATGTATATTTCATGGTTTCTTACAGTATATTCAAGGGTGCTGACTTCCCCTAAAGTCTGTCAAAGGTCTTCACGACGGCAGGGACTGGTTTAACGTACTCTCCGAAAAACGGTGCAAGTGATAATAAAAAAGTTAATACGCTCATAATTTAGAATAGTTGATGCACATTAAGCAATAGGCTATCGGTGCCCCTATTGAGACCCGTTGTATAAATATAAGTATTTGTACAACTCAAAGAACTCGATTTCGTATGTCCAATTTTGTTATTCATTTGCTATCATCATCAGTTAGAACCCGGGGTCCACTTTCTAGTCTAACAGGATTTGACTGAATATTAGCTTTTCCACAGATCGACTGCCTGTCTGACCCCCGCAATCCAAAGGGCTATATTCCATGTTTTAGACTAGTTTTAGTTTATTCATAGATAGTAACTCCCTATAACGACTGTCAAGAGAAAGATCTTCTTGACAGACGGGAACGCGTGCTCTCCGTGGCACGGGGCAAGCGTGCTCCGCGGCTCTTCGAAAAGTCATTGGTGCGCGCCGTGGATTCGAACCCGACACTCTCTGCATGGCAGTCTGTTGGTATATCCACTAGGCTATCGCTGCCTCCTTATGAATGTTACCTAAGTATCTAATATTAATCGTACTCTTTATATTACAGAGATGTAGAATGTTTATTATGATTTATATTAAGTGAATCTTTTGAGTATTATTCATAGTCCACCGAAGGCTGATTGTCCTCCGCGAATTTATTTAGGCCCGCTAGAATTCTGCTTATTAGCTTATTAAGCTGATTTATTAAAGAAAACAATCTTAAATTGCTTCTATTCATTTCGACAGACAGTACAGTTAACAAAAAAGTGGTTCTTAGCTTTTTTCCAATTAATATTAGAACAAGACTCAATCGTTTTATTTCAAATACAAAAACATTTAGTAGGTACAGTAACAATATTCTTTAATGAACTCGGTTACCTAAATATTAAAAAGATACAATATATTATAAAACTAGAGGATGCCCGCAGCTATGCCCGTAGGCATGTCGGAAAGTACATGTAAAGAGAACCCAAAGAACCAATATATGCCAAATTTCAGCTACTCGTACATGCACCCATTCACTTTACGTTGTCTGTCAGTCAGTCATTCACGCAAGAATTTTATACAGATAAACAGAAAATATTACGTCTAGGGAACAGAATGCTTTTTGTTCCCTAGAAGTAATATTTTCTTGCGAGCCAACTAAGAATATACTTGGATTTGCTACAAACTTCAAGTGACACTATGTAAAAGTTACAAATAAACCATTTCATAAAATGGGCAATTCTGCAATGAGACCCACCATTTAAAAAGTAGCAACAGTTTGAGATACCAACTGTTTGCCATGATGCTACTACATATAATTTAAAAATACACTTTGCAACAACTTTGGTGTACAGATACACCTAATGCTGTCTTTGTCGTGCAAGTGGCAAAAAATAAAAGATGGCATGCCCCTTTCGTCGGTACCTCACGTTATTCAGCCTTCTTTTTACCAGGTTTCGGCGTATACAACATAGTCCACATGCTGATGTCAGGGCTAGTTCTGATGGGCATGATAATGCAGTGTCTTGTTCTGGGCTACGTGGTGCCGGCGGCTCAGTGCGACTTGCAGCTTACTACGCAGCAGAAAGGATGGCTTACCGCTATTCCATTTGCAGGTATGCTTATATAATAAATTTTAAGCTCGGTTGAAGTTTTGAAGAGTATTTCATTAACGAAATACGCTTATGTTCTTCAGACTACCAGTAAGACGGCCGGGGGAATAAGAAAGAAAGACATTGGTCTTTATTTTCTTTCCGTAAGTGTGTGGCAAATTCTGATGTTAAAGTTCATAGGCCAACCGAAGGCGTCTTACAGAGCCTAATAACTCTTGTCGGTACCCGGACTGACAGCTTTACGTGCCCTCTGAAGCCCGTTAGCATTTTTATTTAAATGCCTCGGTCACATACAGTTAAAGACCTCAGTAAACATAGCTTAATTGCTAACCTCCCTATTACAAACTCGAAAATCAAGTCACATCAGATGCAATAAATCGAAGAGTCTATGATAAATATAAGTAGTTTACACTGTGTTTATGTTGTTTCAGCTATTATCTTGACGTCATACTTCTGGGGATGGTGGGGAGATACCAAGGGCAGGAAGTCAGTCATGCTGTACTCAATGTTGGGTTCCACTATATTGTCAACGGTGGCGAGCTTTGCACCAGAGCTGATCTCCTTCGCTATTCTACAGTTCCTGTCCGCATTTTTGTAAGTATATTGTTAAGAAATACATTTATATCTATTCATTTTATAAAACCAAGTAGTAACCTTTTAATCATCTTTTTTTCGCCGTGAACTCAAAAACTATTTCACTGATTTTCATATGGATAATATTTAGGTATATTTATGCGAAAAACCATGGGGGCTATAAAACCTAAAATATTTCATCGGAAACTAGACAGAGTTTATTATGTGCCAATCAGCTAACAGGTTAATCTTCTGCCTAGCGTTATTCCAGTCGCTTCCAAGGCAATTACCCACACTCTGCAAGAGGGTAACAAAAAGTTTAACCGGATTTGACAAAATATTACAGAGGAACTGGCATCTGACCTCTGCGATCTACGAGGGCTTCGATAGTTTATTTAGACCAGAGTCAGAATATTTTCACAGTTTCTATTGATGTTTCACAGCATGACAGGTTCTTCGTCCATCGTGTACACGTACTTGGGAGAGTTCAACAATCTCCGTCACAGAGATAAGATGGTGACATTCGGCTCTTCGTTCATCGGCTTGGGAACCGTCGTTTTACCGTGTAAATATCAACTTTCAAAATCTTATGATAGTTGAGGGGAAATATTGTTTAGTTTCTGAGGTACCACTGGGTAGAGTAACGACTTTGTAGATGTGGTTTAAATCGCTATTATAGATTTTCATTCCACAATTCGTCATCGTTACCATGACGAAATATTATAATACGATCGAGGTTCTTCGCATATATCTGTTCGTGTTCGAATGACAATTTCCTACAAATGTAGATGCCAAGAATGTACAAACTTAGTTTAAAAATTGGGAAGTGGGCAAAATTCAGTTGCGTCCTATTAAAACCCAAAACCACGAAACCAAGCTTTTTTAGAAAGAATTTTTCAGTAGGATATAGCTCAAGTCAAATAATACTCCCAGCTGACTTATGAAGTTAAGCTTATGTAAACTTACACAATTTTTTTTTCAGGTCTTGCTTGGCTGATCTTACCACTGCAGTTTTCCCTCTACATACCAGTCTTAAACGTCACCTACCGATCTTGGCGACTGCTAGTCGTGGCTAGCGCAGCGCCTTTCGCCATTGGATCTATTCTTATATTCTTTGCTAAAGAGACACCAAAGTTTCTGTACGTGACTGGCAGACATCAGGAAGCTCTGGACGTGGTGAAGACTATTTACAGCATTAATAATAGGAAGCCTAAAGACAGTTTTCCGGTAAGTGTAATCACTATTTATAATGAAGGCTGTAGCGATCATAGCATGATTTGTTTTGCCATTAGTAGTAGATTCGTAAGGTTAAGCGACGTTTGCCCAGTTCCTGATTTGGATGGGTGACCGTTTGTATGGCACTTATACAAGAACACTACCGTGCTTCGAAGAGCACGTAAAGCCCTCGGTCCCAGGTTTTTGTGTCAGTATAAGAATCGTTTGGCTATACTGGAGTTCAAACTATAAACGGTACTGGTCTCGGCCAGAGTGGGCTATTCACAAAAATAAAAGCCACTACCTACTCAAGTTACAAGATTTATTACAAAGTCTAGAATTTCTGTCTCTACGAAAGTGCTTAGGCGGTAAAAACATTTGTTGCATGTGTTCTAGGTCAAATATCTTATCTTGGAAGGTACAGCGGGCGCTGCACATGAGAAGAAGGGTATTCTAACATCCATGAAGGAACAGACTATACCATTGTTTACCCCACCGCTGCTGAAATGGATGTGTTTGACATGTTTTGTGCAGTTTGGAATATTTGCTGCGTAAGTTATCATTTTTTAACCTTGATTTAATCGTGTGGGGACACGAGTTGACACTCTTTGTTGAGTGTCACTTTGATTTTTTTTTGTTAAGTGTATTCTTTCCGCGTTCCATTTCTTTTTGTTTCTACGATGTTATGTAGTGTATTGTATTGAGTCTCATAAAAAGAGATACATCTTAATATATATATTTCTTGTGTGCGTGTGTATGTCACTGAACTCCTCCTAAACGACTGGACCGATCTTGATGAAATTTTTTGTGTGTGTTCAAGGGGACTTGAGAATGGTTTAGATTCACAATTTAGTCCACTGGAAAATGTTTTTTTTACTTAATTTTTAATTTGTTGTGGATTTTGGAATGTTTTACATTGGAACCGACGGACTGCGCTGCTATCGCAGTGTCAAATCTTATATTAATAATTTCGTCAAGGAGTACATCGAAACCTTACCTGAATAATAAAACATAAAAAAAGAAGATTTCGAGTCGACAACATATATCCGCAACATTCGGATGGTCGAGTATTTTGTTAAATTCTAATGATTCTGACAGACAAATCACAGTCGCCATATTGGCCACTTTAGCGAAACGTCACAGATACCGTATAACATTTTGAGTACCTACTACCAAGTCTTAGCACTAAGTAGTTTGTATGTGTAAATAATTTTTGCAGTTATATTTCTTAAAGAGTTAAAACGAAAGTTATAGAAATATACGCCCAATAAAAGAGATTTGTGTTACCCCGAACATAGATGATATAATATAACTAGAGAACCTCGAATTTACGCGAGCGAAGCCGCGTGCAAAAGCTAGTCATTTATAAAAAGCTTTTATGAAATTCATATAATATTTGCAGATAGCTCGTTCAAAAACAAACTCTTCAGTTTTAATAAACTGAAGGGTTTGTGTATTTTACATTCTAATCATATATTAATTATTATATATATTGTTTGCAGAACTAATGGTTTTTACGTGTGGTTCCCGACAATCTTGAATTCACTGGCAAGTTCTGACGCTACCAATATGAAAATTTGTGACATACTTGACGCGAACAGAAAAATATCTCTTGAAGCAGCCTCAGTGTCTAATGCTACGGTTAGTATGGCCTCATTTATTTTATACTTGCGGTGGGAATTCTATTGCGACGCCAAAGGTAAGCTATGGCAAACAGCAGAGGTGTTTGAGAGATTTCCAGAGGGACGACGTTAGGGGTTTTTTCACCAAAACCTCTGCGGTTATCTCGACGTCCCGTTGGGATGGGATAGGATCAGTTAGCTTATAAATCACATTATAATGTAAGCAAAATTTAAGCTCGAAATTTTTAACGCTGCTTGAAAAAGATATTTGATAACTTACCTATTCTTTTTTCAAATTACTTACATATCTGCTAATAAGTTCTCTCAGCGTTGTTCTCAGTTGACTAGTAGATAACGCCTAAACTATGAAACTCCGCCACACAGCACCGGCGGCGAAGATACTAAAAAGTATGCGAATCGTGATTCGCGCAATCCGTCGCAAGAGACGTCGAGGATATTGCCGTGGGTTTAATACGCAAAAGCGACGGCCAGCAATTAAAATTTCCACGGTGACAAAAATAAAGAACTCCACGTATCTACTACACATTTTGCACAAGAAAACCATATATGTACAAATAAATAAAAAAATACCATTTTACTTTTGCCTTTCAGGTTATCTGTGACGACACCATCCACACTTCAACATTCCTCCGCTCCATGTACATCGGCCTGACCTTCTACACCATGTACATAATCGTGAGCCTCATCGTGGACTGCGTGCCTAAGAAGCACATACTGCTGGGAACCCTCACGATCACGGGCCTGTGTGGTATTGGAGCACATCTGGCCCCGCAGGTCCAAGTGGCTGTGATACTGTTTGCGATATTCCAAATGTCTGGCGCGTGTATTGGCTTGATGAATGCTGTGGCTGTTCAGCTGTTTCCTACTAAATATAGGTACGGTAGCGTTGGATAAAATATTTCTTTAAATTCAAACAAGAAGTGTCATACAGTCGCTGGACATTTAAAAACAAGGCTCGTCAATGGATTCAACGTGGGTTATTGGCTGAATCATCGTAATCATCACAGGATTATGTATGTATATAGAATACCATGAAATATCGCTATGCCTTCGGGTTGCGGAGGTCAGACAGGCAGTCTGCGACACAGGATTTATTCCTCGTACGGGAGATAAGAATGCTGGCATGTCCTTCTAGAAAATTCTCAATGTTTTCTCGAAAGGCTACTCACACTTCGTCAAATTGGCGAACTTTGGAGTTAGCTTTCTAATAATGAGAATAGGTCTGTTGTCAGTAGTGGGACCGTTGAAATTTAGATAATGCTGCTATTATAACATAAATTCTATTATAGTGCCATATGTTTACAGAGCTATGGGAATATGTCTATCAATGATGATCGGTCGCAGTGGTTCTATGGTGGGATCAAATCTCATCGGTTGGCTGCTAGAGGTCAACTGTGGCGCTGGATTCTTTCTATTTGGCGGTCTTCTCGTTGGTAAATATATATTATTTTATACTATTTCTTTAAACAATTCAATTTGGAAGTATGTCTTTAAAACTTTTCCGTGTGTCCTTGATCCAAGTGTCATTTTAAGATAAATGTTTGTTTGTCATTCATAGATTTAAATTTTAGCGATATTTTATTCTGCGAAGATTTTTATCATAGCTATTATTTAAACTTCAACCCATTTTTTCATTATTTATGGTTATGAGTACTACGCCACAGAGTCTTACATTTGTTTTGCAATTGTAACAAAATTTTGTTTAACGAATCACAATAATTGAAAAATAAAGTAAAATACGGGATAATCTCCCACGACTACACCTAGTGTCCCACATCGGGCGTCTTTCTAAATACAAGATTTCACGTTACGTAGATATGAGCTTTAATGAAATGAAATAAGGTTTTATTATTGCCATACATACACTACAAGGACAAAAAAAGGATCAAAGATATACATAAATCAATAAACATCAAAAATATTTTTGTCGAGGCATATAGATACTTTCGTAACAAACTTCATAATATTTGCTAACATCATTTTTGTTACAGTGAATGGCTTGGCATGTTTAACTTTACCCAACATGAGGCCGAAAAAAGCTGACAGTGAACCTCCCAGTATACAGATCGTCAGTCGGCTGTGATTCAAGAAATACCAAGCCATAGTATTTGGCAACAGAAGCAAACAAACAGGACCAGTGGGCAATGAACAATGACAGATATAGAGGATTGTGTATGGACAAATGACTTAGTTTTCTAATACATATTTGTAGTGAGAACAATTAAATACTCTAAAAGACAATGGATAGTATTCCGATCTCAAGAGAAACGTAACTAATATATTGTAATGTAGAGGCTTTTTACTAATAAGCTTATTCTATAGTCAGGGTAACAGTACCTTATTATAAGTAGCGGCATGGAATTTAAGCGCTGTCCAAATGTATCAGCTACTAACGGCCAATTTCAATATCTATCCATGGATCAGAAGATTTGTGATACATATTTGACATAAACTCCAGACAATTTTATTTTTTGACACATTGCCACATTGCAAAGATGTTACAAAAGTAAAAAGAAGTATATATAATATAGGCGTACCAAAAGCAGGACGCTAAACATAAGCCAGTTGGCAAGTCTGATATATGTGTGTGTGACATAGCGAGCCAGCGTCAAAGTGAAACTGACACATCTTGTCAGCCGAAAATAAAATAAAACATGGAGTTATCGATGTGTGCGTTAGTGTACCGTTTCTACGGATTGATTACTACGTAGGTAACGTATCTACCTTTTTCTTGTAATATCATTCTTTCCAAGGGTTAATAGTCTGACATCCTTTTACTTTTACAAGTATAATAATATATTATCAAATGTGACTTATTTAAGAAGTCAAATGTAGTGCATAATGTCGTATCAATACAAGGATAAGCTTAATTTAATTAATTATCCGTTGTCATTATTGGTGACTCTGTTGTGTCTAAATTTAGTATATTGCTTTGCTGTGCTTTTTGATAAAAATTAAAAAAATATGAAAATGGATTGTTTGTTATTAAAAGACAGCATAATAATTTTAGTTTAGTGAGTCCAACAAAGTCAATATAAAAAATGTACATGTATTTAAACACGTCATGTTACGGGTTTATTTTAGCCATGATTTTTTTACTGTAATTTATTTTTTTGAGTAAAGGTGCAAGTGCACTTATGTAGATCACAAGCTTCTTGTAGTTAATTGTAAATAAAATTATGTACTTATAATTATGCATTTAGATATAATTAAAATGATTGTTGCATTTTGTGTAGCTGAGTCATCTCTGAAAATATAAATAAGATTTTTAAGACATCTATTTTCTTTTCTTTCATACGAAGCATCCCTTAATTACTGCCCAATTCATTTCGCCTAGTAAATGGTCATCATGTCAATAACTATAAACAATATTTTACAGTAAGTAATAATCACAAATCTTCGGCTAGGTGGAGTGACGATATACACAAAATGGCTGGCAGAGGCTAGATACGAAAAACCGAAAATCAGGCTCAGTGGCGTGCCATTGGAGAGGCCTATATCAAAGAGCTCAGATATTTACATAGAGGCGCATTTCCTATGGGCGCTCTGAAGACAAACTTTCTGTGACCCAAATTGCCACTTGGCAATGGCAGCGTGGCAGTCGTGCTGTGACAGCTGTCTCTACGAGAGCAAGAGAGACGAACATTCCTCGAGTGTATCTTAACTACGAGAGCAAGAGAGACGGAGGACGACGCCAGCACTTTGACGGTGCTGGCGTCGTCCTCCGCCAACTATGAACTAAACTGTAGACAGTACCCACTTGGAATCGGTACACGAAATTCTTAAGAAATGCGCTTCTATATAAATCTGTATTCATTGTCAATATCCAGCAGTGGACTATGGCAGGCTGATGGTGATGAATAATTACGTATAATAAGAACTTGAGGTTGCCCAGTGGTCGAAATTCGACCATAATTTATTAAAATGTTAAATTTCTACATTATTACCTAAGATTGTAGGTACTGTCAAGACTACAATCACAGACTTCTCCGCACAATACAAATAAAGTAAAAAATTATGAAATTACTGGAACGGCTGTTAAATCACTTCACACATCCATCGTAACATTTCCAACTTTTCTGCAATTTACCAATAATAATCCTTCAGTCTGTGCTTCAGTTACAGTATCCTATTGTAATCATGCCAGAACCCTATTGCAGTATGACCATTTGCAAGTACTATATAAACAAAATCTGTTTAAAATATGAGAAACGCTAAAAGTCTGAAACTTACCAATACCAGTAATCTCACATTGATACATAAAACCACAGAACAATTAAAGGGGGTTAGAACGGAAATAGTTACTGATTTGTATTAGAACGCGTGTCGCCGATTGTCTCCCACGCTCTATCTCCACTACAAGCAATACACTAATACGTATGCGCATTACGCACACAAATCAACTGCACGTACTTAGATCCCGAGTTTGCCATTGGTTGTCACACTAGCGCAAACACTTCGCTTGACATGGAACTATCGCGCTTGACGATCACTCACACAATCTCATTAATGTTACGGTGTCCAAAAGGTCGATTATTTATATCGATAAAATACTGTTGTTTTGTTACTTTTGCAATTTTTTGTTTTTATTTCGGGATGGTGGAATAGGGTACAAATAGTGTGGCCTTTCTTAATATATATAAATAATAATATAAAATTAAAGGGGAAGATACAATAAGGCCTTTATCATATCCGAATACTAAGAGTTAAAAATCATGTCCACCTAGGATGTCAGTGTCCGTGATAAGATAAACTATTCATGTGTACAACCACATAAGCTAAAGTTTGTAAAGAAATAAATGACACAAGTATATAATACAATAATATTTTAATTTTGAACAATAATTTAAATTAAATTTCAACCCAGATTTTATTATTGTCCCTGAAATAAGACGTATTTATTAAGAAGCGTACGCTTGCTATCTTTTAAATTCGAATTTTTCAAAATAAAATGCAATTGATTTTATTGATATATTTTTCTATGATAGCTTTAGATAGGTCTGTAACATGGCTCGCACTAGGATAAAATCCAACCTGGTGATAACTAATGTTGCTAAATAATTAAGTTCCGACAAAGGTGCGCAAGGTCTTTGTTGTCAACATATATTATGTTCATTAATTTGCCGAAGTTTGTCGGTGTAAATCTTTATTTAATGATCAGTGATCGGAGTAAGTAGATTGAAGTGACGTCATTGATCCAAAACGTATATATTAATATGGACATTCCTCCGGAATTGGTTTATTATTTAAAAAAAACGGAACTTAGGTAGGAACTGTATTCTGCCAGGGTGGCGGAATTTACGAAGAGTTACCGCGGCGCTGGAACGCAAAGGTCACATGATGAAACACGGGTGGGTTTTTAAAAATATGAACTTATTTTTGATAAAAAAATTATATGAAATTTACATATTTAACAATAAATGTTGATTTTTATTCTTTTTATTTATTCTACCCTTGTAAATGACCACTAAAAAAAAATAAGTGCAGCAATTTATAAGAAGTTGTAGCCGTATAAAGGCTAAAAATAAAAAATATTAAAGCGTTGATCTGAAGTCAAATGTTTTTTTATTATTCAACAGATAAATGATGGATTAATTTAGTTTTGATACCTTCCTTTAAATTTTGAATTAAGTGGTAATAATATCACTACCAACATTAACAATATTTAATTGAATCCGGAAATACCCGAATTACTTTGCAGAAAAATGGCTTATCCATATTCTTTCTGTGTGCATTTATGATACTAGTACCAAAAATCAGTCTACCTACTCCGATCATTGATAATGATACAGGAGACCCCCTTTATCTTTTGCTACGATAAATTTATGGTCCGAATTTATTTAATTTGACAACAGTGCTTCAACGCATATGTCACAATAAATTTTCTTAATTAAAATATGTGATATGTAACCCGCGATACTAAGTTAATAACCCACAATAAACATTAATCGGTAGTAATAAACAAAGTTATGTTAATCTTAAAATTACTGATAACAATCATTTGAATACATTCACACGAAGAAACTCACAATCGACATTGTTCACAACTTGGTAGGTACAACACTATCGGACCCACCACCATAGATTTAGCACAATTCAAGCTTTGACGTTCGCAGTGAACGAAATACATTGCGCAATCGCCTACGTAGTACTAGATGGTACCCACGTATTGCCAGCAATGTATATTTTTTATTTGCTTGCGATAGTATCGTTTTTGTCTACAAATTACATAATACTATTGTAATAATTACAAATATCATTTTTATTTAAAGGTTTTTGGACTTACCGGTGAAAAGAAATCCCTTCTCGAGCCACAGTACATAACTGGCTTCTTTTTCGACACGTTATTATAGCGCAAGACGGCATAATTCTTTTATTTTCGCGGAGCTTCGTACGCTGTCGCAATATGAGCACGATTGTTGACAGCGTCAATCAAATTTTTGGGCATATGAGCGTTTGCTCACAAGTACGGCGAGCCTGCCACGCCCACAAGGCCGTTCTAAACTCTCTTAACTATTCTGCGCATAAAACCAATAGATGGCAAATGTATTATATCACTCTTAATTCACAAATAGCTCAATACATGCTCATTAATAGATTTCAACTAAATTTACACAACCATAGAATGAAATACTCAAAGAAAAGTGATATCCACAATTTGAATACTAGAAATAAGAGTAAGCTAGTAGTGCCGGCTACCCGGCTAGAGAAAATAAAAAAATATATTCAAAATTTAAGTTTTAATAAATTCAATAAGGTTATAAAACGTCCCCCCCGTGGGATCTCCACCTTGTCGTGGTGAGGGGGCTTAGTAACCGTGGATTTGATTTTCTCCCACGGTGAAGCTAAGCGGGATCCCGGGAGGGGACGTTCCACGTGGGCTTGCGTGAGGCCTGCATAGGATGCGTCCATAGGTGCGGGTGCGGGGGACAGTTCTGTTTGTCCCTCGCAGTCGGGTGCGGTCGCGGGAGGAGAGGCGTGTCGGTGTTGCATTGCCGCGCGCCCTATCTCCCGCGACCAAATGGGGGCGCACCATCGTTGCGTGGCGGTGGGGCCGCAGAAGAAGAGGAGATGCGGTGTTGCGTTGCCGTCCTCCCTATCCTCTGCGGCCGCTGGTTGTTTTGGCGGCGGAGCCCAACACCTTCATCCGCCGCCAAGGGGGTTTCGTTCGGGGCCCGCCTGACCATCTGGCGGGCCAATACCCAATGGGGGGGTAGCGAGGAATGCTTCGGTGAAACCCTACCCTCCGACACATGGGTACATGAGGAGCACGGGTTGGTTTTTAGTCAGTAAGAGTCTGACAGTCCCCTTCGTCCTTCCCCCCAGGGTGAAGGGACTCCATGAGGATTTTCCAATCCGACACCAAAAAAAAAAAGTTATAAAACGTAAACTTCAGTGCTAGATTATATTGAAGACAAAAATGCTTGGGATTAATTTGTTCGGTCCCACAGGTTACTTATGTTTGATTACTGTACTGTAAGTTTCATGTGAGTGTGACTTATTGTGTCTATATTATGCTAGTTTAGTACTTTTATATTATTATGAAAAAACCTTATTAATTGACAACAACATTATAGACACACCAGCTCATATACCTATGAAAAATTGAATGTAGTTACTAAATTTTTAAATTGTATAGAATCAAGACGAAGAAAAGAGTGGCCCGGAGTTTCTTGCCTGATTCTTCTCACGAGGCTCTACTTTCTGAACAGGATTTTTTTTTCAATGCTCAACTACAGTTTGAGTTTGAAAGCAGAATTTCCCGCGCGCGGCGTTCTGAATTCAAACTTGATGACATCTGCAATATTGTTTTTTCCTACGGATATATTTTTTTAAACTATATCCGTAGGAAAAAACGGATACATTTTGTTTTACGGATATATTTTGTTCCGTGTAGTGACGGATAAAGAATACAAGTGTCACTACCCCATTTCATTCCGTAGGTGTCGTAAAAGGCGACTAAGGAAATTGCAAAAAGCGAATAATATCTTTGCGAAGAGATGGAAAACTTGAAACCAAACCCTATACCAACTCGTCTGGCCAGCGCGGTATAGTAGGCCAAATACCACCCAATGAGCGCACCAACGAATAGGCCCCCAGTTCCCGGTAGTCCCGCTGTCCGCAACAAGGGTAGCGGTCGCGGTAACAGCGGGGCAGGGGGTGCTAAGAATCTCCGGGCTGCGGCAAACGGCTACCACAAGAAACTGACCCTGGCTACGTACAATGGACGCTCTCTACGGCTGGACCAACACATCACCGAACTCGAAGTAGAACTAGGTCATATAAACTGGCATGTATTGGGGTTGTCTGAAGTCCGAAGACAGGGGGAGGACACGATAACCCTTGAGTCAGGAAACCTGTTCTACTTTCGAGAAGGCGATCAGCCCTCTCAGGGCGGTGTCGGTTTCCTCGTTAACAAATCTCTCGCTAACAACGTTGTAGAAATCAGCAGTGTGTCGACACGGGTAGCGTACCTGATATTAAGGATCACCGACAGGTACTCCCTGAAGGTGATACAGGTATATGCGCCGACCTCGACATACTGCGATGACATAGTCGAAGCCATGTATGAGGACATCACCAAGGCTCTACATCATACCACCAAGACACACTACAGCGTTGTTGTGGGGGATTTCAATGCCAAAGTGGGAGTACAAGAACGCGGCGAAACGAGAATCGGATCCTATGGCGTGGGGTGCCGAAATCATAGGGGGCAAATGCTGGTCAACTTTCTGGAGTCACAGGGGCTCTTCCTAATGAACACCTTCTTTAAGAAGAAGCCTCATAGAAAGTGGACATGGCGAAGCCCCGATACTGTGACAAGGAACGAGATAGACTTCATCATGTCTGATCGGAGGTATATATTTAGAGACGTCTCAGTGATCAACAGGTTTAATACCGGTAGCGATCACCGACTTGTCCGAGGCACTCTAAATATAGACTTCAGAGCTGAGAGGCTTCGCATGATGAAGTCTACTCTTAGACCTACTGCGCCTCAGCTAGCAGTAGGATCCGAAAAGTTTCAACTGGAACTTCAAAACCGTTTCGGACTGCTGGAAACCAATGGCACTGTTGACGAGAAAGCCGACGCTGTGGTCAAAACGCTACAGGATGTATCTCGAAGGGTGTTTCCCGGAAAAAGCGTTAACAAGCAAAGTAAACTCTCGCACGAGACTCTTGAACTTATGAGGCAAAGAAGGGGAATGTCATATGCGCAGACGTCTTCGACAGATGGAAGAAACCTAAACCGGAAGATCCGGAAGCTGGTACGACGTGACCTCCGATGTTCCAATACCCGCGCCATTACGGCTGCGATTGAACAGAATCGAGGCACCAAAGTCTTCGCTCGCCAGCTTGGTAGAATGCATCTGTTGAAACTCAATACTGCGGATGGCAAAACGGTAACCTCCAAGTTCGAGATTCTCGCTGAAATTGAGAGTTTCTACAAGGACTTGTACGCATCACGGATGCCTAAACCCACGAGACCCAGCGATGATGACCACAGAGCCCAACTCACGCGCCATTACACGGAGGACATTCCTGATGTCAACCAGGGCGAGGTAAGAGTGGCTCTCGAGCAGCTCAAGAACAACAAGTCTCCAGGGGATGACGGAATCACCACAGAGCTCTTAAAAGCAGGTGGGACAGCAGTTCTGAAAGAGCTGGCGAGCCTGTTTAATTCCGTTATCCACCAAGGCCTAACACCTCAGGCGTGGAGTGGGAGTGCGGTGGTTCTGTTTTTCAAAAAAGGTGACAAAACCCTGCTGAAAAACTACAGACCCATCTCACTCCTGAGTCACGTCTACAAGTTGTTCTCGAGAGTCCTAACAAATCGCCTCGCCAGAAAACTCGACGATTTCCAGCCACCGGAACAAGCCGGGTTTCGAAAAGGCTACAGCACCGTAGACCACATCCATACTGTTCGGCAGATTGTACAGAAGACCAACGAATACAATCAGCCGCTGTGTATGGCTTTCGTGGACTACGAGAAAGCCTTCGACTCCATCGAAACCTGGGCGGTTCTGGATGCTCTGCAGCGGTGTCGCATCGATTGGCGCTACATCGAGGTGTTGAGATGTTTGTACGACACGGCCACTATGACCGTCCAGCTCCAGGACAATAAAACCAGCCCCATTGAGTTGCGTAGAGGGGTGAGGCAGGGGGATGTAATATCCCCTAAGCTCTTCACCAACGCACTCGAAGACGTCTTCAAGACGCTGGACTGGACTGGACGGGGCATCAACATTAATGGCGAGTACATATCCCACCTTCGGTTTGCCGACGATATCGTCATCGTGGCAGAGAGCCTGGCAGAGCTGAGCGAGATGCTGCACAGCCTAAATGGAGCCTCTCGACGGGTCGGTCTCGGCATGAACTTGGATAAAACCAAGATTATGTTCAACGAACACATTGTGCCGGGACCGGTTTATGTCGACGGATCGATGCTCGAAGTTGTTCAAGAGTATGTCTACCTTGGGCAAGTAGTCCAGCTTGGTAGAAACAACTTCGAGAAAGAAATCGACCGCAGGATCCAGTTGGGTTGGGCAGCGTTTGGCAAGCTACGTCGAGTTTTCTCTTCGCCCCTACCGCAATGCCTGAAGACCAAAGTCTTCAACCAATGCGTCCTACCTGTTATGACGTACGGTGCCGAGACGTGGACACTCACAGTGGGACTAGTCCACAAACTAAAAGTCACGCAGCGAGCTATGGAACGGGCTATGCTTGGCGTCTCTTTGAAGGATAAAATTCGAAACGAAGTTATCCGACAAAGAACCAAAGTTACCGACATAGCTCACAGAATCAGTAGGCTCAAGTGGCAGTGGGCTGGCCATATCTGTAGAAGGACTGATGGCCGATGGAGCAAGCGTATCCTAGAGTGGCGACCACGTCTCGGCAAGCGTAAGGTAGGGCGGCCCCCGGCTAGGTGGACCGACGACCTGAAAAAGGCGGCTGGGACAGACTGGATGCGGAAGGCTGAGGACCGTGTACTGTGGCGCGTGTTGGGAGAGGCCTATGTCCAGCAGTGGACTGCGATAGGCTGATTGATTGATTGATTGATTGATATTTTTTTATATTTTACACTTTGTAAGAAACTCATAACAATTATTAATAAAATACCATACATAATATATGTAATAAGTAATAAGTGTATATTTCACGCGAAAATATTTTATTAATTTATACGCCAAGATAAATATATCGTGAAAAATACTAAATTTATTAGGCAGAATAGGACAAATCTAAAAAAAAAGTGCATAAATGTAATAATTATTTCATCTATTTTCAGTTTGAAACTCTTATTTAAATAATAAGAAATTAATTAATGGATTATTCCTATTATATTTATGTACCTATGTGCTTTATCGAACGTGTAAATAAAATTTGCCAAGATAAATATATTGTAATAAATACAAAATCTATTAGGCAGATTATGTAAATATAGTAATGTATATAGTTAAAATGAATATTCTGTAATGTTTTACTACTAAAATTTGTTTGACAAAATAAAAAAATAAAATTGGCAGAATAGAACAAATATTGATAGATAAAAAAGGAATGTTTCTTTTTTCATTTCATAGATTTTCTTTTTTATTTGTGCTGCATATTATTACTTTAATTTAATATAGTTTATTTGTAAGTACCTACTCATAATTGTTTCATTCTAAAATTAATTTAAACAGTAAAATGTTATCCTAAAAAGTATATGTCTAAAATAATGTTATATTTGAACTATTTTCAGTTTGAAAGTCTATGGGTCTGTTTAAATATTATTGTGGTAAAAGGGTTTTTTTTTGTTTCACGTATTTATACATAGATAAAATTTAAAATGAATGGACTATTCATATTACAGGCATTATGAAAAAATGATTAGAGTGAAATATACATAGGTATTTCACTCTAATAATTTTTTCATAATGCGCCTAAAGAAGTGTAACTACAAAAAAAGTTGACACACAGTAAAACGATGCCAAATGATAATTGGGCCAATTATATTATGATGTTAATGATATTAATTTTAATAAAAATGTCCCGTCCGCCATCTTGGATTCCCAAGTACATGTCATTTTCGTGATTAGAATCCATGACAATCCCGAAAATGATACCCCTTTTAATTTTATTAAAAATGTCCCTTCCGCCATTTTGGATTCCCAAATAGATGTAATTTTCGTGTCCAGAACCCATGACAATCACGAAAATGACACCCATATTAATTTTACTAAAAGTGTCCCGTCCGCCATCTTGGATTCCCAAATAGATGTCATTTTCGTGATTAGGATCCATGAAAACCCCGAAAATGATACCCATATTAATTTTATTAAAAATGTCCCGTCCGCCATCTTGAATTCCCAAATAGATTTCTTTATTTATTTATTTATTTCTTCCAAATATACAAAAATCATTACAGGCAAGCCCAATGCGATATTGTACCTAATATAAAATGAAAACCTATATATTCTTATCTATAGAATTTATCGGTAGGTACACAGTTCAGTCAGTTTCTACAGTAACAAATTTGATATAATGCTATCTTTGTGAATTCACACAAACCACAACAGAATATGTCTATGTCATTAGCAATGAGGTTTAGGGTGCGGAGCGCAGCTGTCAGCGGCGCCTCGCGCAGCAGGTTAGTGCGCGCGCGTGGCACCGCCAACAGGCGCGGCCGGCGGCGGCGTCGCACGTACCCGTCCGGCACTGACTGATACAACCTCCCCAATATATCCGCGTGATGTATCCTGCCTCTGATCAGCTTGAAGATATAGGTTACGAGTGTGAGTTGCCTCCTGACCCTCAATTCATTATATCCCACCATACCCAGAACAAACAAAGTAGGATACATCAGCGGATAAAACGGATAAACTCCATATTGTTTCATATAAATGAACCGAATAAATTTATTTTGCACACGCTCCAACATGAGGCTATATTTAGCTTCATGTGGAGCCCAGATAACTGCATTACATTCGAGATGGCTTCTTACTATAGCATTATATAGTGCTACTATAGCTTTGACATTAGTAAAGCTCTTTACTGTTCTTAAGAAAAAGCCCAGCTGTCTGTACGCTTTTTTGCAAACTTTAAGTATATGATCACGAAACGTTAGCTCAGTGTTAAACGTGACGCCCAAATCTCTCACTTTCTTGACCCTAGTCATCTGTACCCCATCTAACGCATAATTAAAACACATAGGCGTTCGTGCCCGCGAAAAAGAGATTACTGCACACTTTGCTGTATTGAACTGTAGGAGATTGTGCTTGCTCCACATTACCACCCTGTCTATGTCTTTTTGGAGTCTTTCACAATCTCCTTCGTTTGCTATGGCAAAAGATACCTTGAGGTCATCAGCAAATAATAGGCACTGGGCATCCTGTACAACAGTCGGCAAGTCGTTGATCATAAGCAGGAATGCAAGAGGACCTAAATTACTACCCTAATTTACTCCAGATCTCGTTAAATATGCCTCCGACTGGAATCCTTCAAAATCAACGTATTGCCGCCTATTACACATATAGTCCGCAAAAAAATCAAGTAGGTGTGGGGTAAAACCGACGCTTGCTAACTTCATAAGCATCACGTCACTTTCGACCAGATTGAAGGCTTTTTTAAAGTCAAAGTATGCAGCACCGATTTGTCCCCCATTATCTACTGTCGGTAATACTTCCGCTACATAGCTAAGAAGATTACTTGTGGTACTCCTAGCCGACCGAAACCCGTGCTGTGCCTCTGCGAGTTGAGACTTCACTTGTGGATATATACTATTGTAAATCGCCGATTCGAGTATCTTTGCCGGTGTAGACAAGACCGTGACAGGCCTGTATTCCTCTACTATAGACCCCTTGCCTCACTTTGGTACCGGTATGACACGAGTTGTCTTCCACCTATCAGGAAACACGGCACTTTTGAGACATAAATTAAAAATATGTAACAATGGCTCTTCCAGAACCATCCTACAGTCTCTAAATATATACGGTGGTATACTCAGGCCTTGTTGACGTTTTCGGCTTGACTTGTTGAAGCGCGCGCCTACCTCATTGTGCAAGCTGTCTAGGTGAACCCTCGCCCCTCCGTTCTCACTACCTGCTGCCGCTATTGCTGAATCTACATTCAATTTAGGTATCCCAGTGCGATATACTGATTTAAAATACTCAGCAATTTCGAAAGCCGCCTGTTCAGATGTTAAGGGTTCCCCATTTTTTAATACCTTTTGTGTACATCTATTACCCCTTTTAGATTTTATATAATTTCAAAAGGATTTGGGGTCTTGTAACATATTAGATTGTACACGCTGGATATATTGTTCATGCGCTATAGAGATCTTTGCTTTGACCTGTGTCCTACACCGAGCAAACGCCTCGTAATCACACCTCAAGCCACTCGATTTGTAACGCTTATGAAGGACAGCCTTATGTTTTATGTCGCGAATTATCTCACCCGTATACCACTTGGGGTAATTGTTACACGGGGTTTCTTGGTACACAGTTATCTATAATTCCATTAACGTTATCATAAAAATAATTTAAGCTGTTTTGTAAATTTAATTCAAATATAGGTGTCCAATCGACAGTTGCAATATTTGATATAGCAAGGGAAAATTAGCTTTGTTAAAATTCCAACCAATGTGTGTATCAAAACCAGATGAAATTGAACTCGCTTTAGGCCCCATATTGTAATATGAATATAAAGACATTTTCATAGATATGTCTAACGGTGGGTGATAAGCGTCGACCGGCACAAGCGGCGCCTGCGCCGCCCGAACGTCTACCCTCCCCTCATCCACAAAATTACTCAAAACTACATCCAAGCAACGGTCATTGCAATTACATATTCCATTAGTCTGTGGGAACCCACAATGTGTCAAGAAATATTCATAATAATACGTACTTACAGATGCTTAACACGAATATAAATTTAGATCTGCTATCACCAACACTTTGCTATAATTATCACAATATTGTTCAATGATTCTGAATAATACCATGTACTCACTTTCACTGCTACTAGGTGGTATATAAACCACACACATTAAAAACAAAAATTTATTCCGTACATATATTTTAGCGCTTACAAGTTCGAATACGTAATGATCGATGATTACGTCGCCCGGTACTGATGCACGACGCAGCTCGACCCGCGGTGTGGCCTCGAGACACGCCCCGCCGTACTTCCGCCCGTCCGCTCGTTCGCAGCATATCAAATTATATCCACAAGGAATGATTTCCACGTCGCTTATGGATTCATTGAGGCCCTTTTCTGTGATCGCGTATAGGTCCCACTCAGACGATGATAGTCCAAGGTTAAACTCCACTAACTTTGTTCGGAGACCTCTTACGTTTTGATAGTATATATCAATACTAGGTGTATGTTACTTTTTCTTTTCTGGGCGACACTCATTCACAAAATTCAACATTCACGGGCCAATTTTCAGGCTGACATAGTTTGTCGTAATTACTCTCCGGTATACCTATGATAAAAGATGCGTAATCCCTTTCTGTCCTATGCTTTATCCTTTCTACCTTCACTGGGGTTTGCATGCCACATATATTTTTTGCGTGATTCAGCATATCCTCTTCTCTGGTTTCTTTAAGTAATCGCCAAACATGTAAAAATTTGTTTCTTTCCGTTCCTTGAATTTCCTTCAAATTCGCCTTTTTCCACCTCGCTATTAGGGTATCGTTTTTATTCCTACTCACAATAGTCAAATTTTCTTCCTTGCTCTGTTCTTCCTTATCTTTTTCACCTTCTTCACTAATCGTTATATCCTTTCGTTTATTCCTTTTACTTACTTCTAGTGCATCTCTGTCTACAACTGGATTCGCCGATTTCGTGGCCACACTTTCTTTTTGTATAATATTGATATTGGGAGCTACCTGATTTTTATTTTTGTTTACGGCCTCTGCAAATGATGTGGACTGACATGGTGCCGAGGCCTCAAGAGCGATTGCTCAAGGCCTTCTCTTGTCTTGAAGATTTTGCCGTTAATTGGGCCTGTAGGAACTCATTTTTCTCCAGCAGAACTTTTATCCTTGTTTCTAACATATCAACCTTACTTGCTTTCTCTTGAATTACCTTCAATGTTTTGTGTAAATTTTGTAATTCACTCTCTGTTTTCGTAAATCTAGTTTGAAGTAAGGCATACTGTTTGGATTGTTCATCTAGCCGTGATATTATCTCCATAAATTTCCGAAGCTCGATTAGTGAATTATTTGCACATTCACTGTCTGAAAAAAACACGTTTTTTGTATGGGACCCCCCCTTAATATTTTCATTTTTAGTATTTGTTGTTATATCGGTAATCGAAATACATAATTTCTGAAAATTTCAGCTTTCTAGCTATCACGGTTTATGAGATACAGCCTGGTGACAGACAGACAGACGGACAAACAGACAGACAGCGGAGGCTTAGTAATAGGGTTCCGTTTTTTACCTTTTAGGTACGGAACCCTAAAAAGTATTACTGTATATATACGTATACGATGTTATGCATGTGTGTGTGTGAAATCTAAGGTACTACTACCTTAGATTTTACACACACACATGCACATGCAGTTTCAATCTGGGGTCCGCTTACTTGTCTAGCCGGATTTGGCTGAATATTAGCTTTTCCTTGGAGCGACTGCCTGTCTGACCTCCGCAACCCGAAGGGATAGCGATATTCCATGGTTAAGACTAGCGTCATTTTATTTTAGAAGGTACTGACGCTTTGCAACGATTGTCAAAGATCTTCATGACAACCGGGACCGACGGCTTAACGTACTCTCCGAGGCACGGGACAAGCGGTAAATAACAATTCCATATGCACATCAAAGTTATGTGCGTATTAAATTGTTAATTATCGCTCGCTTAGCGATGAAGGAAAACATCGTGAGGAAACCTGCATGCCTGAGAGTTCTCCATAATGTTCTTGAAAGACATGTGAAGTCCGCCAACCCGCACTAGGCTAGCGTGGTGGACTATGGCCTTACCCTTCTCACAGTGAGTAGAGGCGCGTGCCCAGCAGTGGGACAGTATATAGGGCTGATGATGATGTTCACGATGAATGATTTTTAAATGCCATGTGTAAGGCATGCATAAGGCAACAGGAAGACCAAAGAAAAGATGGATAGATTGTGTGAAGGATGACATCAATGAAAAAGGAGTGTATAACCAGATGACGTCTGATAGGATAGAATGGAAGAGACTGACATTCTGCGCCGACACCAAGTAATATGGGAACAGGGCAGGCGAGAAGATATGATAATTTTGCCAAGTATATTATTATATATTTTTGCCAAGTTGTTTGTCGGAGTTAGCTAAAGGTCCTAGGTTCGATTCCCACCAGGACAGTTCCTTGTGTGATGAACATGGTCCTATTTGTTTTGTGTCTGCGTGTAATAATATTTGTTGAGGGGCTCACACCATTAAACTACACACACAACACTTAAAAGGATCTATTTTTATCCAAAAGCCAACATTATATTTTGTGTTTGCCTTAAAACCTTTCTTCACCAGATAAAGTCCCCTCAAATCAAAATAAGCCCTTTCAAACCAAAATCCCGGATCCGCACCTTCTAATTATTCGTGTGAGTGTGTGAACTCTGGTGTTAGACTATACAGATCACCCGAAGGGCTCACACATGGTTAAATGACAAGAACTGGGACCGACAGCTTTACGTACCCTGCGAAGCACCGTAGCGGTAGTTCTCTGATGTAAACACCAGTGGCGGTCACCCATCTAAATGGTGAACTGACGAAATTTTATGATAGATAACCTAAAAAGTGTAAATATTGGACTAAGTCTAGGGTTATATTTATTATTTCTTTTATAATGAGGACTTTCAGCTATATTATTCTATTTGTAGAATATGTATAATTCAAGATATTTGTTTTTTCAGCTTTTTAATTTCATTATTTGTTCAGTTTTAATTTAGGGAACCTCTAATGAGAAACCTTCAGTTAACGAGTTCATGTCAACAGTTGTGTTTTATATTTAACATTTCAGACGGGTTTTTTTTATATTTTTACCCAAAGCCACAAACTGGGGATACTTCTCAGTAGGTATTCCATTTACAGTTTTATGAGTCCTACAAAAATGAAATATATTTATCAGTTTATACGAATTTATTTGAAGTATAAATTTAAATCAATTTATTTGTAGAAAAATCATCCGCAATAGGAATTAATTATATGTCGTAAGGACTTAAAAAACTTTAATCAGTCAAATGGGATCAGACTTGAAACAACAATTTATGGGTCCATACAAAGTGCTGTCTCGTGTTGGCATTGAACCCACAATACTTAGTGAACGGTGAGGCGATCGTTTTAACCACTACGCCACATGTGAAGGCAAAGAAAGAAAGCAGTGAGTACAATTATTAAGGTATGAAGATTAATCGACTAGGAGCATTGATTATTGTGATTGATAAGGCGTCAATAATTGCAGATTCGATATATCATCATCATCATCGGCAGCCAGCCATATTCCACTGCTGGTTATAGCCCTCTCTAATGGCACATATATTTTTGATTTGATATAAACTCGACACAAATATTTCTGAAACTACAAAATAGCTGTTACAGTTTTGTGGATTATTTATCTTTCATGATCAGCCATCATATTCTTTCAAGTACACGATAGCCATCAGCCTGTATATAGATAAACTGTGCCACTGCTGGGCTCGGGACTCTCCTCACTATGAGAAGGGTGAGGCCATAGTCCACCACGCTGGCCAAGGTTGGCAGACTTCACATGTCTTTTGCGAACATTATGGAAAACTCTCAGACATGCAGGTTTCCTCACGATGTTTTCCTTCACCGTTTAGCAAGCGATAATTAACAATTTAATACGCACATAACTCCGAAAAGTCATTGGTGCGCGCCGTGGATTCGAACCCGGACTCTCTGCGTAGCAGTCTGTCGGTCTCTCCATTAGGCAACCGCTACCTATTTCTTTACTTTCGTAGAAGTCATCGCTAGTTTCTTCGATTTCGTAGTTTGATGAAGTTCTTCTAATAAAGTAGGTACAATAAAATATCATAATGACAATTAGATTATGAGCAAAACGTGACACGACTTACCATTTGTAATAGAAAAATAAATAAAATTAGATGGATAGCTTCCTGCGGTATTTACTTAAGAGCACTATCGTGTTTCTCTAGGCATGTGAAATCTTTAGCTCCTGGTTGTTATCTCAGGACAAAGATTATTAGGCCATGTCTTAGGCCTTCGGACAGCCTATAAACTCTGTAACCTGCACTGGCTGCACATTTGCCGGAAAGAAATGAAAAGTTATAAGTATTTTCTACTTCCTTCGGCTACTCTTTATTTTATGTTTCTTAGCCGAAGCATAAAATAAAGAGTACATTACTTTGAAGAGCATTGAAATGAAATGCATTTATTTACAAGAAATGTGGTTACATAGTCGTGTTAAGGTAAAATAAAAGTCTTCTCACATTCTACCATAACAATGGTGCGTAAATATTTAAACTTATACAATAATATTATCCAATTAAATTCTGCTTATTAGTATTTATTAAGTAATTAATGTCAAAATTTATGTCATGTATAATTGTAAATTTATAATAGTAAATCAATAATTGTATATAAATGTCAACTGAAATAAGTGTAAAAGTCAAAACATAGTATTATGATCGCATATTGAAATTTTAACATTAATTAGTTACATTATTTTCTCTATATGTCATAAAGTCATTTAGAGTATAGAAACATTTTTCTGCAAGCCAGGTTGTAATTTTCCTTTTAAATATAGTAAGTGGTAATTCTTTAAATGTATCTTATATTAAATGTATATTATTTTGTATTGTACACTAAAAGTCATACAACAATCCAGCTACGTTTTAGTATAAAGATGTTTATGATGGGCGTAAAATCCTATCGTCGGCTGTCACGATGTAATCTTATCACAGGAACCCCAAACTGGCTAAAAAACCTTGCAGTGTAACTAGAATTTTATTCTGAAATTTTCCCTCCCCAACGCAGAGGGTTTCACGCCCCAAACTCGTCTTGAAATAATTTGGGATTCTCCCTTACTGCAAGATATTTACTAAATGTACGTCTATCACATAGTTTTTGATGAATGGTTAAATTACATCATACAATCATACATATTTTATCCCTAATTTAAAAATGAATAGTTACTGTACTGTCAGCTCCAATTCAACTATTTCATGTTGGATTTTAGCAAAAATGGTTTAGCCTCTGTCCATGTCCAAGGATTCATCGTCCAATGCAAAATCATCACATTTGGCATAGGTATCCTTTTCGACGTACAAATGGAAAATACGTAATTAAATGCTTTTACACCTATAATGTTAGAAGGGAAGTTACGGTGAAGAATATAAGTAAGTTTGGAGGAAAGAATTATGAGTGTTCCTCCACCAAGAAGTAAGATACAGGTGAAATACCCTTTTTTACGCAGTTTCAACTTACACGACACTCTTTTCACTTATGAAGTGCTTGTGATTGAAGAGTAATCAATTAATTATATGATGTCGACAATTCATAAATTATTATCAAACCTTATGACATTGCTTTGTACTTACTATGAATAACTTGCTGTAAAATTACTTAAGTAATTGCCTATACTTTAAGGGATTGCCGGTATCATCTGGTTGCATTTTTTTTACTTTTTGGCAAAATACTCATAAAAAGCCCATACGGTGATTGAAGGTGGTTAACAAATTACTGTAGAAAACATACGTGTTTCAGGTATTGAATAAAGTTCCCTATTTCAAGAGATAGCTCCCTTACTCGATACTGGTAAAGTTTAAAATATTTCAAACTTTCACGTCGGATAATTATTTATTTCCGATTTGGTCCTCAGAGCAATTACTTGTTGACCGTTATGAGACTGATTCGAGATCTCGAGAGTCAAAGAGCTAAACGTTACTGGACGTTTAAGAGCATTTACTACTCACGACGCTTCGTATAAACTTTCTTAACTACCGTTTTAGATTGAATTCAAACTATGGTTTACGGATTCTATCGCGATATATTAGTTTTAAGGATATTACATTTAAACCGAATGATGTAGAAACTAAATTATTTAATAATGTCCAACGTTTCGATTTCTTTACATGAATCGTGGCCAGGTAAGACTAAGTTGACATAATTATGTATGTCTTGGTCTTTCTCGGAAGTTATCTCAAAATATCCGAACATTGATAAACTATTTATTACAATTTTACTAAGGTAGTGTAAATCATGTGTCGACAAATTTTGTTGCAAGAAAAGTACAACTAAAATAAATAAAACCACATTATTCAAAAAATAATTTTAGAATTTCAAAGTCTGAAGCTAATCTAATATCTCCGTCATGAAATGATAATTTTTAAAATATGACGTTTCGTAAGTGCCTACCTAAAAAGTTTACACGAAATAAAGAATTTAGTATTTAATTGTCTAGAAGTATTTCTTTTCATTTCATAAAATATAATAATGGCAAAATAAAAATTAAGTCATTAAAACATGGCTGCCATTTACCAATAATCTGATTCCAAATTAAGTACGACATTTTTGAACATTTTCCAGCCACCAATAAACCAATCACTTTAAAAACATGCGTGGTTCGTAGGTTTATATTTCGGAACACCCCTTCGTAAGTTGATTTGACTGTAGCCTGGGGCACAAGAAGGGATGATAATTGCCGTCGAGTGGGTATGATGCATTCGGCCAATGGGGCGGGCTAGATATATACATCGTACCTGCGTCGTCAATCTATGGGTATGGTTTAAGGCAATCTTCTGAAGGCATATTGGAAAGCTGTGAGAAAATATTTCAGAAGCTAAACTTGTTTTACTTAAGATTCCTCTGTACGTGTGTTCGTCATCAATAATACGTGTTAAATGGTTATACTAGCAGCCGTTTAGGAGGAGATTGTGTTGTTTTAGAGAGGTCACCACTTTTATGGGTTATGGATTGTTTTAGCTTTTATATCAGAGCGCAGAGCGCCATCATGCTTCGGAGGACACGTAAAGCTGTCGGTTCCGGTTCTTGCTTCAGAACATTTTTTTTTGCCTGCTTATAAAATCTGATACTAGAGTTGGCCACACACTCACACGTTCAGAATAAGTACAGATCGCATAGTACTCGAGATAGAGCTACTTAGCTATAGATACTCGTAGCTACTTAGAGATAGAGTACACACGACTCGCTACGTATCACACAATTATATGCCTCATAAACATGCCGAGCTCTAGATTATATCTCAAGTTTATTCATCACTACAATTTCCCTTTTACTTGTACACCAATTTCTAGCAGCACATAGCGCACGTTAAATCTTATGCTTTAGATGTAAATATAAGAATATGAATTTGAATTTTGTTTTGATCATCACCTGCTATATTTATATTTGAATCGTCTTAAAAAGAGGTATCTTTTTCCATGACATTTTGAAGACTAGGCTATAGACTTTGCGTCATCATCAGCTTTGCTTATTACCAAGGTTTGCTTTGCACTTGCTCATTATCTGCGCCACAGCCTCTTCTCATTATGATAAGTTTTAGGGCATATCTACCAAGCTGTAACGGGTCAACAGTCTTTACATGTCCTTCGAGAGATGTCAAGTCTAAGAGATGTGGGTTTCCTCACGATATTTTTACTTAACTGCGAAAGGTCAATGAGACTCGCCATGGCTCTGAATCAATTGAGAGTGAAAACTAATATGGCAATGATCTTGCAGATTGCATTGATTTAAAGCCAGATGTAAAACACAATGGCATTACTTAGAATAATTATTGTAATATTGTAAATGCGCTTGACAGTGAGAATTTTCATAATCATCATCAGCCTTTAACAGTCCACTGCTGAACTAGGCCTCTCCTTTGAAGGGAGGAATTGGCCTACTATACCACGCTGGCCAAACGGGTTGGTATAGGGTTTGTATCAAGTTTTCCTTCTCTTACAGTGCTGTTCTCTGCATAATATGCTCCCTCTGCCGGCTCTTACGACACCCACGGGATGATATGGGGTGGTGACATTCCGTATTCTTAATCCGTCACCACACGGACATTACCTCGAAGGAAGGCAGTGTTCGCTAGGCTGGTCTAAATAGCGAAAATATCCGCTTTACTGCGCCCGCAAGGGTTGCAGCTACAGTCACGATCCATATCATTACAAACATCGAACAATTTTCATAAAATTCACCAAAAATATTTCACAACTATAAACAAAAAGAAAGAGTAAATTATTTATTTTAAATGCAGCCCTACGTATTAACGTGAAAACGTTCCATTTCAAATGCAGAGCATAGTTGTGGTCGCCGGTGGCATTAAACATGGCTAATATGGCGCAACGAGAAACCACGTCAACTATGTCACATTTATCCTGTTGCAAATTAATGGCCGACCAACCGGGGCTAAAACTTTAGTGGCTTTATATTTACTGAGGGTCCAGTACGAGTTTGCACTCGATCGTCACGGTGGACGATAGCCTAGGCGTCGTGAACAATTTCCATACATTTTCTAAACGCGCCCCCTAGCGGACTCTATCGATCGCTA
Organism: Euclidia mi; assembly: GCA_944739405.2. Classification (NCBI taxonomy): domain Eukaryota; kingdom Metazoa; phylum Arthropoda; class Insecta; order Lepidoptera; family Erebidae; genus Euclidia; species Euclidia mi. The sequence continues at coordinate 11,042,419 of OX123185.2, forward strand.
CTTTGAGAAAATGTATGGAAATTGTTCCCGTCGGCTAGGCTATCGTCCACCATGACGATCGAGTGTAAAACTCGTACTAGATCCTCTGGTCAGTACTAGTATAGCGGTCGATATTCGAACTCTTCATTTATAGTATTTTATAGTATAGACATGTGACAAAAATGTGCAGGAAATGATCATTAACATGTATGCAAGTCTCTTGAGGTAATGCCACTACTGTGGTGGCAATTCGATCATTTTATTTTCGAACTAAGCGCATTAATAAAAAACCAGCCGATTGAAATATCGTATCTGAAATAAAAAATTTGATGTCAAGACTAATATTTCTAATTTATCTAAAATTTGGTTAAGTAGGTACACTACTTAAATCTGCAGATTTTTACTAATTGTAAATAGGAAATACGACTAAGTAGTCGTATTACATTATATTAATAACAAAACAGGGGTAAATAAGTATTTACCCTTGTTTTGTTATTAATTTAATGTTATAGTTAACACGTTCACTGCGGAACAGGCCGATTTCGGCCTGCCGCTGTACGTACAGCTGGTGATATAAGATAAGGGTAGGCTATCTTAATATGTAAAATCCTTGCGTTACTGACTGACTGACAGACACGCTACAGCCGAAACTACTGGTCGCAAGAAGATGAAATTTAGCATGTATGTTCCTTGGACACTGTAGGGGTGCACTAAGACGGGATTTCCCGAAATTCCCACAGGATCGGGCAAAACGGGAAATTCGAAAATATGTGCGTGCGAAGCCGCTAGCGTCGACTAGTATAAGATAAGATCCTGAAGGGAGGTCGCGACCCTCAGTAATGAGGAAACGACACACAGAGAGAGTGCTGGTCGGTCGAAAAAGACCTGCCACGCACTGGCGGAAAAATCGTTGGGGGCACATTTCAACCTGCCGCCGCGCCAGATGAAGGTTTATGATTTTACTTGCCGCAGCCAACGTGTTAATGGGTTTTAATAGTGTCCACCGTAACGACATATTATAAAACAATTTTTTACAGTCTTTTCGCATATTACTCAAAGTGATTTCGATTAATTATTTTTATATTATTCTCGTCATGATATATAAAAATGTAATATTATTAGAAATAAAAATAGTGATGTTTCAATATTGCAAATTTTTTGTACAAAACTTTAATTTCCAATTTATAATAAGAAGACAAACAAAACCTATTATTTGTGTAGTAGGGTTAAATTCATGCCGGTGAACAAACAAATCAGCGGCAATTGTGTGTTGTGTTCCCAGTAAACCAACAAACAAACATACAAACAGAGCTAACGCTGGAAACCGCTACAATTTGGCCCTACGCTCCATGTTTACCTAAATAACTACAACTTTACCATGCGAGGACATACAACCTTATACTATTAAAAATAAAGACGATTTTCGAGTGACATTTGTTGAGAATATCTTGGTTTAGACGTAGACCTACTCGAATATACAACTAAAGGTGGACGCACACCTATCCGAGCCGAACGCATCAAACGAGTCGAAGTCAAGGAGGCCTCGCACATTAGCAAGAATCAACCGCGCCGAAAGAATCGACCGCGCCGAAAGAATCGAGCGCATCGAACAAATGGTTTCCATTTCCTTTACGCCTGTCGCACTGTTATTACATGTGAATTGTGATGGATCTTGATGAGATTTTTATTTGTCAGTGCTTTATTAATGGAAGATGAAGAAACAATGTGGAAATAGTACTCGCGCGTTGCTCTGTCATACCCAACTGATAGAAAGCGAGCGCATCGGACGAATCGACCGCACTAACCGCGCCGAATCTGATGACGTCATTCGAATTGTTCTAGGATTTCTGAGGTTCTTCCAGATTCGGACGATTCGACGCGGACAAGTGTGCGAGGTTTCGTGAGATTTCATATAAAGAATTCTAAAATTCGTTTCGTTCGACGCGTTCGACGCGTTCGGCTCGGATAAGTGTGCGTTCACCATAAATAAGTAGAAGCTTGTCGCGATAAAATATTTTTGTTTAGACAAAATATGGGTTTTCGTAGACGACGTGGATGTTATAGACGGTTGTGAATCTGAAATGTATTCAAAATCTTAGATTACGTAGCTACGTGGTTAGTACAAAATAACAAGTTCTGACTGATTCACGCGCATAAAGTAGAATCTGCTTCTTTCATTTAAGAGTCTTGCTCTTGTCAGTGGAGCAATTGCCGTTGCTTTCGGTTTCATGCCCTTTCTTTGACCTCTTGATACATGGAAGGAGAAGAAAGGTTCTGGAGAGGCGGCTACGCACCTACATCTTAGTAGAGGCAGGCCTCCCGCAAGGAGGACCGACAATTTTGTTGGGGTCGTGGGCAGTGGATGGATGCGGGTGGCTCAAGATCAGTTCATGTGGTGAGCCTTGGGGGAGGTCTATGTGCAGCAGTATTTCGGCTGATATGCTGATGATGATAAGATATTTTTAAGTTAGATAGATAGATAGAAAATGCTTTATTGTACACCAGAGGCAAAACAATTATAACAATTACACCAAATATTTATTTAGAACCATTTAGAACATTCAAAACACTAATTACTGCAAGTAATTTTACGAAATACGAGAAAATTATACTGGCACCGAATAACGTATAACCGAGGGTAGCGATGTTCAACCGTTGCCGACCGCAATCAAACTGAACCCGTTGCACACAGTCGGGTCTTCACGCAACCCCCTAGAGGGTTGGCGGAGGCTGGTACAGGGCCTGTGCCCTTCTCCAGCGGTCTCTAGACGCTGCCCCTTCAATAAAGGGCAGGTAGTTGGGGCGGGCTGTATGCCCTACAGTGTCGTCGTCAACGAGTGTGTTTACACAGGGCCGTGCACACTTCACGCCGTCCGGGCGGTCAGCACGAGCCAGGTGAGACCCCCGGCGAACCGGGGGAGGCCCAGCTCCGCGTAGCCAGCGACGAGGACGGCGGCTTACGTGCGGCCTGTGTGAGGTATGTTAGTGTTGATAGTGATGGTGGTAGTGTAGGCGTCTTTTTCGTGTGAGTAGTGTAGGCGGCCGCTGTTGCGGTGGTCGCCCGCGCGCGCACATGATGCACGTATGCGTGTCATACGCACAGATGTCGCACGGAAAGGGGCGGTCACCTGCAACAGTGGGGTGAAGTGGGTTCTACCCGGTTAGAGGTGGCGGTTACCTGGGGGTGACCGTAGTGTCCTCGGAGTCGTCGGGGATGATGAGCAGGACTCGCGGCAGCTTCTTCTTGTCCGGGGGGCGAGCGTGCCAGGGGTCCAGGTCCCGGACGTGGTCCCAGGCCGAGGCGTCGGCTCGCTCGAACATCCCCACGGACAGACGGCGGATGTAGGCGTCCAGGCTCTCCATTCGTGTGTCCCGCTGGATCACGGCGTTACGTACGGTGCGGGGGGCACCTACGATGTCGCGCAGCGTGAGTGATTGCTGCGCGCGGAGGCGGGCCTTGTTCGTCTCGCTCGTAAGCGCGAACCAGGCGGGGGTGGCATAGGTGAGCCGGGAGCGTACATACGTTTTGTACACCCCCAGCTTGACGCGTAGCGGGAGTCTGGAGCGGAGCACTGGACGCAATAGGAGAACCCGTTGCTAAGCGCGCGCCATCTTTTATAGCGCGTGGCTCGTTCCGGACGTTGGAGAGAGGGGTTTCACTAAGACTATATTAATTATAGATACTATAAAAGATTATATATTTATATGATATACTTATAATGGGTGTAAAAAGACCCTTAACGAAAACTGAAATCCCATGTTGTATCAATCACTACGAGCATTTTTTACTCTGGCACCGTACCTGGGAAATTACTGGTTTAGGAGATATTGAGGCTCAAAGTTAGTATGGATTTTTTCTAATTAGGTACAAAATCGATGCATTTACCCCCAATATGTTCTTTAGATGCCCTATGACCCCATGGATAAGTTGGTATTTCGAACATTGCACGCGCGCGCTTTTAATTGCCGTTTAAAAAATGTGAAAACTTAAAAATATATCGTTTCCCAGGTATTATTTTTGGTTATTATGACTTGGCATGATGTCCAAAACGAGTAGACTTCGGCTTTGTGATGGGTCTTGTGACACCCTGTATAATATGTTTATATATTTATATATAATATAATTATCCACTATAATACATACTTCAATACCTTATGATATAATCAACCATTACTAGAAACTATTTAATTAACATGATACAGTTATATACTATCTTAAAACCTTTTTCTGCCAAAGGGATCCATGACTAAAACTTTGGCGATTAAAATCATATAACATTATTTATGTTTATTTTAGTTTATCAGTACTTCAGACTCATTATCATGACACATCACCTTCAGCATGAATTCTGCGTGAATTTGCGCACTGGATTCCACCGTGCACTCGCAACACTAAACTGTGCAATAATTAATCCTCATATTGGCACGTGTCATCGCCGCACGGCCATTTTCCTTTATAATTACCACCCCATTGTGTATACAACATCAGCTTGGAAACGAATTAGATCTTTATAAATGTAGCGCAGACTGCAACGAGTTTCGAGCATAAATATACTGCTGATAAAGAAAATAAGTTATTTAGTTGTGCAGGTGCAAGTAGTTAATTAACTTAGGGTCTAAAGGAATATTTTGGTCAATATGCATGTTAAAAATTAAAATTCATTTTTTTGGGATTTGAATAATATACATTTCGGAAATAATAATTAATCAGGGTAAAGATTATTGTAAATTACTATAGCGTTCACAAAAAAATCTTAAAGCTAAATCTTGCTACTCAAGTCACAGATAGTAATAATCTTAATTGATCTAACAAATGATCAAAGTACCACAAAACATTAATGCAAACGAAAGATCCTTTGTCTAGCATTAGACTAGTTTCGCCTGGTTTCGACGAAAAGAATTTTATATTATTTCATTAGGGAGATCATTGTCCTGCCGTTATTCCAGATGCATCCATAACTTGAGACGGCCCAAGACGCCTTGGAGCCCAGGGTGCCTACTAGTCTAACCAGATATGAAAGAACAGCAGCTTTTCTACAGACCGACTGCCAGCCGTCTGACCCACATAACCCAAAGAGATAGGGACATTCCATAGTGTAGACATGTATTTCTTTTGAGAGTGCTGACTTCCTGTTACAACAGTCAAAGATCTTCATGACAGTCGGGAACGACAGTATAAAGGTTGTTTTTAAATTTTAATGTGGTCCTTTACAACAAACTTCATTCCATACACATGGATATTAACTATCAAAAATGTTTCTGCACCGTATCGTTCATTATCGCTTAAAGAATTTTTCTTTTGTACCAAAGGCCACCGAAACTTTTCTCCAATGGGTAAAATTTCTTACAAAAAACTTTCCAACGGCTCTGATATTAGACACCTGAAATAAATCATCTAGAATCAATTGAAATTAAACTACAGTTTACGGATTTTATCGCGTTGTATTGGTTTCACTAAGTTATTACATTTGAAACTAAAGATCTAGAAACTATATTTTTAATTTATAACTAGCCGACGTTTCGAATTCTTTACAGAATTCATGTTCACGGCAGACTGAGGTGATATTTGTCTTTTTCTTGAATGTATAAGTTATCTCAAAGTACCCGAACATTTTTCAACTACTGGTGTTACTATTTACGCAGAATGAGCTCATAGTGTCCTTAGGTCTTCTGGTTACTTTGTCCTTCTTGGGTTTCATTAGCCTTATGACAGGGTCCCAAGCTGGAGGAACATTCCAACCATCTTCCCTATTGAAATTAGGGTGTTTTTTAATTTCAATAGCCTCTCGTATCATCCTTGGAAGAAAACGATGTTCTTTTGCGAGTATCTGTGGTTCATCAAATCGCAGGTAGTGGTTGGGTCTTTGTTCCACATGTTCACAGACAGCAGAATTTGTTGAGCGTTTATGTTTTATGTCAGCTATATGTTCTTTGAGTCGAATGCCTATGCTTCTCTTGGTTTGTCCAATGTATGAGAGCCCACATTCACAGTCAATTTTGTAGACACCGGCCTCTTGCAAGGGTAACTGACACTTGACAGACGGTAATAATTGACTGATCTTCGTTGGCGGCTTGTAGTAAGTTTTGATAGAAGCTCGCTTCAAGATGTAGCCAATTTTGTCGGTCACGCCCTTGATGTATGGGAGGACAGCAGGTTGTCTTTCTACTGTGGCTGGTTTTTCTTTCTTCTGGGATCTGTGACAGTGGCGCGGCGGTCGGAGCTTGTTGTCTTGCAGAACTTGCCTGACATGTTGAAGCTCAGCGTCCAGGTGTTTCTTGTCACAGATCCCGCGGGCTCTCTGAAACAGAGACATTCCTACAGTAGCTAACTGTTTAGGATGGTGGTGAGATTCACCGTTTAAGTACCTATTCGTATGGGTCTTTTTCCTATACACAGTATGGCTTAAAGAGTTGTTTTTATTCCTGATGACAAGTACATCTAAGAAAGCTAAAGACTTGTTTGCCTCTAATTCCATTGTGAATTGTATTTGGTTATTAATAGAATTAGGATGGTTTAGGAAAACATGAACACTATCTGTTGGTAAAATTGTGAAAGTGTCATCTACATACCGCTTGTAGAACCTCGGTGTGATGGTGGCAGTCTGTAGGGCTCGCGCCTCGAAGTCCTCCATGAAGATGTCAGCGACAACAGGCGATACTGGAGAGCCCATTGCTACACCGTCTACTTGTATGTAGTATTTCTTGTCCCATAACAGATAGCCCGTTGTCAGGCAGTGTTTGAGTATTTCTGCATATTCCTCAGGCATGTTGTTTTCTGTCAGCTTTCTTCTAGTAATTTCTACACAGTCATGTACTGGTATGCATGTGAATAATGACTGTATATCAAAACTAACCATAGTTTCCTTGTCAGAGAGATGTAGGTGTTTGATTTCACTGACAAAATGGTAGGAATCTTTCACATGTGCTCTCGTATTGCCTCTGAGCGGTGAGAGAATCTTTGTCATGTGTTGAGCCAGTCTGTAAGTTGGTGCGCCTATCTGACTAACTATCGGGCGCAGAGGAGCGTTTTCCTTGTGTATTTTTGGTAGCCCATACATTTGAGGAGGTTTTACACACGATGGTATTAAATATTTCACGTTCAAATTAAGTTTTTCGGAGTATTTCTTAACAATATCACAAGTTTGCTTGAGTATTTTGTTCGTAGGGTCTGACTTAACCAACTTGTAGGTACTTTCATCCGACAAAAGATGTTCCATTTTTTGTTTATACTCGGACGTGTCCATCACTACCGTTGCATTTCCTTTATCTGCTCGGAGTACTGTAAGTTCAGGCCTAGCTTGTAAGTTCTTCAGTGCGAGATATTCGGTCTTAGGTAGATTCCTTGCCGGCACTTTCGATTGACGTAATACAACAG